>ML675611.1:37122633-37215187 GCA_007922155.1 Mesoclemmys tuberculata
GGACATCTGGTCACCCTACTGCACAAGCAACATTTCTCCCATCCTTTCTTTGAGCACCCCATGCAGGAACCAGTCACAAAGGGAATCTCTGTGCTCACTGGGTGGATGGACTCTACAGCTAGTTCTGCTGCTGGGAACAGACTTTGCAAAGGATGAGGAGTTCTCTCTCTAATGGCAGTGTAGCACTTCCTAGATTCCTACACAGTGCTTGTGTGAGATACAGTCCAGCCTTGCGTGCAGCTGTCAGGATTTAGCCCATTAGGCTTGTAGTTTGCTCAACTGTTTGAAAGTCTTTACATAACTTTGACACCCATTTCCTAACCAGGCTGGAAAGCAACAGAGAGAACCTCCATCGTGTCACAAACAGGGGATGGTAATTAGACATGTCAGGCTCCTCTGAAAAACATAGCCAGGCTCAGGTACTGCTGTTTTTCCAGGGGAAACTGGATTGCAATCAGCAGCCGCTGAGGATTTTGGCTGGGATAGGGGAGTTTAATAAGCAGCCATGCTGGGGAAAAGATTAGGATGTTTCCCTAGCACTGATTAGCAATAAACACCAGGCTATTAAATTCAATCTACCTTCTGTCTTAATGTTTTCTTGTCTCTGTCACACTTGTTGGTGCCACTAGTTCTCATCACCAGACAAGACCTGATTCTCTGAAATAGGGAATTCTTCACTTGCGGTGAAGTGTCCTCATTGCTAAATTTAAAGGGAAATTCCTTTTCTTCTGCCTTTCCCAGCCTCCCATTCTCCTTTGAAAGCAATTCTGCTGCAGATTTTCTTGGATAATATAGTTAGTTGAAATTTTTCAAACTAAAAGCTTTTTCATTAAAAAATGGCCTTTTTTTAAAAAAATGCAGGGGGGGGAATCATGGAAACTTTCGACTTGTTCAGCTCTTTCTTTTTTTTTGGTAACTTTTCAATTGATTTTTTTCTCAAAAACGTTATCAAAGTGGTCACCGAAATGTATTGCATACTGAAAACCATTTGCAGAACGCACAAAAATGGATTCATTTCAAGCTCTGCAAAACAGAGACAACTTCAAAGTTCCTAAATTAAAACAAAATGTTTTACAGTGTTTTTCAACGAGTTCTTTAGAAACGCACACAGTTAACCCATTCTTCACTGCTCTCTCATCCTTCTCCCCAGCGCATGCATGCAGTGAAATGCTACTGGCAAGACCTTACAACTTGGATATTCTATGGGCCATATTTTCAACAAGCCTCCTAAAATATCTCAATGTTTGCGGGTTTTGCTATTTGCATTCCCACATTTGTGTGCACAGATTGGGTAATTACACATGTAATGGCCATCTACTCTCACCAATATCTGATTTACTTGCAGAAATAAATGGATGCACCCACAATTACTGCCGGTTGACCTTATGTCTAACCACTCCTGGCAGGCTGCCGAAGGAAGATGCACCTAGTGCAAATGGTACGGACCAGGTAAAACCAACTGGGGCTGCCACGTGTAAATAGGATAGAGAACACTGGTGGTGCCACTTGTGTCTCTGGAATCCCCAAAGTAGACAAGTTGCAAGAGGTAAACCCCAATCACTGAGATCTGCTCAGATCCCCTTGCCTCAGAGCTGTGATAAGCCAGCACTAGGGAAAACAAGTATGGAAAATGAATGACGAACAAAGGAAGTAAATAAAACCCATCTCAAGACAGGAATTGAGATCCTTTTCCAAATTTATCATTGCTCCATACCATCAGCATGAAAGCCACTGCCCTCCCGTCCAGTATGAATGCCTTTGGGAGAACAATCTCAAAAAGGTTCAGTGTAATGACGAAAAGGGTTGTCACATTTAATGGAGCCAATGATGGGTTAAGATGAAATCTCTGTTAATCAGGCACTCTCTCCACCATGGTAAAGTTCAGCTTCCCAAAGTCCCAATGCAAAAGTGTTAATAGGCTGAGCAAAAAAGTCAACTGAAATGCTATCTGAGCCTGCCTGATGGGATTGCGGTTTGCAGACAACTCCTGCCTATCTTGGATGATGAACTATCAGGATGGAGCAGAAAGCTTGTTTCCTCTAGACCTTAACTTGATGGTGGCAGGGGAATGTGAGTAATGTCTAGCCAGCTCAACACAGACTCAATGAGGCCTTGGATAAGATCATGGTGTTAATAAATATCCACTTTAAAAATATCCAATCATTGCAATAGCCATACAATGCAGAGGATTGAATTTCTGTTCTAAATTCTTTAACAATAAGCAAATTTAATGTACAATCAAGGACTCAGCTCAGAATGAAAAGTTTGTATTTATAGGGAGATAATATCACACATATAAATAATACTTTGTATTTACAGTGTTTTTCATCCAAGAATCTCAAAAACACTTTACAAGTCTAGGTCAATATCATTATTTCCACATTACATACAAGGAAAATAAAGTTAGGGTGACTTGTCCAAGGTCACACATTGCTAGCGAATGGTAGAGCCAGAAATAGATTCCCAGTCATCTAGTCTGGCCACTAGATAATGCGGCTCCCAGACATTTAACTACCCATCACTGCTGATACTGAAGAACTGCTTTGTTAAGGCATTGGTGGGAATGATTACAGAGAAGTCTTGGAAAACACAAATGGTTATATTGGGTGAGCCACACCAAGACGATCGGTGACCTGACATGTAATGTACACTACTTACATTGCACATTTGGTTTTTCTGACTGCTGTGGCTCAATTTCCAAACATGTGATGTAGGTATGCAAATCCCTAACGTGCACACAAATCAGGATAGCTCTCACACATGCAATTCCAGCATCTGTGCACCCGGATTTGTATGGCTAAGCAACACGCTTGAAAAATGCTTAGGCATGTACATATATGGGCTTAAGAATCCTTGTAAGAATTGTAACAACTGCAGTGCTGGGGGACTACTTACAACACAGTAGTCCCTGACACGGTTCAGAGACTAGCAGTTTAGAAGGGACTGAACCGGGTTTTCACCATATTCCCAAATCTTAGTGTAGAATTAGTGCAGAAGTCTGCAATGGAAAAATACTCCTAATGGAATTAACAATACATTAAGTCATCCAAGGCTGTAGCCTGGTCCGGGAAAAACTAAAACCAGGATTCAAACAGTTGCTGAGAATACATCACAAGGATGCACAGAAA
The DNA here is from genome assembly GCA_007922155.1 of Mesoclemmys tuberculata. NCBI lineage: Eukaryota > Metazoa > Chordata > Testudines > Chelidae > Mesoclemmys > Mesoclemmys tuberculata. The sequence continues at coordinate 37,125,762 of ML675611.1, forward strand.
CATTCTAGTCACCCGTGGTGTTCCCTGGGTAGCTCCTAGGTGCTCTTTCCGGCTCCTGAACACAGGATACCAATTCAACTTAGATCCAACACCATTCCTCTCTAGTTAAGACAATGAGCAGACAGTCCAACAGCAGGATCAGATTATAGGCATGTGTCCTGTCCTGAAATTGAAATCTTACAATCTGGAAGATAGCACAACTTCAGTGAATCAGCTTCCAGGGCCACAGTACCTCCTGGGACAACATTTCTATTTATCAAGGTCCCCAAGACACATTTCCTCTTCCTCTCACTATGTGGAAATTATTTTGAGAGACTTCTAAACACTTCGAACATAGAGCCATATACATAGATTCATAAATTTCAAGGACAGAAGAGTACATTGTGATCATCTAGTCTGACTTCCTGTATAACTCAGCCCATACAACTTCTGTGAATTTAATTCCTGTTTGAACTACAGCATGTGTTTTCGAAAAACAGCCAGTCTTGATTTAAAAATTGTCAGTCATGGAGAATCCACCGCAATGCGTGGTAAATTGTTTGAATGGTTAATTACCATCACCATTAAAAATTTACACATTATTTCCGGTCTGAATTTGTCTAATTTCAACTTTCAACCACCACTGGATTATGTTATACCTTTCTCTGCCAGACTGAAGAGTCCATTATTAAATAGTTGATTCCTGGGTAGGTACTTACAGACTGTAAAATGTCACCCCAGCCTTCATTTTGTTATGTTAAATAGCTTGACCTCCTTGAATCAATCCCTATAAGGTATATTTTCGAATCCTTTAATCATTCTTGTGGCTCTTCTCTGAACCCTCGGAAGTTTATCAACATCCTCCTTGAATTGTGGGCACCAAAACTGGACACATGTTCCAGCGGCAGTTGCACCAATGACAAGTACAGAGGTAAAATAACCTCTTACTCCTACTGGAGATCCCCCTGTTTATGTATCCCAGGATCGCATTAATGCTTTTGGCCACAATGGCACACCAGCTGTTCAGCTGATTATTTACCACCACTCCCACCACGTCTTTTTCAGTGTCACTGCTTCCCAGAATAGAGTCCCCCATCCTGTACATATTGACTACATTCTTTGTTCCTAGACATATATAGTCACATTTAGTTTGCGCGCAGTTTATCACGATCCGTATCACTCTGAGTCAGTGACCTGTCCTCTGCGTTATCGAACCACTGCCCCAATTTTTGTGTCATCGGTCAACTTTATCAGTGATGATTTTATGTTTTCTTCCAGGTCATTGATAAAAATGGTAAATCCATTTATAAATATATTTTGAGACCAATCAGTTAGCCAGTTTTTAAATCCACTGAATGTGTGCTGTGTTAATGTTATTAGGTTCTAGTTTTTTTATCAATATGTTGGGCGGTACCAAGTCAACTGCCCCACAGAAGTCTAAGTATGTTGCATCAACACTATTACTTTTATCAACCAACCTTGTAATCTCATCAGAAAAACTCACCATATCAGTTTGACAGGAAATATAGATATATAAACCCAGCCTGCACAAAGGGTCAAGAGATAGTAAGGAGAGAGGGCAGGTTACAACAGAGGTGTGCATGCATGTAGGGAAACCTCCTTCCAATCCAGGTAACAGCTCAGCAGTAAAGGAATGCTCACTCTGCGCAGCCTGGTCCGCAGTTGCCTTTAGTTCCTTCCTTGCTGCTGAGTCTGCCAACTGGCTGGGAAACACAAGAGATCAACAGGCAAAGGTTTTCATTCAGGGGCTGGCGCAGTGTGTGTGCATGTGCTGCACATTACTGTAGCCAAGTCTGAACCTGGGATCTGCAGGGCTGAGCTGTCCCATTGGCCAAACTGGTACGAACAAGGCTGAGGTGGTTCCTTATCTTTGCAAACACTGTGCAACCATTTGGTTGGATTCTGATTGCACTTTACACCAATGGACGTCTGACTTACACTGGTGTGAGACCAGAATCTGGCCCACTAGCTCGCTAATGCTTACCAAAGCTGTAGAGCAGTGCGTATTGGAAACCCCATTTCGCACACTGGGAGACCGAAGCGGAGACTTGCACCGGCCACAGAGTGAGAACTGGGCTTTAGACTCAGGAGTTGCAGTTTTCCTGTCCCAGGCTCAGACCATTTTGCCCCTCTCTCCCCTCCTAAGGTACGCTCAGCTGAAAGTCACTCTTTCCAGGGCTCACCTTTGCCTAGAAGAAAAGACTGGTCAGACAGGACTGTCTCTCTCTGAAGCAACATACCCCAGAGTGTGGCCAAGGTGGTGCTTACAAGTTGGGATGCAGCAGCTGCTGTTTGCAAACAGGCACTCGGCAGCTGACCACTGTACAATTTGGAGCCTGAGCAGAGAACTCTTTCAGCAGCGTTCAATCCCAGCTGTGTTGGACTCACTCACACACACAGCCCTGGCTTTTCTGCAGGGAAATTCCTTTTTATATAATGCATAAGGAGTCTGTGGAACTCTCTGCTGCAGGATATCCTCAGCGCAAACAGCTTAGAAAGAGGCAAAGAGGTGGGAACTAGTGGATGGTGCAGGTACCGGGAGTAAGGAATCCTGGGTTCTATTCTCAGCTCTGCTGTTGACTTAGTATTTGATTTGGGCAAGTCACTTCCCCTCTCTGTGCTTCAGTTTCTTACTAAGAGTATAACTTAATTACCTATGCTGTAAAGGTAATGTGATGATTTAGGAAGGCTTGTAAAATCCTTTGAGATACTTGGAGGAAAATTGCTAAGTGGAAAGCTATTATCAAAAACAGACATTCATATGAATAAGACTAGCATCTGAAATGCACTAACTATGATAAAATTGCAAGAGCTCTCAATCCTCATTCTTCACAACATAAGATGATCATCCTCTGCAAGGTCAAGAATAAATACTCCTCCTCTGAGGTACACAATTAACTGTATCATAAGACTTATACACCTCCATCTGAAAGCATCTGGTTTTGGCTCCTGACAAAGATAGAATACAAGACCAGATGGACCAATGCATATGGTAAAATCTTATCTTATGTGATGAATTTCTTCTTCAGGTTGGGTATGTCTCTTCTGATTTTACAATAATGGATAGTCTAAATTAGTGCTGATGTTTCATTGATCATGCTGTGTGTTTCTCCGGAGCACAGCAATGCAGGACAGTTTATTTCCTCATGTACCTCAGCTCAGATGCACCATTTCTTTTTCAACGGCTTCTCTGGTTTCAGTGACCCACACTCCCAGCTGGGTTTGGCAGAGGCATAAGGATGAATAGCTGGCCCCTCATTGCCCACAGAATCCATGACTCAACTGGGATTTGAACCTGGAATCTTACTGGTTCCCAGTCCATTGTTGCTCTAGGATGAAAACACAGGTGATTTCCTTACTACTAGAGACTTGTCTGTGAATTCCTGACCTGGAAGCAGCCCAAGGAATTCCTTCAAACCCTCCTCCAGTGACACACAATCCTGACTTTTCTCTCATATGCATGAGTGAGTTGGTCAAGTAAGGCTCTGGCAGATAGGGAATTCTTCTTATTCTGAATTTTCTGTGCCCCCCTCTGCCCTTGACAGCATTATGTCAAATTCACTACAAAATTTGGGGGTTTTTTTTGAATGAGCCAACTCATAGGAAACCCCAAAGGACGTGTGGGATTTTTACATAAGGGTCACTGTCAGTAAATTTCCAATCTAGTTATATTTATAACTTTATAAAATACCAGATATTTAAAAAAGGAAGCTTCACAAAACAATGATGCTGCACTGTGACATCACCACATTCTGCCCAAGCATGATGGCAGGACATCGTGGCACAGTAAGACAAGGAATTTTTCCTTTAGGACAAGCCCCCTATTGGGCCACAGGGTGGGAGTCTCAGCAAAAAGCAGTGCAAGGAGAGGCTGCAAAAGTCCTAGAGGATTTGGGGTATCAGAGACTCCTTTCATATCTGCATATTCTTGATAGAATTCCAGTAAGTAAGACAAAGCTCAGTCATGTGAAGGTCTGCAATTGAATCAGCCTCCCCAGAAGGTGCCCTTGCATCCAACAGTAATGCTAAAAGTACAAACAAAGGGGCTGTAGGACAATCAGTCTAGCTGTGAAATGGGATAAAAAAGAAACAAACAGCTCACTGAGAAATGGCTGCATCTTAGCTCAGCCTCCCCAGGGAAATATATTGCATGCACATAGCCCCTAACCCTTCTCTGCATCTGAACTGAGCTTCCCTATGGAAATGCTTTCCACACTGCCCCAACTCTCACCAGATACATAAAAACCAGACGCTGATTCTGAGCTGAACCAAGCTTCCCTGAGGAAATATATTACGCACACCCCTACACGCACAAAACTCAGACATTGCCTTGGAACAGAGTTGAGCTTCCTAGGGAAATACGCACACACAAATAAATGTCCAGGCATTCTCACACACACTCACCATTTGAAAACACACTGTGGATCATCTGAGATTGCAGTGCAACCCTACCTTTTAATAACTGTAATAATTTATTATGTGTCCACGGGGGTGGCCTACAGGTTTATTATTCCATATATAGTAAAAAACCAAACATTAAATAGTTCTGTCCACATTGGGCAGCAATGACAGCAACCCCACCACACCCTTTAAAATGTTTTCTTTAAACTTTAGACAATTAGAGCTATTAACACCCTGCTCTAAGTAGAGGGAATAGCTGCTCATAGCAATAAGACCTTACCTTATCATAAAAAGGTAAAAGGAAACTTCTTAAGGATGCCTAGAGTATCAGCCATCCCAACACCTGGATGGGAGAGGAAAGCAGGAAATACTCCAGAATCTAAATGCAAGGTCAAACAAATGCTTAGCCCCCAAAAATAGCCCTTGCACCATGCCTTGAAGGGCAGCAATCTGGAGCTCTGGTGGACAAGTTCCCGAACCAGAGACCTTCCACAGAGAAGGCTCTGCCTCCTGTTCTCATGTGTTGGGGTTGATAAATCAGGGACAGTTCAGAAAAGAGCCACACGAATGATTTAAAGGACTGGAAAACATGCACAGGGTATGTCTACCCTGCAATAGGACACCCACGACTGACCTGAGCCAGCTGACTCAGACTTGTGGGGCTTGGGCTAAAGGGCTGTTTAATTGTGGTGTAGACGATTGGGAATAGGCTGCAGCCCAGGCTCTGGCACTCTCCCACCTTGCAGGGTCCTAAATCCTGGGCTACCACCCCAGTGAAATGTTTACACCACGATTAACAGCCCTGTGAGTCTGAGTCAGCTGGCACAAGACAGCCGAAGATTTTTAACTGCCGTAGAGACATATCCTTATAGTGAAAGACTCGAGCAGCTCAGTCTGTTTAGTTTATCAAAGAGGAGGTTAAGAAGTGACTTGATCACTGTCTAGAAGTACCGACGTGAGAAACAGAAAGTTGATTCAATCTAGCAGACAAATATATAACAAGATCCAACGGCTGAAAGTTAAAGCTAGACAAATTCAGAGTGGAAATAAGTTGCAAATTAACAGAGAGGGTAATTATTAATTAACCATTGTAACAACTTACCAAGGGTTGTGGTGGATTCTCCATCACTGGAAATTTTTTAATCAAAACTGAATGTTTTTCTAAAACACATGCCCTAGTTCAAATAGGAATTAAATTCAGGGAAGTCCTATGGCCTGAGTTAGACAGGAAGTCAGACTAGATGTCCACAAGGGTCCCTTCTGCCCTTAGAATCAAGGAGTTCATATCTAAGAATAGCTCACAGGAATGACCCTGCTGATCTGTTCTGATACTTCATTTCTTTTTTCTTTAGTTAGGCTGTATATTTTTCCTCCAGCTGCAAATTGCCTGCGTCTTTAGCTGAGAGCTGCTTTGGTACTTAATAGTTCTTCTGATGATTCTTCTCTCCTTTTATTTCTGATTAAAAGGAAAGGAAGAATAGGAACTATATCCTTGACTGATTTATATTTCTATTTAATTTCACTCTTTCTCCCTCCCCTCCCCTTCTCTTTCCCTTGCTGGCTGAAATTGCCTCAATAATTAAACTCACAACCTCTGGTCAAATGGATTGATTGAACCGTTGCAGAAAGAGTCTCACTTGGTGAAATGAGGTAAGACATGGGGATGCTGCATGCAAGTGAAAAGTACTGGATGATGGAAACAGCCTCTTGGGGCTATGGGTAAAAGTGACTGTTCTGTCCCCTTTCTCCCCCTCCACTTCATGGGCCAAAGAGCGAGAGAAAGTACCGTCCACTGATCTTGATTGCAATGATAGAGTCACTCTCATTGGGGGCTGTGAAAGCAGCCACCCTCAGGAAAGAAAAAATGGCAGTGAGCCAGAAGAACACTGGGTTTTAACTTTTAACTTTTTAACTTCCAAGTCCAATCAATCAAAATCCCTCTTCCTGTGTGTGATTTGGGGATGAAGCCTCAAGGCATGGACTGGCTGCATGGAGATGCAACTACCCCACTCCTCATAGCATGGCAGGGATGAATTCCCAGAGCCAGTGCCATAACGTGAAAATGCCACAAGATGTCACGGTGCTAATGTGTCTGCTGGAGACAAGCTCAAATATTTGAGGTACAGTTTGAGTGCTTCCTGCCAATATATTATGAGACAATACTCACACTTTGCTTCTCTGATCTCACTGGTCATTCTAGGATCTCACAGTGCCTTACAAGCATATTTACTCTTACCACACTTGTTACTATCTCCATTTTACAGAAGGAAAAATTGAGGCACACAGCAGCTAAATGGCTTGTTTCAAAAATCACATTCAGTCAGGGGCAGAGCTAAGGACAAAACCTAGGAGTCCTTCCCTTCTCTAACCACTAAAAGACACTCCTTCACTGGACAGCTTCAGCTGTTGCAAAGTGATTGTGTGAAATGCTGGCCCTATTGAGGTCAAATGCACACCCTCTGATTTTAACTCAGTTGAGTTACATACCACCCCCTTAAGAGAGATCTCAAATCCTAATGGCTTGGCTGCCATACGTGACCTGAGTGGATGGCTTCATGCCTAGGAAACAGACTGTAATTTAGTTAAACCAGTAACACCAATGAGTAAAATGGAGTAAAACTGGCATTATCTTGAGCAGAATTTGGCCCCTAGATCTTTGGCTCTAAAGGCCTGCTCCTTTTTCCTAAGCCAATACAATATAGTTCCTTGCCTGGGGAGGGCAGCCCCATCTCCTTTCTTTGCTGTCATCGAAGGCAAGCTTGGCAGACCCAACACATGGTAGTGCCTGATATCACATAAGCAAGTCAAGAATTAACTTAACCCTTGCAGGACACAGGAAATTCTTCATGAGTCTCCCAGATGCAAACCGCCAAAACACAAACAAACAAACAAGCCCACCTCTGCTCTGCTTCTCCTTCCCGTTATAAAATGCTGCCTGCATCTCTCAAAGAAAATGAATTTCTTTGCCTTTTCCTTGCCTCCAATGAACTGTCTCTGAATGCAAGAGGGCACGGAAAGGCGAGCAGACTCTAGTGTTGAGCTAATAAAAAGTGAAAAGGCATTCAAAGCCATCAATATCTTTGCAAAACTAGCCTGATGGAAATGCACTGGCCTGCATGCAGGGGAGGGAGATTGGAGCAACTGGCAGGAGCTGCAGCCCCCATCATTTGAGGGCAAAGAGGAAAAAGTAGTGAAGGTACCTTCCCTTCACAGTCCCATGACATGGGGAAGGAGCCAGATGGCCAGGGGAAGGCCACCCTCACATAACAGGATCTAGACAATGATCCAGTCCCAGACAAGGCTTCCAGACCCTGGCAGCTTTCTTTCCCCCTCTTCTGACAGTCTGCTTCATTCACTCAATCCATTTGAGCTTCCGCAGACATGAGGAAATCTGTGCTGCCAAGTACCTTTCTCCCACCCTCTCCCCATCAACAGGAATGTCAAGAGGCGCAAGAGAATGAGATGTCAGGGTAAAACCCTATGTGATGGAGTCCCACAGGGATCGCGCCCTTGAACCACTCACACACAGCCAGTTAGGACTCTAGTGCTTCAGCGTCTGCCTCTCCTGACTCCAGACACAGCCTCCTGACTCTGACCTCACGGTGTTCAGCACCCCGCTCCACCTGGAACTCCCCGTGAAACTCCCCCTTGGATGGGTCCCGTGGAGCTCCTCCATGCCCAAAGGGCCATGCACCCCGCCTTGCAGTCAGAAGCAATTCACAGAAAGTCAGAAGGATTTTTTAGTTCTCAGGTTCCTGGCGTAGAAAGACTTTGCTAGCTTCCAGCCTCAACTAGGTATTACAGCAGCAACCACCTGGAGAGTCCCATTCTCGGGGCTCCCTCCTTGCTGGGCCTCCACAGGGGACTGGCCTCTTTCCTCCAGCCACCCCCAGACCCTAGCCCCTCCCCAGTCCTTTGTCTCCTTCCCGGGAAAGGTGGCCACTCCTCTTGGTCACAACCTGTTGCAACTGGTTGGGCCAAGGCAGGGGGGCCTGGTTAGGTCTGCATACTGGTGGCTGGGAAAGGCCCATCCACCCTCTAGTGGTCTCTGAAATGATCACACACAAGGGTCCCATCACCGACATACATGAGTAACATATGGAGGGAAACCAAGGCGCACACACAGCATTCAGAGAAAACCTCAAGAATATCTCCACTTCGTCACACCCTAACATTGGTTTGGTTCAGTATTGTCTTCTATCAACCTGCTATGCACGTTTAGCAACTACTGTAGCTCACACCGAGTTCATTTTCATTTTAATATGCCATACAGAAAGGCAGCCTAAATATATATCCCCAGATCTAAAGCGTATAATCTGTAAACTACAGGAAAAGGCAGATCATTTCCATTAGTTTCTTATATAGCAAAAACCACAATTTACACCCAAAGCATATAATTATATTCAAATGCTAAAAGACAGTATTGGAAGTACTTTAAATTCATAGTTTGGGGGAAAGTCACTCAGGGGTATAAGCAGTTATGTTTTAATGTGCAAAAACAACACGCACACACAAAAAGAGAGAGAGCAAGAGAAGTAATTTGAGCAAACGGTGAGGGGGCCACGGCAAATTACAGATCCCCATTCCCAGTGCCTGTTTGGAATTCCGAGCAGCCGGCGCTCTCTTGTAAAACATTCTCACTGTTCCTTTGAAAACAACAAAGGTGGCAATTTTGGCTAGACCCCATTCAGACTTCAGAACCATAGCGGAAAACACTGCCAGTCTCTGTGTCTAGAATTCAAAGGGGTCCTTCCTCCTCTTCAGGCAAGGCTCAAACTTGGCTCCTCTTTGGGTTGCTTTAGAATCATAGAATATTAGAGTTGGAAGGGACCGCAGGAGGTCTAGTCCAACCCCCTGCTCAAAGCAGGACTATCCTCAGCTAAATCATCCCGGCGAGGGTTTTGTCAAGCTGCAGCTTAAAAACCTCTAAAGATGGAGATGCCACCACCTCCCTAGGCTTTGATGTTCACCAAAGCATAAAAGTAATAGAAGGCTTTTCACATCTGTACTGCTTTCTGCCTAGGATCTCAAAGCCCCCTTATGGATGGAGCTGCTCAACGCTGCTGGGAAGTAGGTCAGTGATGTCCTCATTTTAAAAGGTAGAGAAAATAAAGCAGGGAGAAGGAACACAACTTGTCCAAGATCACATGACAAGTCAGAGCTACTAGCCAACTTGAAGTTTACAGTGTAATATAAATTTTTTGAATTTAATTTAAATTTGAATTTAATATTCAGAGGATCCCAGTAGAATCATGGAGGCTAAAAACAGAAAAGATCTATTAGATCTTTCAGTCTACCTCTCTGCCAGTGCAGGATAACCAGGACAATTTAAGCAGAAAGCAAGTCCTCTTAAAATCATAGCAAGTGAAGATGGAAAAAAGATGTAATAGCTAATATCCAATCCATTTCTCAAACAAGACACAATTGCTCCCTGCAGTATATTCCCTAGTGCTTTGACCAAGCCTGTTTTAAATTACTCAAGCTATGGGGCTTCCACCACCTCCACTGGGAGAACACTCTTCACCTTTAAATGTTCCAGCAAGAGATGACTTTCTCCCACACCAGTTCCTGCTTGAAGCTACAGTGGAGTGTGGACTAAAGTGTTTATGACACCACAGCATGTTATCACTGCAATCATAATGGTGCTTAAGTGGGTATTTTGATGCCACTGCAGCAGGATGAAGAAACTGGAGAAAAATGAGAAAAGCTGGCTGATGACTAACAAAATTTCCTTTGCGAGTGAGTTACATACAGTGGAAGAGAACATGACGACTAACATGGGAACGTTAAAAAAGATTGCCATTTTAATTTTGTAATGATAATGATTGTGTAGCTAGGGTGTGTGTGTGTATATGTGTATCTCTCTCTCTCTCTATATATATATATATCTCCCAAAGCAGCAGAAAGCTTTTTTACATCCTGAAACTGATATACAGACAACACACCAGTATCCCATCACCTAACTTTGAAACACAGCCATCTCCAGAATGGAACATAGCCTCTGTTTCACAGCTCAGACGATCACTAACCAAAAGCAGAGAAGATGGCATGAAGACGAACCCTCCAGTTAACTCAGAGGGAAAGAAAGTCTTATTCTGAGTCAGGACTAACACTCCCCACACTTTGGCAAAGTGCACCATGGGATTTTTAATAAAACCAAGGAACCAGAAACTTTTTGTGTGTTCTTTGGAAGACAGCACTCCTAGAGCACAGCACCCCGTAGCACCATGATGGGGTAGTAGTTCAGAATTAACTCGGTGTCACTTACTGAAAGAATATGATCTGGTTCTGCAGCACCTTAGGTTTTTCTTGCTTGATCCAGGAACCCCTTAATGCCAGCTGGTAAGGGGGTTACACGAATGTCTTGATTCTGGTAGGTACATTTTAATTCACCAAAAAATGTCATGGGAGGTCTTAAATGAAAGCATGGGTCACACTGGTCATCAATATCCTTGTGAAATGCATGTATAGATACATTCCACAATGGAATCAGATGCATGTAAAGAGTTATATATATACACTGAAAATATGTTTTAATGGCAGAGTTGGCTAACAGGTTTTCTGTCAGGCATAAGAGGTTTATTCACCTGTCTCTCTGTCGTATGTAAATTAAGCATTGTAAGCTAATACAATGAATGTCCATTTAAATACCAAATCAGCAGAGAAATGTGAAATCAACAGGGAAGCAGCACACAGGAAAAATAAGCCATGCGTGTTATCCTGATCATAGGGACAGACAATGAACTTTGGGGATATAAGTCGAAGCAAAGAAGACACCCATTTACAGGAAGTAAACATTTACATTAGTAAAAATGGGATGTCAACCAACCTTGGTGTAAAGGCTGCAGAAGACATTGGATGAGATAAAACTTCTTTTGAAAGGTTAACCTCTTAAGTTTAGTCTCTAGAAAACGTACTATGATTTTGCTTTAGATGTAATCATTTGCATCCAATATTCTTACTCGTTATCACTTGAATGTATGATAGTAAACATACTGTGGTTTTCATTATGAATATATCGCAGTGCTGTGATTTTAAGATGGGGCTGCCTGAATGCAACCATAGAAGCTGGCATGTGCTTTGGCCTGATGGGGACAGCAGATCTGGTGTTCAGTGGATAAGGGCACTGAACACTCCAGAGGAATAATTCAAAGGGACTCAAGGACTGAAGTACACCTATTGTTAATCTGCAAGGCTGGTAGGTTAATCTGCAAGGGCTGGCAGAGCCCAGAAGAGTTTAGCTGGCTAACAGGCTGGTGGTGTCAGGGAGCTGACAACCAGCTAACCACAAGCAAGACTACCTCGTGGGGGTCGGGGTAACAACATGACGCACACTCCTGGGTACCCCAGGAACTGTCACAGGTACCCACTCAGTCCTGGGGCCTGAGTGAGCAAGTCTGTGCCCCAAACAATCTCCACCTAGTCCTGGTGGGGGACAGTCAGTACATTATACAACATGGGATGGCAGAATGAGGTGCCGAAGAACCCAGTTAGAAAAAGTCCCACACAAAAGAATACAAATAATAAATAAAATAACAAGAGACTCACTCTATGACCGCAAGACACAGCTACTGTTACCTGAAGAAGCCTAAATTTTCAGCAGTGACTAATGATTTTGGATGCTTCTATTTCTGGGTGCCAAGCTTGAGACAACTCGAAGAGGCTTGCTCTGTCGGAGAGTGTGTTCTGAAAACTCAGCCACCTTTAAAATGTTCAAGTTGGGCTCCCAAACGCTTAGGGTACATCTACACAGAATTCTGGAGTGAGCCTCCCAGGCTGGCTCAAGACACTCAGGGGAGTGAGGGCTCTAAAGCCCACCCCCATCCTTAGGCTTCAACTCCCAAGCTCCAGGCCAGAACCTCCAAGCACTGTCTATGCAGCTGTTTGTAGAGCACTGATGACTCAGACTGGGAGGCTTGCTCCAAAATGCTGGGTAGACATATCCATAGGTGCCCAGAACTACCAGTCACTTTTGAAAATGTAGGTTTCGTTGTTAATCCATCGCATAGTCACAGAAACTAGATAGACCGTTCGCTTTTCACTTCTGCCCAACTGCACTGCAAACCAAACATAAGTTGCAAATGAAATGAATGTGATGGGTCACAGACTGCTCTGTGCAGAATTTTGTTTCCAGTTTGCTAAGCCTACCAGAGCTTAGTAAGCAATCTGTACTCAGGAGAACCCCAGTGGTGGAATGTCAGGGGATGGTCCTTTTTGGAATTAGGATCTAGGCAGGACTGAAAGACAAGGCAATGATATGGATCAGGAACCAAGTCACTGACTGAACTGTGTGCGGATGGGGGAAGGCAGGGTACTAGCAAAATTTGCATTAGCAGAGCTGGAGGAGAAGCCAGAACTGGAACAGTAGGATGTGCAGGTCAGAACTGAGGTGCGTTAGCAGAGCTGTGTGTGGGAAGCTTGCACATCATTACTTTGGGATTCGTTCCTCATCTGCACTAGCACTATTTTTCCTTCACCAACTGAAAAGGAATTAGTGATGTTACAACCCTCGTCAATGCTTCATGTAAGGGGACTAGAAATGACAGGACTTGGGAGAAGTGACTAAGGCCTTTGAGTTGCCACCTACAAGCTCTGGTGACTCCTCACTGCCAATCCTCACAAGGAGCCCTCGCATTTCACCGTGACTCGCTCAACAGCTTGAACAAGTCTGGGTCCTCGCAAGATAAAAATACCGCCTCTTCCCTAGCCAGCCCTACTGAGCAGATTCCGAGGGCCTGGACCAATTGCACACGGTGTCACGCGCCAGTGCTGCACCTCCCCCACTCACTGAGGCAAGGGAGAGAAAAATATGGCTGGACGAGAAAAAGAGAAACCAAATTAATTAATTCATCACTAAGACAAAATACATACAAATCTCCTCATTTTATCTGCCAACGGGAGGCATGCATTATTCAGCAGCCTAGTGCAGGCAAAGAAAACACAGAACAAGAGGCTGGCAAGCCACTGAAGCAGGCTTTGGGAAATCAGCTGACACAGCAGGGGGCTAAGCAGCCTCACAGGGGGGGCCCTGTTAGCTGTTCTGGCGTGGATGAAACCTTACTGTATCTGGGATGCAGATGAGCCCACCCAAAACTTAGCACCACCATGGACTTCTTTTCCTGCTTCGAAAGCCATGTCCCAGAAGCCCCCTCACAGCGGTTGGGGTGTGGCTTTCCCTTGTGACGGAGACCTGCTCTGCTCTGTCTGGTCCACACACAGAATGCGGGATTTCCCCCTATCTGGAGAACTGGCTTTGGCATCAGTCTTCTGTGCAAACCTTGGTTTGCTCAGCTGCTGACAGGGGTGTGCATCTGGCACAGGGAATCATTACATAGAGACCTGCTCCTCTATATACTATGCTGTACCAAGTTCCAGCATTCACAGGCTGCAGCTAAGCCCACTGGAAAGCAGCAGCCTGGTGATTTCAACATTAACCCTTACAATCCTGGCACTGGGCAAACTGATGATTACCTGTTCTAGTCATTCCCTCTAAGCACCTGGCACTGGCCACTGTCAGAAGACAGGATACCAGGCCAGATGGACCATTGGTCTCACCCAGTGTGGCCGTTCTTATCTTCTTATAAACTACCAGCTCTGGTCTCCATCCTACACCACTGAAGTCAATGGGAGTTTTGTCATTGATTTCTGTGGAAGCCTAAAAGGGGACCCAAAAAAGGCTTAGGGGGGGACACCTAATCTTCAGTTATCTTAAAAGCTATACACTACAATGGCTGCCTCCTAAGGGACTGAGGGTTTCCACAATGATTAACAGTTTTGGGTATCTCTTTTCCTTGCATATGCATAAAAAGACCAGGGTACATAAGAAACTCAGAAGGAGCTGTGGAGACTAAGTTTCTTCTAAAACTGTCCTCTGGATGGTCACAGCCTGGTGTAGGCAGTACAGAGGGGGCAAAGGGGATGGAAAGGCTTTGAAGGGCCAAATTGCTTGGGGATTTGAGGCCTCAGTCTGCCCTAACTATCGATTTCAGTGGGAGCAGGAGCCGGCCCTTTAGTTTCATTCACCAAAGAAGAAATCAAAATCCCATTAAATCAGACAGCCTCTTGTCACAAAAAGCCTCTCTCTCTCACACACCCCGCCATCACCCCACCTCCCTGATAACTGATTCTGCAAAGCTGTAACAGGTCCAAATTCCAAGAGCCTCTAACGTACAACATGGAAGAAAAACACAGATATAAACCAAATGTGTGTTTTGGTAAAAAGACCAGCTGTCTTCCCGGTCCCTTTCTCCCCTCTCACTCTTGCTCATTCACAGAGGAGGTTCCATGCCAACCTCCCTGTATGGCAGGATTAGGAAAAAGGAGCCCCAGACTGGCTCATGTGTTGGCATCAGCTCACGGAACCCTCCACTTCCCCTGCAACGAGAGTGCAAAGAAAATGCCCAGGTCCCTGAATGAAGTTGACAACAGTTTTTATCTTCCATTGGATACTCAAACGAGGATTTGCTGGCCTTTAGGAAGGTGATGAAGTTGGGAGGAGGTGTGACGGCTCACAGTGCTGGCTCTAGAGCAGAAAGGAGGCTATTTACTCCCTCGTGGACCATTCCCTGCCAAATTATAACAGAGCTATACAGTAAAACATTTAGTTCCATGTGTGACACCCTCACTCTCATGTGGTCTGTGAACCAAACTTCTCCTCCTTGCCACAGATTAACACACATTCAGCTGGAGAGGTCTAGAGGACAAAGAGCACAGGCAGCTCTGGGTGAGGAGGGGAAGGGTGCCTGTCAGAGCTGTTGGACAGGACGGGTTGGAGGAAAGGAAGCCAATGACTAGAAGAGAAGGGCAGGTCAGGACTGAACACTGGCAGAGCTGCTGTAGGGACCAGGACTGGAACAACAGAGGGTACGTTGGCAAAGCAGTGGAGCGGATGCAGGACTACTAGACAGAAGGGCTGCATGCCAGGACTGAGGTGCACTGGCAGGGTTGTAGAAGAAAGCCCAGGACTGGAATAGCAGTGAGTGCTGCAGGTCTAGATGGAGGTGAATTGGCAGAACCATTGAAGAGCAGGATGAGCTCAGAACTAAAACAGAAAGGAGATGCTGCAGGTCAGGAATGAGCACAAGCGGAGCTGTGGCATGGCTCAGGACTGGAATACCAGAGGGCCCATTGGCGGAACTGCATACAAGGGCCAAGAATAAAGTAGCTCGGAGTGAGGCAGGTCAGCATGGAGATGCATTGGCAGAGCTGTAGCTGAGAGCCCAGAATGGGAATAACAAGGGATGCTACGTAACAGGGCTAAACGGCCATCATGTGGAGATATGGGATTGAAAACACAGTGGTGCTGGCGGTCAGGATGGTGCCTGGCCGAATCCCTAGACAGAGCTAGCAGCATTCTTCCAGCCTACCCGTCTCACACGTTCATCGGGAGCCTCAAAATTCAGCTCAAAATTCCCGGAAAGCAAACCTAGCCGCTGCTGGTAGAGCCAATCAATGCCACCCATGGAGCTCCATCCCCATCCACTATGCACTCCCCTGGGGCTCAGCTATTCATTATTATTAACCATGTTGATGCAATAGTGCCTAGGGACCAGCCATTGCGTGCGAGGCCCAGGACGGCAGACAGGCCAGCCTGCCGTGACGGGCCAGAGCCGGTGGGGCGAGGCGTGGGCGCCCAGCGACCAATGGGATGGCTGTGCCACAAGCATTGCCGGAGGGGCTCGGCTCATTTCCCAGCCTTGAGCAATGCGCCCCGGCTGCTCGGCCCGGCGGAGGGGTGAGGCCAAAGGGCCCGGAATTCACACCTCTGCCCGGGGGAACTCCCCCCAAGAGGCCAGGCGCTCCGCGGCCGGCGCCTGCCGCCCACCGCGCCACGCTCGCCGCTCGGGGTCAGCAGGAACCGGGCGCACGCGGGCAGGCGCTGAGCACTGGCAGCGCGGGCGGGGAAAACCAGCCGCGGCCAGGCGAACGCCTCCCGTCGGGGCGGGGCGGGGGTTACCGCAGAGCGGAGCGCCCGGCCGCCGGGGAGCGAGCCCGCTCACGCCCGACAGCGCTCCCCGGCAGCGCCCTTTAACTCTTCGCAGCCCCCCGGGCACGTCGCGTTTACACCCGCCCCGCGTTGCTCAGCGCGCCGGAGAGCACCAGGCCAGCCCCGGGGACTCTGCCTGGCTCGCCCCACCAGTCCCCTGGCCTTCGTTCGCCCCTGCCCCGCTCCCTGGGCCGGG
Organism: Mesoclemmys tuberculata; assembly: GCA_007922155.1. Taxonomy (NCBI): domain Eukaryota; kingdom Metazoa; phylum Chordata; order Testudines; family Chelidae; genus Mesoclemmys; species Mesoclemmys tuberculata. Next base: position 37,142,345 of record ML675611.1, read on the forward strand.
CTGCACTGAAATGCGGCGGGGGCGAGCGAGGAGCCGGCCCCGAGAGCAAGCGGCCCCCTCCGCCCGCGCCCAACTTCGTCAAACAGGAGCGGGCGAGCGGCGGCCGGCGCTGGGTCGCCTTCCCGCGGGGAGGGCGCGGGCACGTTCTCCGGAGCGGATCCTTTGCACGCGGGGTCTACGACACGCCGCCGGCGCCGGGCCGCCCGCCCCGCCGGAGAGAGGCGCCCGCGGCGGCCCAACGTCCCCGGCTAACGCGCTTTCCCCCGAGAGCTGCGTGGCGCGGCCCGCGGCCGGAGGGGCGCAGGGCCAGGGACGCCGTCCCGCCTCTGCCCGGCAGGCGCGTGAAGACCCGGGCGCGTTCCGTGGGCCGCCCGGCGCACACGGGTGCGGAAGGCAGGGCCGTTCCCGGGGGGGTCGGGCTAGGATGTGCGGACCTACAGCAGGGGAAACGGCCCCGACCGTGCAACCCCCGCAGCGTCACCATCCGCGCCCCCTTCCAGCTTGGCCGCGCACGCGCCGGCAGCCCGGCCCAGAGAGCGAGCTCTGCGCTCCCCGCCGAGAGCGGCTCCGGCTCCTCGGGACCCATCCCCGCCAGGGCCGGCCCCCGGCCACAAGCGCCGGCCGCCAAGCGGCGTGGGACTTTCTCCCGGCCCTGACGCCGCCGGGGTAAGTGCAGCCGGCGGCCCCGAAGCAGGACGGCTGCGATCGGCCTGCGGAACGAGGCCGTGTGGAGGAGGGGTGTGTGGCGGGGCCGGGGGGGGGAAAATAAAAGGAGAGCGGGAGGAGGGGAGAGAAAGTCACAAATTCTGTTCTCAAGCCCCCCCCCCCCATGCTACAGCTGCGCTGGAGGGGAAGGGTTGGAAGGAAACAGCGAGAACCCACCGTGCCCTCCGCGCAGGGAGACGGGCGAGCGGTAGATGGAGATAGGCACGGAGTGGTGCTTGCCGCCGTGGAAGTGATGCTCATGCTGAGCCTGAGCCACCGACGAGGAGGAGGCGGGAGAAGAAGCCACGTTAGAGGAACTCCAACCCGAGCTGACGATCCCGCCCCAGAAAAGGGAGCACATCCACAGGGTCCAGGCCGGCTGGCGTCCTGGGCAGAGGCGGGGCTCGAGTCGCAGGTGCATGGTCAATGCACGGGGCACCTACGGACGGGCGGTTCCAATCCCAGCCGGGCAGGCAGAGGGCGGCTCATGATGTCAAGGGGCCCATCCTAGCAGGCGAGAGTCGCTTCCAAGGCGGGAGGGCTGTGCGGGGAGGGGAGGGCAGCGGGGGGGGGAGGTTAACAAACAATACCACTCCAAAATTAAAGGTCGCTGGTTCCCCGGGCTGGCTCCACTGTGCCAGGGACGCTGCTGCTGCACCAAACCTCCAGGAGAGATGAGGAAAGCCGCGGCAGGAAGGAGGCTCCGCGATCTGTCACTTGCCAGGCTCCTCCAGGATCACAGAGGACTGACCCTGCCTGGGATCCGGGTCTCTCACGGGAGAGGGGCAACAGGAAAAAACAGCCAGAGACCCCAGGACGGTGTGGCCTTTAATCCCAATGAAAAGGGGGGGCTGTCGCTTTTCCACTAGCAAGTGTTGCAATGCAGAAGTGCGGGGCGCGCACACGCACACGCAAGTCTGGATTGTGATCCTCTTTCCCCGGCATCCAGGCGGCCGAGAAGTCGAGCTCCTCCACTCTGCGGGCTCGGGAAGGGCACTGCCAGGTCGTCCAAGGCGCGAGGGAGAGGGAGGCAGAGCGAAGAGGAACAGAGCAGAGGAAGAAGTCCGGAATCCACAGCCGAGACACAGAGAGCCGGACGGAGCGGGATGCTCTGCGGGCAGCTCGCTAAGTGAAGGCAATCAGGAAGGAAGCCCAGGTGAAGTGAAGAGGACTTAGGGAGCCAAATTCACAAATGGGCGAGCCGCACGCAAATAGGTTCACTCCAGAGAGCGAATCAGTGAAGCCCAAACACTCTGCCGAGGCAATGGCTGGTTCAGGAGAAAGGAGGGGCTGGAGTCCCACCCCCTCCATTCATATACATCTTTCTCTCCCTCTCTCACACACACACCCTCCCTCTCTTCCTGGAATCTACTCTGGCGAGCGATGCTTTCTTGGTGTCTATACGATTTCAGGATAAGACAAATAATATAAATGTAAGTCCCAAGTAGCCCCCCTGGGGCCAGTGCCAGGTTGTTCCCTGCAGTCCATTTACGATCGCAAATAAAATAATAGCAATACATCATCATGGCAACAATCAACCAGGGCGAGCCAAAAGTCGTGAGCCAAAAGCAAAAAGCCAAGCCCTGCGCAGGCACAGGAAGCAAATCAGTTGCTGATGCTGGCCGCGTCGCATCACAACCTCCAAGTTTAAAAAGCTCTTGCAAGGAGTCCCTAAGCACATCGTCTCATCTGTCCCTCTCTAATTGCTAATGCAACTGTCACCGCAGTCTCCGGTACTCGCATCCCTTCGCAGAGCTTCGGTGTAAACCGTGGTAAATAGGCGCTGAAACACACACACGTAGTGTGAGCCTGATTGTCAGAAATGCTGAGCCCCTACAACTCCACCTCAAGGCGACGGGAGCTGCAAGTCCTCAGCATATCTGAAGAAATCAGGCTGTGTGTGTGTCCCGGAGTGAAATCAGGGCGGAGAACACGCCTGTTCCCTACATACACAGTGGAGAGATGATCTGACAATCCAGAACCCCAAAGGGCAACTGGGCACATTCCAACCCCGTCTCATCCCTCGTCAAATGACTTCTGAAATATCATTACAGCCTTTGTATCACCAATCGCACCGGGGAGGCAGAAACGAAAGCGGCATCTTTCTAACGCAGGGAAAAGAGCTAAGAGCAGAAGGAAAGGAGGGGAAAAGCCTTTTCTCTGAAACTCCAGTACTGAGGGTGGGAGCCGGCAAGGTCAGTCAGCTTCGTCTGTGCTCTCAATACGCAGCCTTCCGATCAAAAGGAGAGAAATTCCTCCCCTCTGTTTGTTTGGCATCTACAACGTGCCAGCAGCAAAGAGGAGAGGGCAAGGGAGAAAAAAGAAAAGGGGAGGGGAGAGAGAGAGACTGCCAAATGGTGTGGCCATCTGTGACACAGGGAGAAGGTTTATGCCGGGTCTTCAACCGGCTCTACCGAGGGTATGCACAACTCAGGACTGATGCAGCAGAGACTAATTGGGCAGATAGGAACTCTCTCACCATGCAATTTAAATTTGTAGGAACATTAGAGGAAGCAACAACCCTGTATCCAAATGCTTTGAAGAAATCTAGAGAGTTCACAACAGTAGCAGAGGGGGAGAGTGAAATTACAAGGGGCAGGCTGCTGTGTGGGGAAATATGGTTTCTGCTGTGGTCTGAAATGTGCTGGGGGAACTGATGCAGTCAGATGCAATCTCCTGCAGATGCAAAGCAGAAGGTTTTCACCCCAGCTGCCCTAAGCGCAGTATATAAGCATGTTTAACCAGACCTTTTATTAACTGGAAGGAAGTACTTTCCTCAATTTTGGATATTCTGCCAGGCAAAGGCTTGTATGCCTTCAATTATCTTCTTGCACCAGAGCCATATGGCAACCTGGAATAACTGTGCTCGTTAAACCTCTACATTGCTTTTATATAATGTTGTTTGGTATGTTTCTGCACCAAACAGGTGAGTCCAAACCAGCGTGTTTGCACTCATTGCACTGAATCCTCAGGGAGTCAGAACCGTAGCCAAATGGTCAGATTCTGCCTTTCATAAATAATAATTCTACTCAGACTTACAACACTTTTCACTCACAGATCTTAAACTACTTAACAATTTGCATTACAAATATCTCCATTTAACACGGGGAAGCTCAGGCCCAGACAGGTGAAGAGCCTTGCACAAGCTCACTCAGTGCATCCGTGGCAGACCTAGAAAAAGAACTAAGGTCTTCAGACTCTCATTTGGATGCCCTAACCACTGGACCACACTGCTTCCCAGTATCATCATCATTAGTCACCATCCCTGCCTCCTAAATAAACAAAGGAACCTCTGTGTGTCTGAGAGTTTGCATCCTGTTGTCTCTGGAGATGCACAAACAAACCAGAAACCTGCTCAACTTATATAAACTCTTCTAATATCACAGGTATTTATCAGACAGAGTTAGCGTTTTTGGAAATTGATTTTGATTTGGTACAGTGCAGACATAAGACATTTTTAGATGGACCTCAGAGCCAATTCACTGATAGGCAGTTGAGAGGAATAACTATTCCTGATACATTACGATCATTTTGGAATTGGCAACTGGAACCTCACACCTGGAGTTTGTTAGCTTAATGTGACATGTTTGTAATTTATTTTCTATTTACTCATTTGATAGTTTAAGCTGTGGAAAGCAGTGACTAGAGCTGTCAGGAACTCATCACTGAGAGTTGGAGGAAGTTTTCCAGAAAGCAAGACTATTCTAGTTTCCATTCATCTAAAAATCATGCAGGGAATTTGAAGAGCTTTACACGTTAATTAAGTTACAAATTAATTTAGCCTTACAACATCCCCATGGGGTTGGGGGGGTATTATCCCATTTCAAAGACAGACAGACTGTGGCACACTGAAATTAAATGAGACAGAGGAACAATTGGCAATTGAAGCAGAATCCTAACTCTCAGCTCTACTGTTCTAACCTCTAGACCTCACGGTCTCTCAGAGCGTGGTACAAAGCCTATGAGTCCTGTCTCCTGTTCTACCCACTAGTCCCCAGTCCTTCTCCCCAAAAGTTCTGACCCACTCAATTCTAAAGTATGATCAAGTATAATATCTTGAAATGTTTGTCACCTTGTTAGATTGTGAGGCATTTGATCATTCTCTGAGAGAAGATTTTAAAATATAGCCCATTACCAAACAGCTGATTTCTAAAATACAGACAATATATCATTTACAAATAACTAACCCAGCCAGTGATGAGGACAATACAAATCTGCTGTTTCATGACTATGCATTCTCTCACTGGCTGGTTCACCATATTACAAGCTCAGTCGCGGATTCCCTCAATGACAAGTGATAGCAGGTTCAAAAGATTTAAAAGTGAAGGCCTGTACCTGGGGAACCCAATGGCAAAACTCTCTTTAACTTCCATGGGAGCAGAGTTTGTTTTAAGAACTGTACTAACATTAGCATCAGGTACAGGCGCAACCTCTGTGAAATGGCAGGGGAGTTTCCTCTCCCTCTCCTCCCCTCCAATTGTTTTGCTGAAGGCTTGGGGTAGAAAAGTAGAAAGGTTTCTTCCCCTTCCCTTACAACATGCCCTCCTCCTGCTGTTAATCCCCATTAAATGCCCTCTCAGAATGGGGCTGGAGTATGGGGGTGGAGAGACTGGTGGACCAGCTGCCTCTGGGAAACAGGAGAGGGGCAAAGAGAAACAACTGGCACAAATATTTTTTTTAAAAGGGCAAAACTGTGAAGTAGGCTATAAATACATCACTGGGTCCTGGTGACACCATAAAGCATAGGAATGTCACCCTGCCTTGCTTTATTAAGAGTCAGTGGATGTATTTACTGCACTGTAATTCACAGTTGACCCATTTATTTAGCACCACCATTGCAGGAAGAGGGCAGATTTCAATTGTATTTTCCCTCTTGGTGATAAGGGGAAGTTTATCATCACAAGGGGGAGTTTTAACAGCATCATTCCCCAGGGATTTACTTTAAAAGGGGATTATTAGTTTTCCCAGATGCATATGAGTTTGGTGCATGAAAGATTTGTTCTGTAAAATAAGTTTATTCTTTAAATAGGGGTGATCTCTCTCTCTCTTTCTGTCTCTACCTAATAATGACATACAAACCTCATTGGTTTAATATGTCTCAGGTAAGCATATGTCATTTTAGTTGCTTTTGGGTCTGCAGAACTGGGATGGATATGTCAGGGAGACAGGCTCCCTAAATACCTTGCTTCCAGTCAGGTTGAAAATACCCTGGGGATACTTTTCCTTGTGATAGTTTGCCATGTTGACCAGAACCACAAAAAGCTGCAAAAATGAAAAATAATGGGAAAAAATTACATCTTTTGGAACTTCAGAAGGCATCTGATTTGCATCTAATTCTGGAGAGATTCTTACTTTATCCTACCTGTATAGTATCTAATAAATCATGGTTGTCAATCACTTTGCTGCACATTAGGGTCACTCAGAACTTCCCAACAACAGAGAGCACATAATGCCTCTAACTTTAAAAGCATAGGCTTCTAGCTCATAAGTCAAAGGAGAATCTCCATGAACTTTTAGCAGTATTGGAACTATGACCCAGTTGAGCTGTTCTGATTCCAGCCAGCAGAGGCCATTAGTGATACATACAAATTAGTGAGGGATAAAATAATCAGATAAAATAGGAACGGACTGAAAACCTCTCCCCAAACTCAAAATTAGTCTCTCGAGGTTCACAATAGTCCAATTCTTTTTTTTTTAATTTCATTTAAAATTTCATTTCATTTTATCATTCATGTCATTTCATTTTCATCAATTTCATTTTTAAAAAATGAAGAGAAGTGGGTGGGAAGAACAATTTCTACTTGTGACCTTTATAGGAAGGATTGAACAAAGCAAGGTAGAGATGAAACTACATGTTTTAGAGCAGCAGTTCTCAACCCGGGGTCCAGAGCCCCGCAAGCTGGTTTCAGGGGGTCAGCAAGCCCTGGTGCCCCATGGGGAGAAGCCCTGAGCCCATGGGTGGAGTTGGAGGGGACACAGGGGTATTGCCACCCCAAAGTGCAGTGCCTTAACCAGGGCAGGGCAGTCCTGGGAGCAGCTCCACACCCCCCACACACCTCCTCCTCCCCTCTCGCCCTCACTCTCCCCAGCCAGGCCTTCTTCAGGCAGGTCAGAGGCCAGAAGCCAGAGCCGTGCAGTACAGGGCAGCTGCTGTTCTGGCTGGTGCCATGGAGCGGGCAGCCATGGCGCTCATCCCTTCTGATGCTGGTGCTCCTCAGCTGAGAGCCCCCTTTCATGGCTGTTGCAGCTGGTAAGAGCTGCCCAGGCAGGGGACCTGACTCTTGGGCTGGCAGAGCCCCCGGGGAGCAGTGACCACAGGGGGGGCCCACCTCTATCCTCCAGCACACAGACCCTAGCAACCCCCTCCCTGCATCCTGAGCTACCCCCTCCCTGCACACAGCCCCTAGCTACCCCCTCCCAGCACCCTGAGCTACCCCCCATCTGCACACAGCCCCTAGGTATCCTCGCCTGCACTCTGAGTGGTTTCAAACTTGATGAGCTGAACCCCCTCTTTGACTTACAATTTTGGGTTGCGCACACCCCCGCCCCAAGAGGCTGGGTGACTTGCTGGCATGTGTCAGGGTGTTGAAATGGTGCTCCCTCCTCAGGCCCCACCCGAGCCCCACCAGGTCCTGCCCTCACCCCCAAATAGAAGTCAAACCACATCTATGGACCATCCTGCCCTGTGCCCCACAAATACTCCCTCCCAGTACACACACACCCCTCCAGTGCCCCCCAAATGCCTCCTCCTGCTTTGTTTGAAACTTTGTTTCAATAAATTGAAGCTCTGTTTCAATAAATAATTTGGGCTACTTTTGGACTAGTTGCTAAGTGACTTTGGGCTATTAATGCAGTAGGAATCTAGCTATCCAGAGGGTGAGTGCCAGGCAGGACCAAACCCCCCTAGAGCCAGGACCAATCAAAACCACCCCAGGGCCTCTACCCCCAGACTATTTACTGGGTTGTAACAAGCCATAAACATCTACAAATGGGTCCTGAGCCCAACAAGGGGACATCTACACCGACGGCGGCAAAGTCTGGATCTATCTGGCTCTATTGAACAATCCAGAAGCCGACGCTGTTAATCCACCCTCTCAAGTGGCGTAGCGCTGTGTCGATGGGAACACGGTTCCCGTTGGCGCAGTGCAGTGAAGATGGCTTGCAGAAGAGAAGCAGAAGAGAAGCCGATGGGAGGTACGCAAGCTACTCTGTGTAGCTTGTGTAACTCCCGCCAACTGCCGCTGAGTCGCAGGGTAAGTGTAGACCAAGCCTGAGAACCACTGCTTTAGAGGACAAATTATCAGCACAGTCTGTATAGATCATTGGTGGAACGGGATAGCTGCACATCTCTCTCTCTCTCTGACCCCAAGAACATATGCTACACTGGAGAACAATAAGTGGACAAATTCTACTCATTCTCACACAAATGCAACTCTCATGATCAGAGGGATGGGTAAATTTAACTCATGGCCCATTATTTTTGAAGACAAACAAGCAACCCTCTCCCCCCCACCCCCCGCAAAAAAAGGGGGAGACAGAGAACATCATTTAAAATGTTAGTTTAGCATCAATGAGACATTAAGTCCAAATTACAGATATGCTTAGGATTGTCCTCTGTCCCCCCACATCTCAGTGGAAAGAAACACATCCAGGCACAGAAATGGGCTAAGTAGCCAGTTCCATCTCTGGATATCAGCTACATTCACACCTGCAAAAATCTCCAATCAACATTGCACTGGCTTATGACCATTGCCTGGGAGCACAGACTGCTGCAAACAGCCAGGATGGAGGCTTGGGGCACAGTTCCACTCTCACACTAATGTGAATCAGGAGCAACTCAAGGAAGTCAGTGGAGTTATGTTTTTGTAAATGAGAGGGGAAGCAGGCCTTTGTCAGGAGGGAAAAGCCAGCTGATCACAGCTCCGGAGGTTGGTTACTCGAGTTGGACCCCACAGGAAGTGCAAAACTGTGTGGTAGGGGGTGCAAAGATAACAAGTGGAATCAGAGGAAGGGGAAGGAAGGTTCAGTTCCTTAAGTATACAACTTCCTAGTGACTGGAAACCTTACAAGATCAGAATTTTTTCTGAGATTTCAGTACTTCCACTTCTTGTCCTGGCAGACACTAGGTAGCACAGAGATGGGTAGAAATATAAACACAAAGAAAGTAATCCAATTTTCTGAACCTTAGATAAAGATTCTGAATTTGAAGATTGGTCTGATTTGTAGTGAAAGTTCAAGTTGGTAGTTTCTTGGTCTGAATCAGGCCTATTCGGGGCATTGTTTGGGAACGCCTGAGTGTGCAGGGCTAGTCTGAGGAGCAGAACTTAGCCTTTTTGGCCAAGTCTTACTGACTATATGATTTGTGAGGTCTCAAGGTGGTGGAAAAGGTTAGAAATCAGGTCATGAGTTCTCTCTGCATCTAGACACAGAATCAAAATGTATTTTACTGATCCATTTCCCTAAAGAGTGGAGTTTAAAGTGCCTTCCTTTTGCATAACTCACATTGACTTCAGTGGGAGCTGCTACTCAAATCCTGCATTTAGGGACTCTAGAACCTCTGATATTTTTTCTTCATTTAATGTAGGACAAAATGCTTCTATTAAAAACACTCCAGGTGTTAATAGGTTCAGAGAGGCAACACTGTAGCAAAAGCAAGGAAGTGGGAGTCTGTCTTGCCTGCATTCTGTCCCCGTGCTCTGAATCTGATGATTATTCAATCCCCTTCCTGAATCTCTCCACCCACAACCGTCACCCTTGCCTGTAGCACAAAAGCCCAGGATTGACTATGGGGAAAGAACTGTGGTCTGTACTTAGGACTTAGCTTTCCTTATTCTTGATAGTATTAGATACAGGGCAGCAGACTTCCTGACAACCTCTGCAATTTGCATGATCTGTGTGGTGAGAAGGGCTGTGGCAAATTTATCCGTAGTGTAACTTCCACCAATTTACACTAGGTATAAAATTAGCCCACAATGTCTACAGGACCTGTCTTATGTGGCTACTATAACAGCGTGGCACCCACCTCTCGCAGGCACCACTTCTGGTCAGGGATATCTGCAGTCTTTAGTCAGTCCCGGAGTTGGTACTGGGCCACACCCGCACGGCTTCCTACCTGAAGGCAATGGTTTTGCCCTCTCTGGGTCCTTCTGGCCCCAGGTTGCTCACTGGGCCACTAAATAGTTCAGCTCCCACTCTGGGCGCTTATCACTGTCTGATTGTTGGCCATTTCCCAGTGGCTTATGGGTTTGTGGGGGATGATATCATAGGCCCACCCACTACTCCAGGTCCCAGCCCAGGGACTCTAAGAATAGCAGCCATGCATCGCTGTGTCCCTTTAGGAAAACTGCTTTCAGTTCCCTGGATCACTGTCCCATGGCCCCAACTTTCACCAATGCTTCACCCTTAGCTCAGGGCTCTTCTGTGTTCAGGCACAGCAGCCAACTAGGAGCTCTCTTGCTCCCCCCTCTGGTCCCAACCAGCCCTGAACTGTCCATGGTCCTGCAGTTCCCTTTGGCCAGTCAAAAGCACCATCTGCACTCCTCTGGCTTAAACAAGGAACTGACTGTCTCTGGCGCTGCAGCTCCTTTTATATGTCCCTCCTCAGCTCTGATTGGCTGCTCCCCACACAGTCTCTCTAGGCTCCTGGGAGGACTTAGCTTCACTGCTCCTTTCCTGGGATGGGTGTGGCAGGACCTTGAGGCTTCCTTCCGGGGTCCTCTGAGCCTAGTCCATCCCATCACAGGTACGTTGCACTGCCTATGCCGGTAGTCGACTCTTGTCCTTCATCTTAGATTTGACAACTGTGCACCAACTAGTCCATCTGCTAATAAAATAATAAGCCCTGTGCAAGCATCATCTGCCTGTAGCTCACCCCAGGCTCCCACTGCCTCACCCTTAGGGATGGTCCCTCTAATCAGGGGCAAGACACATCTGCAGGGTGGCATGGAGGATGCTTGGGCTGCCAAAGCCCAGACTGTACCTCGTGTGTGGATCAATAGAGCATTTCAGTCTCCAGGGTCCAGCATTCTGGCCCCTTACACACAGACACTAAACAATAATTCTGATGTATTAAAATTAATGTCATGACTACTTAGCCTGGGAGGAAAATCCTAGGAAATTATTTCTGATGAGTTTTAATTCGGAAACTTAAAACAGTACCTGAAAGCCTGAATTAGAAAGTGGTGGGAATAGAGACAATTAAAATGTCAATTGCAATAAACAGGGAATGATTTTAATTTTTACCCAGTAGAGTGGAGAGGAGATTTTTATTTTCCTTTGGAGTTCAAAGAAACCTTGTCTGATAAAGAAATGAAACATCAGAAAAGCTCTTGCTTTTGCTCCTTTAAACTGGCTTCTGTGCTAATGAAAAGCCAATTCCCTAATAGACACTCTGCAAAGGCCCCCCTCTGTTTCTCTTCTCTCTTCCCACCTATCATCTTGCCTGGCTTTTGCCTGTAATCACCTGTTCATCTCACAGCAATAACTGCCAGGTGACGCGTGTTTGCTGTGGTCTCCCCAGACGCAAAGAGAAGAATTAAAAGAAAAGAGGAAGGGGGAGAAAATCCTTCAATGACATAAGTGTCTCACCACCAGCCAGACAAAGAGTGAAGCATTTCCTGCGGCCCAGGCTGTTCATGTGGGAGCCGCTGATAGGTGTAATTTCCTAAGATGTATACCTTGTCAGTGTGCAGAAGATGAACAGAAAAGAAGGTCAGAGCAGCCACAGCTGAAAGATTGGAAGGACAAAAGGAGAAAGCAGGGAGCGCCTCTGGGCTGCTTTCAACTCTCACAGGATCCATGTTGCATTGTCCATGGCAAACCTACACATAGCACAGCTGATAATGCCATGTAAAGAACTCCTAACCCCTCCTCAGGCTCGACTCTCAACAGATGAAACAGCCATTGTACAATGTGCTTCCTGTAGCTCTATCAGCTTCTCCCTGGGCATGGTGGACAGTGATTCCTTCGCCCAACCGTGTTATCACCATGTTATTGACTATGCAGGCGTGTCTGTAGCATAGTGTGGCTGGAAGAGGTCTTGGACAAAACAAACAAGGCAGAGAATCCATATGATCACCCTGCTAACATCCTCCATGTATCATCTGTAATGTGGAAGGCATGAGGCAATGAAATCACAGGAGCATCTCTCAGGAGAAGACACAGAGTGTAGAGCTGGGTAACTCTAGGATTAAGATAGGACTATAGACAGTACAAGGATAAAACTAACTGCTCCCTGTTGGTACCCCTATAGTATATAGAGCTTGGTCCTGCAGCTTCCCATGATTTCAATGGGCACACAACACATCTGTACAAAAACACTAAATAGACCCCAGGCCCATTTACGGAAGACCAAGGGACTCCCTGAGACACTTCGTCTCCAGCAGAGAAGCTGAACAAAAAAGTAATACTAGGTGTAGAAGGGAGAAACATGCACCTCTTTAAAAATATTCCTTTTCTTCCAAAACAGCTCCCCACCCTCCTAACATTCCCCAGCAACTCCGGCTCCAGTTTCTGCACAAGCTTCTCTAGCACTGCAGATCCCAAGAGTCTCCAGCAGTTTCCCTATGCCATGAAATCCTCCATCCCCATCACAACTCAAAGCACGTGTGTGCGCACAACTCACTTGGAGGCAAAGTGTCTGCTTTCTCATCCTCCCTTACTCACCACCTCTGAATCCGAGCATAACAAAATCTGTTCAGAGGAATGCATGTAGGTGGTGGGAGGGGATACGGGGGGACCCTGAGGCACAAACCCATTGGAGCTGCAAATCCTTACACCAGAGTTTGTGTGAGTGTTGGGCAGGCAACAGCTTTAAGACCTACGCAGCCATGGAAATTGGGAAGTGGAAACAAAAGGGAAAGAGGTACACCCTCCCTCATTGATACGCTGTAAACAACAGACAAGGCACAAATTGCTCCTGCCATAACCCTGCTACTTATTGAACAGCATGGACAAAAAGCTCTGACTACTCGCTGCAGTGCCAAGGAGAAAGCTAACGCTAGGGATGCAACAGATGCTGTTTGAAGTAGACAGAGGCATACGCGCACACACACACAGGCTTCTCCTTTTCTTGCCTCTCAACTCTTCCTCCAACTCTGTCAACCAGAGACCACCACGGAAGAAGGGGGGAAAACCACCCAACGAAATACCTGTGTTACACTTAGAGGCAGCTCACTGGAGAAGTTATCGACTTTAATTCCAATCCTATTGAACCTTGATCAGTCACACAAAAGCCCTTTGCACCTGGGACCATCCCCTTTCCTCTTCTCTTGTTGTTATGAGAAGGCCTGTTTGTATTTTTAACTGGATGTCACCCTCTCCCCGGTTGTCTCTTTTTCATTCTCTCACCAGCCCCGGAAGGTGAGCGCAAAGGAGGGCAAGGCCCAATCCATCAGTGACTCCTACTGGATGGGGGCAGAAATGCTGTTAGTGCTACAAGGAGGGAGTGAGAGGGGAACAGCCTTCACAATGGCCCGCTATTCTCCACCTATTTGCCTTCTCCACCAAAGCATTCTGACATCCTCCTGCATAGACATCAGAGCTTAGCTATTACATATGGCAAAACCAGCTATAGAAAACACTAAAATAGATAGGTTAAACAGACAGACATGTGGGCTGTGTATCATTCATCAGCACAGAGAGGCTCCTTCCTAGCTACCAGCCTCCACACTGAAGCATCAGGGACTTACCAGGAGACACATAAAAAGGACTCTATCTGATTTGCCTGGATGTATTTTTTTAAAATGCTACCTTGTTCTACAGCAACACCCCCAAACTGTATAATAGTGTTTTGACCTGTCATTGTAGTACATAAATACACCTTTATAAAAGATTTTAGAGTTTTCTGCAGTAACAGACCCAAACATGATAACTTGAAAAACAGATCCCCCAATGTCTTAGATCTGTATTTCAGAGGAGAGCTGTCCACTGCCTCTATGGCTGATCAGGCATCATTGTCCAGTGCAAAAAGCAATTCTAGTTCTGGGAACTAGAGCTAAATGGGCAGAAACACAAACACAGAAAGACCACTTCCTCCTCCAATATCTCCACAAAATTGCTTTGATAGTTCAACCAAACTGTCGATTAATTATTGGAATGGTATAAGTAAGGAGAAAATTGTTTAGGGTGGGTCAAATTAGCACGACAAAATTAAGCCAAACGACAATTCATAAGGAGTATGAGGAAATATTTCTTGATTGTGTAGGGAAAAAGTGTAAATCCTGGAAGTCCCATTGCTTGGATGATTTAAATCTAGCCAGGGAAAGCACTGGAGAATAGACTGGATGAAACAAATCTTGCACTGATAGGGATTAGACCCAGTAGGTCAATTTCATCTGTAACTTGGATGATTCTGTGACCACTATAGCACTGTATACACAATTATTTAATCATCATCCCTACTGATTTCACTATTATTAGCTAGCAGTAACAAACAAACTGAGCAAAAGGAAAACGTAACCTATCAAGACAGGTTTTCCAGTGCTGCCTATGGAACAGTCTCCCATGCGAACAGATGGAAGCTCCCTTATTTAGGAAATAAGTGGTCAGATTTTCAAGCGCTCAGCACCCACGACTGAGGGCAGATTTTCAAAACGGGAGCAGAATTACCTTGAAAATCTGGCCATGATTACAGAGCTGCTCCACAGTTGTAAGGTTTGCTTGAGAACATCACTTACAGGATGAGAATGGTACATTCCTGTGTGATTGTAACTCACCAAGCCCATTTTAGGCACTACTGCAGTGTAAGGCATAGCAACAGACGTGTTAACTGAGTTTAAACTAGGATCTCAACTAGCCAAAATGCTTGAGACTCTACTGGAGGGAATAATCCTGTACTGTCCAAGTGTGGTAGCTGGCATTTAACAGGTATTTCTACCTCCATCCATTTTTCTCTTTTTCTATCTTCTATTTTTATAATTGCCCTTCTCATCCTACACACACACCCACACCCACATATAGACTCACCCACGGACTCTCCTTTTTTGATTTGCCAAGTAGGAGCACCCTGCCTGTGATTCAGTCATTTGCTGTCCACAGACCTTCTGGTGTGTTTCTCTCTAAATAGCTGACATCTGGAGGAACTATCTGCTTCTTACACACTTCTCAGCACGAATGGAGGCTGGGAGGGAATCTAAGCATCAAATCTTTTTTTGAATATCTTATGTCACCCCTTCCTTCCCCTCCAAGCAGACTTTCAGGAGTCCATGCTCAGCCACATAAGTGGCTTGGCTTCCAAAACCATCCTTCTTAAGAGGATACACACACGCACACAAAAGGGGGAGTGTAACAATCCCTATATCTCTATTGACTAACACTTACTATTATAATTTTTTACTGTTTTTTGGAACAAAGAAATAGAGCCAGGGATAAAATCCAGTTATCCTGCATGGCATTCGGCCTCCAAAACACAAGTTGATACTTTCTCTTCCAGCAGTGCACTTCCTCATTCATGACACACCTATCTTTGATAGCAAATAAGAAAGGGGTCCTATAGACAACAGCCTCATTCATTATACAGCCCTGAGCACAATCTGTTCTGCAGAGTGAATGAGGTAGGGATCCAAAGAACATACGATCATGTGATTAAAGACTGTCTCAGAATGCGTGCATACAAGGGGGCAGAATTAAGTGTGTACTGACAACTTAATTCTGCCATTTCCTATCTTTTGTGCACTTGTCTTGGCAACTTAATGATCTTTGAATGCAGGATTTATGTTGTGTTTTGTACATATTACATAACAATTTAAAGGGGCGTACAGATGTGTGCGTCTCAAAAGGTCCATATAACTGAAAAACTCCTAGCACAGTGATGGGCACCATAGTGGAGACTAATTCGATTAAACTACTGTTGCTAGAAACACACACACTGATATACTTTTCCCTTTTGACTGATGCCGGGCACCCGGTCATTGTCCTCCTGTGCCTTCCAAAGGTTCTCGTTAGCAGGTTGAGAGAATTAAGTTATGTTGACTCACCATTATTAATGGATCTCTCTAATTCAATTGTGGCATGTTCAGAGAAAGCCACCTGCCTTCCCTTCCAGTACAAAAGGATGCTGAAACACTGCCGACCTTTTGCCCAGCTGCTTTGAAAGCGAAAATTAGATGCCCCTGGCCTAGCAGTTGGTTCTGCAGTTGGACCCTGAGACGTGGAGTAACAAGGTTCTCTCACATGAGTCAGTGCTAACCTTATTGTTCTGGCATCGTGCTCGGGGACGCTGTGATGCTGGGCGTGGTGCTTGTGACTCAGAAGGGGGCTCTAGTCTTTACTGACCTAGAGTTCAGCTGCAGGAGGTGTTGACTAGTCAGAAGTAGGGCTATTGGCAAGGAGGGAATTCAAGGTATGTACCCCATTTAATTTTAGGCAGTCTCAGTAGAGGGGTTCAGGACTAAATGGGCAGGAACCCCGCGCCAAGTGTAAATCAAGGTAGTGAAGTTGTGAGTCTGCAGGAATGCTGACACCGGTCTGAGAGGGATGAACTTCAATATTCATTCTGTCTGTGTTTGCACAGTGCCTAGCTCACTGGGGTCCTGGTCTACGACCCAGGCTCTTAAGCACTGTGGTAATACAAATAAATAAAGACTGAACTGATGAACTGAATCTTAATGATGGCAATTCCAACATCAGCGTGGTTAACTATTTCCCTGCTGATCATTTGAGTGGGATAATCCAGCTCAAGTTCTCCATCTGCAATCCCAAACTGCCTCTCACCATTGCCCAAGTGCCTAAAGCTCCATCAGGTCCCTCTGGTTTTCCCTGCTGACAGCGGCTAGGATGACATTACTCGCCGCCAGCAAAGAGTCTCTGGCATGCCTAAAACCAAAAATGTGGGGACAGCATGAAATATGTTGAATTTACCATCAGAATAAATAACCCAGGGACTACTGTGCTCATTAGAAGATCTATGTGGGTAACTGAGCGTTACTATCTGAAGCCGCCACAGCATTTCCAGAACGTCCCCAGAATACCTGAGACTCCTGGGCCCTTGGCGCAGAAGGTAGATCGAGTTTGCCCTAGAGTACACAATGCATTTATTATATCTAAGTTAGAGGGGACTTGCAGTCTCAGTGGGTCTCTGTAAACACAAGCATACCATCACGCACACCCAGTCTGCACAAACACATATCCACATGCACACACACTGGTGAGTCACATAGAGAATTGGTGCACACACCCACCCACTGTAAATGCATGCATTTTTGCACACAGGAGTGCAAATACACCTGCAGGCACACACATATACATGTACACAACGTTGCAAACGTGCAGAGACCCACATACATCCCAAGGAGCACATACAAATATGCACACACACCCATGGTGCTCACAAGTACATGCATCCACACACACGGAGAGAGACACAAATTTAACCACACATTACAGTTGCATAGACATTTACAGAGGTGCTCTTGTATATCAAGGGGAACATATATGAATCATACATGTACAGGCACTCCCACATTGCTCTGAAGCATCTTGTTCCCCTGGCTGTAGAGCCGAGGGCACATCACCACGTTCCCACCAAAAACACCTCAGATGTTCCCTTCCAAAGAAGGACAGCTTAACTGTCAAACCCAGCAATAAATGCTTGTCAGGGCTGTTTCTGATGCAATATAAAGGTGTGGCAGGAATGGGGGCCACCGCAGTCAAACCGCACAAGCTGAACACAGAGAGCAGGGAAGAGACAGCAGCAGTGACACAAAGATTTCTTCCCTCTGTCTCTCTGGGAAATGATGAACAAATCCTCCAGAGTGATTACTCTGTTAGGTCTGCTAGCCCTGCTCGCAAGCCTGTCGCAGACAGAAGATGTTCCTATCGTCCCTCAGATTAAATGTGCCTAGTGAAAGCGATCAGAGGCTGACACAATAATTATCTTTCCTCATTAGAAATGAGGCATGTGACTCCTCTGTCAAGGCCCTTTGTTGGCTGCAATAGTGCTCAGCCAATATCAACGGGCAGAACATTTGGTGTGAACAAAACAAAGCATCATATCGAGTAAATTCTTTTATTTTTGTTTGCCCTTCATTACTCATCAGCCTAGTGAACTGGGAAGGTGCAAAATCCTTTTTTAACTTGCACAAATGCAGCTAAATGTCACCAAAGAGCCATGTTACGTGGATATCTCGCAAAATATTTCCCCCCCTTTTTAAAATGCATTACAAAGACACACTCCCCGCTCCTCCCACCCCCATTCCCAAAGCCAGGTCACATGCCCAGCCCACAGAATTCCTGAGCCCAGCTCTCCATGACAGTCCAGAGGTGCACTCCCAATAATCTGCAGCAGTTTTCACCTCTGAATGTGGAGCATGCCATTGCCCTGCAGTGCTGGGGGGATTGCCATGCAGGTCAGAAGAAGGAGAAATGCATTTTATGTTATTACCATGTGTTTGGAGGTAGAGAAAGGTGCCCAGCTGACATAATCCACAGAACTGAGCATGTTCCTTTTGTGCATTTGCTGCTACCAAAGTGAGTGACATCTCTATGGTAGTGCACTGACCTGTCACAGCCATAGCAAGGCTGGCAACTTCAGTTAAAGCATCTGGAGGAGGACAATGGGAGTGGATAACTCCTTGTCCTCAGTGGAAACCTGCTCAACACCTTCAAAAGACAAGTCTGGGAATTTAAATTCATAACTCTTCTGGGCACTAAAATCCATGGATTTAACAGAGACACTGGTTTTATGGCCCATTATAACAACGTGTAACACCCCTTGCTGTCTACTAACTCCCCATTGTCTCACGACTGCAGAGATGTTAATTTCCAACTTCATTTTAAGTTCTCTCCTACAACACGTGTGAATCCCTTACACTGAAGGATCTCACCAACCTTGTATTTAGCATGGACATTCTGGTTACCTTCCCCAGACCTATAGCCATGTCTACACTAACAAGCTCATGGTGGCACAGCTGTACTGTTACATCTGTGACGCTGTAAGACCACTCATGTAGCCGCACTATGCCAGTGGGAAAGAGCTCTTCCATCAATGTAATAAAACCACATAAACGAGAGGCGCTAGCTATGTCAGCGGGAGGGTGTCTCTTGCTGACGTAGCATCTCCTGCCGACATAGAACAGTGCACACGAGCACTTATGCTGGCAAAGCTTACGCCACTCAGGGGTATATTTTTTCATGCCCCAGAGCGACGTAAGTTTTAATGGCATAAGTGGAAGTGGCCGAAATGCTCTGTGAAGCTTAAAGGCTTGTCCCTTCCACCAACAGAGGTTGGTCCAATAAAAGGTGGTGAGAGACATCCACCTTGTCTCTCTCAGTGTGAGTGGAGGCAGTACAAGTTCCCTTTCCACCATGGCCCCTGCTGCCTGTGTGACTTTTGCAGCCAACAGTTCCTTAGTCCAAGCTAGGACAATGATGATGGCTGCTATAGAAAACAGTGAGAAAGACAGCTAGGAGTACTCTGTGTGTTGATGGACTGACATCAGGCAGTATGGACCATGTGTAGTAAGTTTGGGAGCTTCCTCTCAGGCCCATTCCTAAACACTGGAGACTGAACGACAGACCTCACTGGATGGGAGAACACTCAGGGAGGGTCACCACGGTCTGACCCTCCCTGGGACTGAAGACAGGACTCACAACCATTTAGTAGGTATCCCACGGGATGTTTCATAGTCCTGCAGCAAAACTGTGATGACCCATTGCAACATGGGCAGATGTGTGTAGCAATGTGATGTAAAACTGGGGTGGGGGTGGGGGTGACTTATCATCATGTGGCACAACTGAACCAAACAACCCAACATCATCATGTCATGATGCTGCTTATGGTGAACACAGGCTCCTAACTGTGATGCAAGCTGTCTGTTGAGAACTAGTCCCAACCTCTGCATTTAGGGACCGTTGGCAACTCCTAAGGGGAGCCCACGTTATTGGAAAGTAACTGACCCCAAGCAGTGAGAAGCACAGGCCACTCCACTTAGATTTGCTTCGTTCTGGACCATTTCTGGCCCTGTGATACCTGACTTGAGAAGTCTTCCATGCTGGAAGAAAGGAGGATGACAAAAACCAATTTCCTTATTAACAACCTTGCCTCTCCCAGCCTCCCACCCACTCCCAGTTGGCAGTGATGGAGAACTCCATCGCAGGTCATGCTGCAGAAGCGCAATATTGCCAACCGCAAGAGTTCAAAAACCATGAGTCAGCTCCCCCAAAACCATGAGATGAGTTAAAAAGTAACATTTGCAGGAATTTTTCTTTGCCTTTTGGTTTTTGACCCTTTGACAGGGGAGACTGCGTGTGTTACATTTTCAAGCTTTTCTCCACAACTGTGAAGACTAGAGACTTTCCTTAAATAAATAAGAAACCAGAGATTGTCGCATAAGCACGAACCCAGGAACTGGAGATTTAAAAAAAACTTTAGCTAGCGTGAGACTCAGACAAAATGGGAGTTAGCAATGCTGAGACATAGCTAAATTTCAATCAAGTTTCTCAATCAGTAGAGCATTTCAATGCCTCTCTTCTGCAAAAGCATGTATGTGTGGGGGACAGCAATGTGCTACGCCAGTGGAGCAGTCTTCGGTCGGTATGATCTTTTATGATTTGTCAGACAGATGGACAGATTTGTCCTTACACTCAGAAAAGGAGAAGACAAATCAAGGTTATTGCTTTAGTGCTGCAGTGCTAATCACCAGTCTTCCCATTTAGCTGAAACTTAGCTAGGCAACTATGTTCTTTCTGTCTCTCCCATCAACCCTTCTACCACCACTCTCTCCCCCCTACCACATCTGATCATCCAGCTGTCTCTTTTCTCCTCCTCTTTTTGATGATGGGTCTATTATAAGAAAGGCCATTCTGGGTCAGACCAATGGTCCACCTAGCTCAGTATCCTGTGTTTCGATAGTGGCCAATGACAGGTGCCTCAGAGGGAATGAATAGAACAGGAAATCATCAAGTGATCCATCCCATCAGCTATTCCCAGCCTCTGGCAAACAGCAGTCCCTGTCCCTGTTTCATTTATAGAACAAGGAGCCAGTGTGTTAGACATGTACCTCTAGCTGTTTATCCGGCAGTACGTAGTGCCTCCCTATCTGTGGATATTTCCAATTCACTGTTGCCTGTTATCCCTTTGTGGCCCCTTTTCTCTCATTAACTCTTTGGGTTTAGTGTGCATCGGGATCCACTATGCAGTCCTGCTTTCCCCACCCATCTTTTGCAATACCATGGTCTGCCTACAAGGTTGGGTATTTTTAAACAGGGATTTTTGTTTATTTACTTATTTAGTTTTGGCTCTCTTGCATGGTTGTAGCTCTGCCATGTGGCTACAGAGGCGGTGTATGTAATCCTAACTGCTCCCAGAGTGACAGCCCTGCAGTAACTCAGTAATGCAGGGGAGAGACACATCCAAGCTCCAGAGGCTAACACTTGGCAAAGAAGATCAGATTTTCTGCTGTCTTGGAAATGATGGATGGATAAAAAGACTTTTCACAACCTGCAGCCATCCTACCCCCACTGTGTGGAAACATGCACAGGATATAAATTGCCTCATCAAGAAACAAGCTAAACGTCACTGGCCTAAAGTGTGGTTGCAAAAATGGTGCACGAAACCCCACTATACAGAACCAGCCGTTGCACATGTAAATTGGGTAATTGTGCATCTAAGATCTCATTTACAAGTAGAGTCTCTAGGTATGCATGTGTGAGTATCAGAGTCAAGAGCTTCAAGCTGTGAGAAGGGCTTCACTTAATTTGGTTTGTTCCTCTGGGGAAAGATTAAAAGTTTAGACGCTTCCCCAATGCTCTTTGGTAGAGAAATGTAACAAGGTATCTCCTGAGAACTGGTTCTCTCACAAGATTTCAGTCAGCTCTAGTTCCTGCACCTGGCTGGAAATGATGCAAGGATAGCCAGAATGGTGTTTTGGTGCTTTGGCTCTCAGCTGAAATCTGGCAGCAGCGGAGAAATGTATGAACTAACTTAAAATTAGGCTCTACTCTGAAAGTACCCATGCACTCCGCTTTAAAGAAAAAGGATGTTTCCCCTAACTGTCAAGTCTGCGATCTGAGACACAGGCTAGGGTTTGTATGACCCATGTGCACTGTCATCAGTAAGAACGATTCTGCAGGACAAATGCCACCTAAACTGACACCTGTGCAAACTCACTGCTTTTAAATCCTACTCTTTGTGACACTGAGGCTCAGGCCCTCACATGGGTGGGGGAGAGGAGGAGGAGAAAGGGTATACTTTACTGGGGTCTGGAGGCCCTGGGGACAGGGCTCAAGCATAATTTTGTCAGGCCCCGTACAAACTTATAACACAGACCCCTCCCACACACATACCACAATCTCTTGTCCCATACATATTATCTCATGAGACATGAAAATATTTTTCCTCATGGTAATGGGGGTTGCAGCCTGAACCATGGCTCCAGATAGGGCCCCCCCATGGTGGGTGGGGAGGGTACACTTTACTGGGGCCCGGATGCCCTGGGGGGCCAGCCCAGGCAGCAACCCCTATTACCATGAGGAAAAAAAATTTCATGGCTCATGAGATTGTATGTATGGGACTAGGGATTGTGGTGTGTGTGTGGCAGGGGACCCATGTTACAAGTTTGTACAGGGCCTGACAAAATTATGCTTGGGCCCTGCCAAGGCTAAGCCACTTTCTTCAGGTTATGCCCTCTGAGGTGGTCTCTGCAGTCCCACTAACAGTGTGGGTGTCAATGAGGTCATAATGTGTCAGTATTACCGAGAGAGAAAAAGATTCCAGCTTGATTCTCAGATCCCCTGGAAGAGGTTTGGGGAGGGTGGCATTAGAAGGCTGGCATTTAGAAAATTCATCTTTTTATTCACAAGGTGAGAAAATCTGAGTTGGAAATCAGTGGGAGGCAACAAATATTGAATCCCCCAATGCCATTATTTTCAAGATAGAATTGCACTTTCAGCCTCACAGCACCCCTATAAAACAGGTAAGTATTATTAGCAACATTTTACAGATGGAAAAACTGAGTCTAGAGTAGTTAAGTGATTTTTCCAGGGTTGTACAGCAAGTCAGTGGCAGAGTTAGGAACAGGACCCAGGAGTTCTGACTCCCCATTCCCTGTGCTATTCCTTATACTACATTGCCTTAGTTTCTCCCATCCCAAATTAACAGCAGATCAAGAGCATGGAAGATAAGAGTATTTTGCTGATTCTCATAAATCTGCATTCAGACCACACAAGTATCTGTAGGGAATGTGTCAATGTCTGTGAATTATTACTATGCATTTCACACTGATGTGCATGTACAAGATGTGCAATGTTACTTGGCCCCAAAGTAGATGAAATAATCGTGAAGAAAATTAAAGCAAGGAGTTTATCTCCATAAGCAGCTACGTGCTAAGTACATTTTGCAGCTTGTTAGGGAAGACATGAAGGGAGGCCGTCAGTAACCATTAAGGATTAGCACAACTTTCCCTTTATACCAGGTATTTTGGCAAACCTCAGATTTTCATGGTGAAATTCCCTGACAGGACGTTAATATATCTACAAAACCACCAGCCACACCCCCTCCTCCACCGCCCCCTGCTCCTCTCCCACTCATTAATATAACGAATGGACAGAATTAATTATAAGCACCGTTCATACTTTGTACATTTTTCAAACTTTTGTAAAGCCTCAGCTTGTTACAAGAGAGAAAAGTTCTGCTGATCATTACATAGTCACCCATTCAAGATTTCTATGCTAGACACAAAGCCTATTTGGAACTTCCTGCTGGTAGCTGGAATAGAACACAACACCTCTTGCTCTAGAAGCACAGGGCCCTACCACCTGATTTAAGAGAGACTCTCCTCAAGGTGTTAGCAGTACAGGACCTTTAACACCTGGCTGGAGAGTTTTGAGTCTATCCAGCAGAGAGTAGTATCCCTTTCTCTTGCTCCCCACACAGTCAATACAGTATGAATGAAAATGCCACGCATAACAAGTGCATAAATCTGCAGGCAATTTAGAATCATATAATCGTAGAATATTAGAATTGAAAGGGACCTCAGAGGTCATCTAGTCCCACCCCCTGCTCAAAGCAGGAATAACCTCAGAAAAATCATCCCATGAGGGTTTTGACAAGCAGCAGCTTAAAAACCTCTAAAGATGGAGATTCCACCACCTCCCTAGGTAACCCATTCCAGTGCTTCACCACCCTCCTAGTGAAAAACGTTTTCCTAATGTCCAACCTAAACCTCCCCTACTGCAACTTAAGACCATTGCTCCTTGTTCTGTCATCTGCCACCACTGAAAACAGCCTAGCTCCATCCTCCTGGAACCCCCTTTCAGGTAGTTAAAGGCTGCCATCAAATCCCCCCCTAATTCTTCTCTTTTGCAGACTAAACAAGCCTAGTTCCCTCAGCCTCTCTTCATAGTCTTGTGCTCCAGCCCCCTAATCATTTTTGTTGCCCTCCACTGGACTCTTTCCAACTTCTCCACATCTTTTTTGTAGTGGGTGGGGGGCCCAAAACTGGACACAATACTCCAAACGCAGCCTCACCAATGCCGATTAGAGGGGAATAATCACTTTCCACAATCTGCTGGCAATGCTCCTACTAATGCAGCCCAATATGCTATTAGCCTTTTTGGCAACCAGGACACACTGCTGACTCGTATCCAACTTCTTATCCACTGTAACCCCAGGTCCTTTTCTGCAGAACTGCTGCCTAGCTCGTTGGTCCCCAGTCTGTAGCTGTGCATGGCTTTCTTCCGTCTTTGTTCTGTCCTGCACTTGTCCTTGTTGAACTTCATCAGATTTCTTCTGGCCCAGTCCTCCAATTTGTTTAAGTCCTTCTGTATCCTATCCCTCCCTTTCAGGGTATCTACCATTCCCCCTAGCTTAGTGTCATCTGCAAACTTGTTGACGGTGCAATCTACCCCATCTTCCAGATCATTAATGAAGATGTTGAACAAAACCGGCCCCAGGACCTGGGGCACTCCACTCGTGACTGGCTGCCAGATAGACATGCCATTGATCACTACTCGCTGAGCCGATAATCTAGCCAGTTCTCTATCCATTTTATAGTCCATTCATCCAACCCATACTTCTTTAACTTGCTGATAAGAATACTGTGGGAGATTGTATCAAAAGCTTTGCTAAAGTCAAGGTATATAACATCCACCACTTTCCCCACATTCATAGAGCCAGTCACCTCTTCATAGAAAGCAATCAGGTTGGTCAGGCATGACTTGCCCTTGGTGAATCCATGTTGACTGTTCTTGATCACCTTCCTCTCTTGCAAGTGCCTTTGCAAACAATACTTTGTACTTATACAACACATTTCATCATAAGATATCAAAGCATTTTGCAGATATTAGATTCAACAACATGCCTGGGAGGCATGGATAGAGAAACTGAGGCACAGAGGCTTACCCAAGGTCACACAGTGAGTCAATCTCAGTCAGGAAGGAATAGAACCCAGGAGTCCAGCTTCCCAGTCGTAGTGTCTGGCCACTAGAGAATGATGCCTTCCTTACAGTCCACATCTCTAGTTATGACAATTATAATTGTTATTATTACAGTAACATCTTAGAGCTAAGCTCTGTCCTAGCACACAGTAAAACACACTCCCTGTCTCTGCAATTTTAATTCTGCCTCCAGGTATGCACGCATTATGACACAATCTTTAATTACACGATCACATGCTATTTTTCCCCACCACGAGATCCCTACCACATTCAGTGCACTTGATGGATGGGGATCACGGAATAAGCTGCTATTGAAAATTCTGTTTTATTCTCATTGTTCAATGTGTGGCCCCAGACCTTATTTACTGCACTA
This sequence comes from Mesoclemmys tuberculata, assembly GCA_007922155.1. Taxonomy (NCBI): domain Eukaryota; kingdom Metazoa; phylum Chordata; order Testudines; family Chelidae; genus Mesoclemmys; species Mesoclemmys tuberculata. The sequence continues at coordinate 37,167,795 of ML675611.1, forward strand.
TCCAAACTCTGCTCTAAATCCAGAATTATTCATTTCCTCAAGGGTTTCTCCTCAGTGCTCATCACTATAGTGTCTGAGTGATTCACAAACACTGATTATTTTCACAACACTCCTGTGGGGGGAGGGTATTTATCCCCATTTTACAGATGGAGATAGATTAAGATCAAAAGGGTCCATTAGCTTTGGGTGCCCAATTCGAGATACTAGAGCCTGACTGTTTTCAGAGAATTTAGCACCACGTAGCACTTTATAAGATCAAAGCACAGCTCCAATCACTTTCAGTTGCAGCTGTGAGGTCTCAGCACTTCTTCAAATCAGACCCCAGGAAAATGTGGAACACCCAATTATTTGCCACCTGTGAAAAGTCCGGTTGTCTGCATCACACAGGAACACTGTGGCAGAGGCAGGGATAGAATCAAATTCCCCAGGGCATCATTCAATGGCATTACCCATGAGACCGTCTTTCTCTTCCTGCAGGTCCCTGCCTCATTCACTACACAACTTCCAACACTAGATTTGGAGACCTTCTGGACTATGATCAGAAGGACTGAGTGGACCAAGCATGAGGTTTCCCATCTCACAGGGCCCCCTAACATGTGCTCCAGGAAGTGAGGGCAAGCTTTCCTCCTGCTTCTCTCGCTTTCCTGGAACAGGTCCTGCTGGAGGGTGCTTCCTGCCTACCTGTTACCCCCGGCCCTCTGGAACTCACCATTGGGCCCCTGCTCTGCAAGCCTCCCTGGCTGACATTGAGACACAACCTGAGGCAACTGCATACCAGTCAGCCGGTCCACCTCCAAACCGCACTTCGGAAACATCTGTACACACTTGTGCTTCACACCATCCACTTCCTCGCCCTCACGTCTCACCCTGACACCAATTGGCGGGACCTGATGCTGGAGGGCAAGGAACCCTGGTGGGCCGGTACTCCATTCTGGTCCCATGGCCTGCCGGGTCATTAGTTGACAGCTCCTTCACAAAGCTCTGAACACAACCGTGTACCTGGCACACTCCACAAACTCCGTCGACACCTGTACCTTTTGCAGGAGAGGGAGACTCTGGCACACATCTATGTATCAGGTTGTAACCCCTCTTTTGGCCCTTCCAGAGCCTTTTACTTTTCCCTGCACCTCCTGATCCACACACATCCCAGCCATGGCCCCACAAAGTCATGGGACCTCCTCGTCAACCTCTTCCTAGCTGTGGCCAAGATGGACATCCATCACTTCAGGAGAAGGAAGTCGGACAGGGAGGGGGTGCTCTGCAGCTGTGCAGCCTATTTGCATTCCCTGGTTTGGTCACGTGTTGGAGCAGACTTCCTTTGGGCAGTGTTCCCTAACTCCTTAGACGCCTTTGAGGAGCAGTGGATGCTGTCCATGAGTCTCTGCTCAGTGCCCCCGTCTGATGCCCATATTTTTAACATTTAACCTTACTTCCTCTCCTGGTTTTTTTCAGTTGTTGGCCCAATAACTTATTTGTAACCTTGTGTCCTGGCATAGCACCCACTTTTTGCAAGCGCCCCTTCTGGTTTAGTGTGCCGGCAGTCTTTAAACAGTCCCAGCCCTGGTATCGGGAGGTACACCCAGGGTTTCCTCCCTGGATGCAATGGTTTCACCCTTTCTGGACCCTTCCGGCCCCAGCTAGGACACAAAATAGTTCAGATTCCCTTCTGCGGGTTTAATCGCTGTCCAATTGTAAGCCACTCCCCCAGTAGACTATGTGGGGGACCGAGGTCCACCAGCTACTCTGAGTCCCAGGCCAAGTATCCTAAGCATAGCAGCCATCGCCACTGCATCCCTTTAACTGAAGTGCTTTCAGTTCCCTGCAGCCTCAGACTTCACCAATGCTTCACCCTTAGCTCAGAGCTTTTCTCTGTTCAGTCCCAGTAGCTATCTAGGAGCTGCCGTGGTCCCTGCCAGCACTGAACTGTCAGTGGTGCTGCAATTCCCTTTGGCCAGCCAAGAGCTCCAGCTGCACTCCTCTGGTTCCAGTAAGGAACTGACTGTCTTTTGCTCCAGCCTCTTTTTATATGGGCCTTCTAGGCCCTGATTGGCTCCCTGCACCCTTGCTGATTAGCTAGCCCTTTGCAGCCTCCCTCTGATTGGCTGCTTCCTGTGCCATCTCTCTAAGCTGCTCAGAGGACTTCATTCCACTGCTTCTTTCCTGGGACCGGTGTGGCAGGACCCTGAGGGTTACAGCAGGAGTCCTCTGGGCCTACTCCACCCCATCACAGCAGGGGGCTTTGTGGTTTCTTCCCCTTATCTGAGCAGGTGAGGCTTTAGGTATGAGCAAGCCTAGACCCATCTGTCACAGTACTACAAACAGTGCACACCTTCCAACTTCCGTAAAAAATGATGCAGGGATCCAAACAGCCTTTTTCAATATACAACCCATATTCAACCCTAGAACTTGTCCATCCTGTGCAGTGAATGAGGCAGGGCATCCTGTTGAAAAAACTGTATGTGATCAGATCATTAAAAACTATCATAATGCATTTGCACAAAGAAGTTGAGTTAAGTTTGCACAGACAACCTTAACGTTTGCATTTCCTAACTTCTGAGTGCTTGACTTTGCAATCTTAATCATGTCCTTTTAACCTAGGATTGTTGGGTTTGTGTGTGTGTGTGTGTGTGTGTTTATATATTTCTTTTGAAATGAATTTAAACTTTCAGTGAGTTCCCTTTTGATTTAAACAGATGTTGCTGATTCTTCCAGTACTTCTGTTTTACATTTTTTATTGAACTGCCCTAGAATTGAAAAGTAGTTTTCCTTCAAATTCCCCTACCTGAATGGCACCGGGAAATGAAAAAGCCTGTCAGCAAAAGTAATGTGTTTAATACAATGCCAGCCCTAAACATCAGCAGAGATTTCTGTGTATTGCAAATAATTCTATCACTAGCCCATATTGCTCTGTGATGTGTTTTTATCTTTGCCGTAGGATAATATCAATATTTCAAGAATGAGCAAAGTAATGTTTTATGAGATTGATGTGGGAAAGTACAGTGACAAGTACATAAAAAAGGGTAGGGGAAAATGTCAGCTAGTCATCAGAAAGGCTTTGAACTTCCATAGGGACTTGTTTAGTTTATCCTAGTCTAATCAATGTGTTGAGGTCAGCTGGGCTCCCTTTGACTATGATTATGTTTTTAACAGGTGTACACAAGGAGCGGAGGATAATACCAGTAAACTGAGGTAGGCACAGGTAGTGTGACACGGAGGTTTTCCCCTATCTGCTAGGAAGCTTCAAAAGAAACATGTGAGAAAGCTACATTGTGTTAAACCATTAATGTTTTAATTTATTATTATTACAGAATCACAGAAGTAGGAGATGTGGTGGGGGGAATCTAGTGCTGTCTATTGCACAGAACAATAGAGGACTGTCCACTTCTTGCCTATATTCCTTATCTCTCTAAGTCCGTTTGCATTCTTTTTCTCTCCCGCCTGATATTTGCAACTCCTCTGAGTTTAGCAGCAACATTCCCTATCCAGATCATCAGTGAAGCTGCTCATCAGGGTCAAGATTTTCAAAAAAGACTAGTAATTTTAGGTGCCTTCATTTTTGGATGCCCAATCTGAAACACCTTTAAAGGGACCCAAGTTTGAGATAGTAGATGTGTTCAGTGCATTCTGAAATTCAATTTCCTCTAAAGTTTCTCAAACTGTTCACCCCAAAATCAAAGCACCTCAAATCACTAGTCATTTCTGAACATCTTAACTGAATTCAAACGTGGATCCAACACCGACCCTTGCGCAACCCCAAAGGATACCTCCCACCACTCTCCCCCTTTACCTCCCATATCTCAATCTATTGTCCTGTGAGGACCTTCATATCATTTTTAAGCCACGTGGCACAGCACTTATTGCTAAACCAATCTGAACAAGATGCCTACAAATCTTTTAGAAAATGACTCTCATAATGAGACAGAATATCTTTTATAGTATAATATTATTATAAAGCAGTAACTTGGGCTTTTCCCCCTAAATAAATAAACAAGGACAAATTTCAGTTGATATTGTTTCACAGTATGCAGAGCTAGTACGTTTTAATAAGAAATGCACCTCCAGGCTAAGAGGTATGAGTTTTATACCTAGGGGAATGGTGTAATATACCATTTAATGCGATCATCAAGGCTGATGGGAGCCTGATGGCTTTTATATGTTTTAACATTTCTTGAGGAGGTGGGGGAAAGAGAGAACATGATTTGCAGATTAGGTAAACATCAGAACTGACAGTGAACCAGGCAGTAGGTGTCTTGGCCCCCCCAGGACTCCAGCATCTGCGGTCAAAAGCACAACCTGGAATGGACAGCTCCATGGAATTTCCCCTGAAGAGACCCTTGAGGAGGCCCATCATCCTCTGAAAAGGAGAGACTCAGCAGCCACTGCCAGCAGCACCCCTATGGCAGCACAAGGAATGACCTGGGCCCTGCTCTTCCTCCTTCCATAGAGGCAGAACTTTGGGGCACTTGGGCTCCAGCAGAACCAGCTCCCTTCCCAGCAGCACTAGAGGCCAGTGTCGTCACTACCTCAGGAGCCCCAAGCTTCTCAGCTGTCCCGGGATATGCTGTGTGGTCTTTTGTAAGGCCAGGAGATTGGCTGTTGAGTGAGGATGATGGGGGGCGGAGGGAAGAGGGGTTTACAGAACAAGGAGCTAGATTTGACTATAACTAGGGGTATATTGGTGGGTCTAGGTTGGAGGGGTGAAGGCAGACATCGCCCACAGAAGCCCAGAAATAGCCTGTGGCTGCCTGAACAGTCAGCCTGGCTAGGAAGCAAGGTCTGCGCTCCTCCAATTCAGAAGTGACACTTTGGAATGGGGATTTGTGCAGGGGGAGAAGGACAATTCTCTGTAGAGAAATGGGACGGTGCAGTGTGAGCGAAGGGCTAGATTTAGTGTGATGGGAGTAGGGTAAGGGGAAAGTTTCATGAAGATTTTAGCAGGTTTTTTGGGGGGAAATTGCAGAATGATTCAAATAATTTGGGTTTCTGGGCGCTTGTTGCTACCCTAGCCTCTCTGCTTGTATGCTGCAGCTCTTTCTCCATCCTTCCTTTGAATATGTACAGCCCAATCCTGCCCAGATTTGTGCATATGGAAGTCTTAGCAGAACCTAGCCCTTAGTTTGTCAGCTAACTGGAGGTGGGGCTGTGTCTTTTCTGAGTCTGGAAACAACACATTTTGGACACTTAAAATATAACTAACAATAAATAGCTGTTATTTTGATATGATCGTGTCTTAATTGTGTGTACAAAATACAGTATAAAATCTGGGTTTAAGAGTGGTTTGGGAAGCTGAGATCTCAGGTTTATAAATACATCTCATTTTTCACAGCTCCAGCCACATTTTCTTTTCCACTGTTTTCTTGAAGCTTTGTGAGAAAATATCAATAAATTGCAATTATTCCCTCACCAGGCCATATGTGCATCACATTGGCAGACATAGCTCACACATTGCAACTGCTGGAAAATTTCAGAGGCAAGACTCTTTAAAAAGAAGCAGGTTGGTCTCAGTCTTAAAACTCTATCTATAATTAACGATTACACTTCTGGATTCTCTTTGATTGCTGAAGTGGCAAGGCGAGTTCCTCCCCAGCTCTGGAATGCTGCTCTGTGATTATGTCACAACTGATCTTTAACTGTTCCATCTGTGGGTTAGTCATTGCCTTGCATCATGATTGTCTCCTCGCTATTTATAGATTAACTCCACTCTTACAGCATTCACTAACTTCCCTGAAAGAGGGTCTAAAATTGCAAGTTGAAATGCTAGTTGTGCATACACTCCACCCACTGGGACAAATTCTTCTCTCAGTTATTATTATTTGTAATACTATTTATTATTTGAATTACTCTAGCGCATAGTAGCCCCTGTCCCAAACCAGGACCCTACTGTGGTAGGTGCTGGACAAACACAATAATAATAAAAAAAAACAAAAAACAGCCCCTGACCCAAATAGCTTAAAATCTAAGTATAAGATAAGAGGCTACAGGTGGCTACAGCCAGACGGGGAGTACAAGGAAACAATATTGGCCAGCTTTATGGGACATCAGCAGCCTAAAAACTGTCAACCCTCTCCTGTGCCATGATGCCTACAGTTCCAACAGCATATATTCTGAGTAATTAGGATCAAGAAAAAACTGGCTTTCATGGACTCATTCTGGATTTACACTAGCATAACCGAGAGCACAGACTAGCCCATTGATTTCAGCAGGAACTGCATGCGCATGGATTATGACAAAGTACAGGCTCAAGTTAGACTGAAGAATGATCAGTACCAGGAGCTAGATGAATCCCCCCCAGCCTCAGAAGGCTTGTGCATACGCATGTTATTGGAGGCTGCAAATCACTGGGTATCTCAGGATCACATGATGTGGGCTTCTGCCAGTTATGCCAGAACTACACTCTAAAGGCCAGATCCTCCAGTGTATAAATCAGCATCTCTCCATTGACTTCAATGGAGCTACTTGGATCAGGTCATAAATACGTAGCCTATGTTATCCTTGTTACTGCAGGAAGGGAGTTACATGAGAATTATGCAAGCATTAGGACATAAAAAGGGGAACAGTTTCTGCACTCTGTTACACTAGTGTAACCACTGACTCCAAAAGGGTTGCTCTTGATTTACTGAGAGCAAAGTCCAGCCCAAGGAGTTTTGCCTGGGGGGAATCAGAAGGGGATGAGAGTCACGACTCCTCGGTGCTCTTCTCATCTCTGCCACAGACTCCCTTTGTGACCTTGGGGTAGTTGCTTAACCCCATATGTAATACAGGGATAATAATACTTTCCTACCTTGGGCGGCTTGTGGGGTTCAAATAGCCAATATCTGTATGGTGCCTTGAGGACAATGGATGAAAGATGCTGTGTAAGTGAAGTAATTTAAGTCAATGGAGCTATGACAATCAGCGCAGATGAAGATCTTCCCCTGTGTGTTTGGCAGGATTAGGAGGAGGGTCAGTTTAAAGGATAGGAAATCAGGGAAGCACAAGCTAGAAATAAGATAATAAATGAGTCAAAGGGGTTCCTATTTGCTATAATAGGACTTAGCACTTTTCATCTTCCCTGTGCTTTGTCAACATCCATTAATCCTCAGTACCCCTGCTGCTCCCCATAAAAAGGAAGATCTGTATTATTCTCCCAGTTTTACAGATGGTCAAGTATGGCACAGACAGATAATGTGGCTTGTCCAGCATAGCAAAGTGTGAGGAATGGGACTGGAACTCCTGGCTCCCACGCCTGTGCTCAGGACTCTCCCCTTCTCATTTTCCCATTAGATCTTTTAAACTTTATATTTCATTGGTTTCCCGACTGAAAGTCCCCCCGACTGCTGTTCATACCCTGCTCTTTGCAGACATCCCTATCTAATTCACATTTAGCTACAGCCCTGATTAATTTCCCTAATCTTCTCACACACCCTCTAGGGCAGTGGTTCTCAACCTATTTACCATTATGGGCTGCATATGCAGCTCTCTCTGTGTTATATGGGCTGCATCCACACAATATATATATTACCTGTATGGCCCTGAGGATTTCACATGGGCTGCAGCTGTGCGCTGATTGGGCTGTGGGTTGAGAACCACTGCTCTAAAGGGAAAAGGCGAATGAGTGGAGCATGGCTGTTTTAGAAAGCTCTCCTTGTCTTAGCAGCCCCTCCTCTGAGATCCAAGGAGGAAACAATGGTATTTGTCTTTGCAAGTGTCTTTCACTGCAGTCAACCAGCTCCACACAGCATCGGGCTGCTCAACTACAACCACTTTCTATCAGGAGCAGCTGATATTAGATTAGGCTGGGACAAGGTCTATTGCTCCAAACTGTTTATTGTATAATTGCAGGGAGAAATTCATGACTTACTTGTGCCTGTAGGGAAAATTATTGCCATTTTTTCACATCTCCCACATGACTCCTGTTAGTGTCTGCAAGGTTGAGGTTATGTAACTGCTTTGTCTGAATCCAGTCATTTCGCACAGAGCTTAATGCAGGCTGATATGGTTTCATCCCATGTTTGTAATGTCCAAGCTTTCAGTCATGCAGTCTGAGAAACCAACCTGGGCGAGTCTCCATGTATGTACAGAGGGGATGAACTAAACTTAGCACATCTATCTCAGCATTTTTGACTCAGCACCCTACTTCAAAGTGTAGAAAAGTAACCTGTTAGTATGCGTTATCTGGAGGCTGCTGTGTGCTGCAGTGTCCTCACAGATGAAGAAATCAAAGGTAATGGGTCAAATTCTGATCTCAGTTACAGTGGTATACCACTAGTGAAATCAGTAGAGTTTAACTATTTTTCTTAAAAGAGCAGTGTTCTGTACACTAATGGTCCATTCTATTATAACAGTGATGATATTGCAATATTTGGGACAATTACTAAAGTGCCAATCTTTTTTTTTTTTTTTAATAGTGCTTACTTCAAATTTACACTGGCAGAACTGAAATCAGAACTTGGCTCAGAATGAATAATGGCCTCGGGATGAAACGAGAGAAAGAGGATAAAACAGTACACAGGCAAACCTCAACACTTAATTCTATAACACTGCAATAAGCCTCCCACGTGCGTACCATTTCCCCCTATAGACCACTTTAGCAGACAGGAAGCTGTCATTTCCATGCCAAAAAAAACCCCCAAACCCCCTATTTCAATTGCAATAAAAGGTTGATTCAATTCTAAACAACTGAGAAAATAAAATCTCTCTCTCTTTCTACAGGCCAGAGGTACAAAGTTAGGATCCAGATCTGCACTGTCTCATGCCTTGTGTTTGGATTTGGAGTGCCAGTTCAGGCCCATCTCTACGTCACATATGAAAGAGACAGATAGACGGGACAGATGATCCAGTTCACCAGTTCAGTTAATCCATTTCAGATAATATGAATATTCAACCCAAAACTATTTGCAGCTGCAAAGAAGCCTGAGAACCAGGACTGTTATTGCTGCCCTCTTTGGTTGCTGAAGTGTAAACTCTTTGAAAACAACAGATTCTACTATATTTCCAGAATGTTAGTGCTTGTCCAGAGTGAACATCTGGACATTTTGAGTGTCATCCATCACAACAAGTGTGGAAAGAGTGCCTTGTGGTAAAGACACAAGACTAAGAGCCAGGGAATCTGGGTTCTAACACTGACTTCCTATGTAACCTTGGGTAAGTCATGTCCCCTTTCCGAACCTCAGTTTCCCCATATGCAAAACTTAACTCATGATACTACCCCCCAGGTGGATTGTTGGGCTAACTTCTTTAATAAATTTAAGAGACTTTGATGCCTTCAGATAAACCCTCCCGTATAAAGACAATATTATTGTCATATATTTACACCATTACATTCTCTGGAGAAAGCAGATGTCATGTTTTCTTTACTTACAAAAGTAAGTATTTATGCTTAGAGAAATTAATGCTGGACAGCCAGACACAAGACCACAGGGGTCTTGCTAAGAAGTTTTGATTGTAGTCACAATAATTATTAGAGAAATAAAATTACTCTGATAGTATGATGTTAGGGAGATATGAGACAGACGAATGGCTAGATTCATAGAGACTGGAACTTCAGAACATTTGTAGGTGAAAACAATGGATCGTTTTCATCTGGAGACCTGCACTGACCTCCCCCTCTCAATGCTGTTTTGTCTGGAAAACCAAAACAGAGAGAAAGAAAGTAGCAATTACCGTGAGAAAGAAGAACAAAAGATGACTGCTGGATGTACTAGACAGTGGGGGAAATTGCTGACTGACCTAAAGCACAGATATAGGATTCTCTCTGCAGGACAAAAGGAGCAAAGTCATAAATGCAAAGTCCAACTGCATTAGAATACAAAAGGCAAGAAAGTCCAGCTGGACCACAAAGGGATTGCAACGGGTAACCCTGGGAGAGACCTAAGATTGAGTTTGCGCAAGGACCTTTGGAGAAGGTTCTGCTAACAGTTTGGATTGAGGATTGTAGCCCTCTAGTGACTCAGAAAGGGTGCTGGTGTCACCCTCCTTTTCTAAAGGGTTGCCATGTGTCAGTGATGGTGACTTTTGTGTAGCAAGGAAGAGGAGAGGAAATTATTAAAATGGTGAAAATGGGGCAAATAAAAGTCAATTAAAAAAATACAACTCCTTTGGTGCAACAGGACAACTCCGCTAAGCTGGGTGCTTCTGGTGTCAAGGAAAGTAGCGTCAGACAACACTTGACTCTTCGGAGACAATCAGAGAAGGGACAGCCCTAACCCAGCTAAACTGAAAAGGCCCTCTGTGGGAATGTCTGTACTGCCTCTGGGAGCACACATCCCCCCAGCCTGAGCCCTCGGACTTGCGCCTAGCAGGGCTCATGCCAGAACTCTAAAAATAGCTGTGATGATGGTGCTTCCACACTCGGGCTCGAGCTGACACTCAGGCTCTCATGCCCACCCCAGGCCCCAGAGCCCAAGCCACAACACCTCCACACCTATCTGTAGAGTGCTAGCATGAGCCTCTGGACCCAAGCTGGGAGGCTCACTCCCAGATGCAGTGTAGAAATGCCTTTGGGGTTGGGAAGAGATTCCCCCTCCAAGGAAGGAAATCAGAAGTTTTCCTGTCTTGAGCATTGAGCTGGGATGATCTTCAAGGATCCAGAGGGCATATATCTCACAAACGATGGCTCAACAGCATTGACAGGCTTTGGTCCTTCAGGTCTTTTATTCCTGGATTTCTCCATTCCTGTGCCACTGCTGGCTCAGAGGCAAAGTCCTTCGTAAATAAAAAGAATAAATACAGCACAAAGCCCCAAGGAAAAGGGGTCAGACAGTAATGAGGAAAGGGGAATAAACAAGTGGGGAGCAGCATGCAAGCAGCACTTAAGCCTGTGCGAGGTTAACACTGGCCACTTATTCTGAGTTAAAGAAATTATGCCTGGGGACTGATCAGAACAAAGCTGCTCGACGTGGCATCTCCCCTACACTGTGCACATTTCTCCAGGCGGGGATCAGGAGGAAGCCAGAGGCCTGTGACAGAGCAGCACCAGGTCCAGGCTATTCTAAACTATAGCTTCTCAGAAAGGGACAGGCCATTACACTTTCCATCCAAAACAGCAGCTGGCTGATGCAGAGCTATTGTGCTGCTATATTGCATTAGGATGTCATGCCACTCCACCACACAGCTTAACAGGGAGTCTCATGCCACAATGCACACATCCCCCTCCCTCAACCCAGTCCAGCTTGACCACTCTCCTACCCAATGGCAGAACCTCTTCCCTTCAGCTTTACATTTCCAGCTCAGAGACAGAGAAACAGCCAGTCAAAATTCAGTCCAAAGACCTCTGGTGAGCGCTCCATCACTTGTAATGTTTCTGCCTTTCTGGCAGTAGGTATTAGATAGGGCAACTCAGGCATAGCCCACTGACATGAGCAGCAGCCAAATTACTCATTTAGTTGTTCTGATTTTTATTACATTCTACCTCCAGGCACATAATCAGACTTTCTATTCACCTAACTGCTTCATTCTTTAACAAGCTATTCATCTGAAGAGGTTTCACTGCAGGATTTCCACTGTACAGGCCTTTCTTTGTGTGCATTAGAGGTGGAATTTGTGGCTTCAGTGTCGTGCTTTTGCTCATTAAAAATAATTTCCCAGTGAGTTTGGTTCCCGTAGCACTTCAGTAATATTGAAGGCCCTGATGCTACATTAGCTCCAGAGAAGAAGCTAAAGACCAGCAAGGAAAATGAAAGTAGGGAGAGGAGGGAGGAGAGATAGACACAACCTGGCAGAACAAAGACACACTACTGGCAAATTATAGTTAGGCTTGACAGAATTCAATTTAAAAAAAAAATTTTCAACGGATAATATTGATTTTTTTAATCAATGTAAATTTTCAGAGTTGTGGGAAATCATGGGTGGAGGTCAGTCAAGACGGAGGGTCAGACATTACTTAATTAACAACAGAAGATGTTGAGTTTCAAAAAGTAAAAGCGTTATAACTATTAAAACACAAATTGCTGCCTATCTGTAAATTTCAATTATTATCAATTGCAAATATTTTGCCATTGCCTTGTGTGTGCATGGTGAAATCTACATTTACTGATAAAAAGCTAATCATTCCAAACCTAATTAGAGCCAAACCTAGGTGGGTTGCTGCCCCCTAAGTTGGGATTCTGATGTCCCAGGAAAATGCCTCTTAACTACAGGTCACACTGTATATTCCTGAGTGTTTCTTCTCCCCCAATATGCTTTTGTCCCTTACTAAATGGATTGATTCTTTCCGTTCCTTATTCCTTACTATTCTGAATTATACAAAGCTGCCCTCCTATATTATCTTTGGAACCTGCTCCTGCTTCCCCTACTATTTGAATGTTGGGTATTTACCAGAGATTGATTGGAGTCTGCACCCCAGATCCAAAATTCCCTGTCCCAATCTTTAGGGAAATTTGATGCAGCAACATCTCCTAGAATATTATAATAAACCAACCTGGCATGTATGCAGTACCTCAGCTGTGTGACATTGGCCTTATATTGCTAACAGCAACGGATGGTGATTCCCCTTCAGCTCCTGTACTTTCAGAACATTAGAATCTGGGTTTCATCCTTTTTCACCACAGAGTTCCGTATGACCCCGTTATTGAGCACTTGGATTTGTTACAATATTTAACATAAATTGGCACCTTCTAGCATAGCTCCCCAATGTTGTATAAATAAGAGAGTTAGCAGGGTTTGGAGGTGAGTAATGATTATTCCAAGATGCAAAACTTGTTAATCTCCTCTCGGCTGGGATTTAATCACAGATGCCAGTCAATGATCTATTTAAATAAGCAGTTCCATTATTCAGTGAACCATAGGCTCAAACACATTAATCCCAGGTGTAAACCAACTGGCTTCACTGGGCTTTTCCTTGGGATGAATTAGCCTAGTCTCTTTAAAATCAGCTCCAACTCCCTCTCTAGTGTGTAAGTGGTAGCCACTTCAAGGAATCCAGCATGATAAAATGGCACATATTGTTTTCTAAATAGTACAAAAGGCGGAGTGGGACAGCTTCTAGCAGCACATCCAGGCATAAAGGAAACATTACTGCCACTCCCTGCTCAGCATAAAGGCACCAAGTAAGAGATTCAACGAAAAACTGCTTCTTCTATTTTGGCGAAGGTGTTTCCTCTCCCACTCCAAGAGACAACATGGTGGAAACCGCAGTGCTTGAGACAATTAAAATTAGACTACACAAAGCCCTGGGGAACGTACTGCAGCAAACCCCCTGCACTGGCTCTGGCTGAGCAGCGGTGAACTAGATAGGACCTATAGGTCTTTTCCATCTTTAATCTTATTGATAAGAGGTGTGTCAGTCACTGAAGGCGAGGGTCCCCATAAAGCATACTGGGATGACAAGTGAATTTAAAAGCTGACCCTCTGGGCTTGGCCGGTGTCAATACCCATTGCCTTTTTCTGTTTTGTTTCCCATTTTTACCTAATGTCTCCTTTTATCCACTTTTTGCCTTGTGGCTCTTTTGAACTATTAGGTGAGAAATGGCCTTTCCACCTGGCTTATGCCCTTAGGGAATCTTGTAACCCTCTTTGCCATTTGTATTGGCTAAGGTGGCACAGTCAGAGTTTTGTGGGGAGGGTGAGGTGAAAACATACATGGAAGCAGCTCCAGGAAACAAGACTGCAGATGAAGATGGGTCTCAAGGAGAGCTACTGAAAGGACACAAACAAAAGCAAGAGATCACAGGTGGAGCCTTTGATGACTCCCCCACAGGTTTAATCTCTAATGTGTCTGTACAGTTGTTTATGTGGGACTAGAGAACATAAATAGTTGCCTGTCATTCTCAGAGAGGACCGCAGGGAGAATATCATGTATGGAGCATCTTTTACCCAAGGATTTCAAAGCACTATACAAAGGTAGGCAGTCAAGGAAGGCAAAGAGAAATAAAATGACCTGAACAAGGTTTCACAAGATCAAACGGTGGTAGTGTTGAATTCTGACTGTCACCAGTGCCCTATTCTTCTGGATGAGTGTGAGCAGAGAACATTTTCAGTGCACTTTCAGGTATAAGTTCCTACGGGTGACATCTGTAAGACGGTGGAATAGTTTCCTAAGAGAGGTGGCTGGAAGCCCCTTTGTTCTTGAATTATTAGGCTGGACTAATCAAAGCTCTTGTGAATACACTGTAAAGAACAGGCCTACCCTGACAAGACAGATAGATGAGATTACAGGCTTTTCTCCACCCCTCACTTCCCAGGACTCTGTCTGACATGCCTATTCTTCACTTTACCGAGCACAGTACATGGCTTTTGGTTTGTTTTTTGCAAGAACAAAATAACGGTGTCTACACTGTGGTAACTTTACCACAATGTGCTTTCAAATTATGGGCTAAAGCCTGGTCCTATTGAGGTCAGAGATAAAATCACCAGAGAGTGAGATCTCACCTTTACTCCATTCAACTGTCTCATGTGCACACCACAGTTTCAGTCACTCCTTTTTCTATTAAGAAATGATCTCTACATTTTTACAAGGGCCAGGCTCCCTAGTTCATAGCCCAAATGCTTCTTCTCTAACTTAGTGCCACAGTAAAGCTTAAATTCTTAATCAATTCCTTGCTCCAGTGATTTGTTGTGGCATCATAAGTTGAAATACACCAGAATCAAATCCCCTCACCCACTTCACGTGTTTAATTCAAACCTGAATCTGCACTGAAATTGTACAAATGGATCCTGTCCTTATAATGGTACAAAACAAAATCATGTCCCAGCTGTGACTTTGGGACATTCAAAATATGGATACTGTTCCATATTTTGCAGCTTGTAGTCAAGCTTTATTTCAAGCGCACACGCAGACACACACACACTACTTCAATACCAAAAATGACCTGTCATGCTGACGTGGTTCTGGAACATATATTCTTCTGCTTCCTTGTGTACTGCCAGGAGCACGGTGGTATGGATATTCACTGGACTCAATGTGTGTCACCCATCCTACTACACAAAATGAAAACTGGCTTCAACACCAGGGGTTAGATATTGATCGATCTCTGTTATACCAGTGCAAACCCACAGTAACTCCAACGAAATCACTGAAATTCCAGTATTCCAGATTTACTCCAAAGTGAGATTAGATTCCCAGTTTAGCTATTTAGTTTTTGCGAACCCAATTAATTCTTCCAGGTCACTGGAAATCCTCCTGAATTAAATAAGCAAAAGGATCTTAGCAATGACTAATCAGCAGAACTTCTTAGGAAAGAACAGAGATTTATTATCATTGTGCACTATGCATTAATTTCTTTACACATACCACACACTGGAGATACGTGATGATGTGGGTGCCACAAAATTTTTATCATCACGAGTTTGGGGCGACCACATTAGTCACAAGTTTGATTTTATCTCCCTCTGTTTTTTTTAATGTCTGAAGTGCATTAGTTGCTATGGAAACAAAGTCACTGGAATGGGAGGAGCTTTGTGACATCCAGATAAACTCAGTGTTTCTACTAAATGTTACACCCATTGTGTGGAGCTTCAAGCAAAATCTAACCACTGTATAATATGCACTCTAACTACGGTACCCTACATACAGTCTTTTCAGAGTCAGTCTGAAACATGTTTCTATATAAATCAAATAGTTCACCTAAAGATCTTAATTGTTCATTTCCTTTTTCTTGACTTGTGGTGGGTTTCCTAGGTTTTATCATCTCACATGGATAACACAGCGCAGACTACGGGAGGGCCTGGCAATGTGAAATTCCCATGTAAACTGAGAGATATGACACCATATTAGTGCAGGAACCCCTGACTGAATCTGGTGTCACCATTAAGACATTTCTCTCCTGAAATTCTTCTTTTTCAAGGAGATGGCTAGGGGCTGTTTGCTCCTTAATGGATCAAGGGAATCAGGTTGAAACCAGGCCTTTGCATCATCTTTAATATCCCTTTTAGAGATCCTGTACCCTGAGATACAGATTCAGACCAGAACCAACCTCCCCCTAAATTCAGAGTTCTTTTTAGCTCTGGGGTCCTAAATTCTATAGCCTGAAATGGAAAACTTTGCATAGGGACTGCTGCAGATCAATGGCTCATCCATTCCTGTTTCTAGAGGTGACCAAATCCAGATGCTTTGCAGCCAGGATTAACCAACCCTCTTCCCTACCACTATCACCCATAGGTGATCAAAACTGTTCCATGCTACGCCTTGTCAAGTTAATTTCCTCTTGACCATAGTTTGTGATTCAGGTTGGGAGAATCAATTTAGAAAATTCAAGAATGCCGTCAGATCTTCACCTAGTTTTAGAACCTTTTTAAACTTCTGAAATGCTCACATGACATTCCCCCCCCCTTTTCTTTGTGGTTCTGTCTTATGGCCAGCACCAGAAGCAGAAGGGCCAAGATACCACAAGAAAGGCTGCTCTTAGGATAGTTCCATTCAGGATAAGAAGTGTCAGAAATCTCAGTGGAAATTATGTCCTCGCAAGCATCCCACCCTTGATTCTGGAGACTTAAGAGGTTTGGAGATTTTTTTTTAAAAAAAGAGTCATCATTTATTAATAAACATCTATAGGAGAGTTACAATTTTGAAGAGACTATTCTCTATCCTGTAATCTTAAATCCCCAACATTATTTTGAGCCAATATGTCATCACATCACGGCGCGGTATTGTGTTGTGATGATATTCACACAATATTGTGGTATCGTGTTGCAACAGGCTTGCAACTCAGGACAGACATTGAGGAGTGGAAACCCTATATTAAATGAACACGCTGAATCTGCTGCTCTCTGCATCATTTTCAGGCTGCTCTTGTATCCTGTAACTCCCTGTGCTCATGTGACTGGGAAGAGAAGTCTGTGGAGATACTGACTGCAATTTGAAGAGCCTCTCTTTCTTTCACTGTCTGTGCTCGTTTGCTGAGTGACACCAACTGCAGAACAAGACTTCATCTCAGGAGGCTTCACAAGCAGAGAGGCCTGCTCCTGAATGTTTACTCTCTGATTCTTGATCTTGGTACAGCAGGGGCTAAGACTAACGCATGGCCAGTGAGGAAAGCCAAGTGATCTAGTGGTTAAATCACAGTATTGTGATTTGAGATCTGGTTTCTATTCCCAACTTCGATATTTGCTAGTTGTGCAGTCTTGGACAACTTTCTCTGTGACTCAATTTCCCCATCTGTGAAATAGGGATAATCATGACTTCATTTATAAATACTTTGAGGTCCCCATATGACAATGGCTCCCTAGGGATGAAGTAGCATTCTTCTTATTAGTAGAGAACTGGACAAACACATCAGACTAAATCTGCTGGCTGGATAACTGTAACTTTTAAAATCAGGTTTCCAGTGCAGATACAATGAGTTAAAAATTCATTGTCTGATAATATTCTCTAATATTTGATTACAATTTAATTCCTCAACTTTCACTCGTTCCTGTCCATAAATTGTTTGCTATAATATGCAGGGAGTGCAATCACAAAGGAGGCTTCAGGCCTGTCACTAATGCTGCACAGAGCAGGACATCTTGATCTTCCAAGAGAGAGTGTGTCGGAGCTCGGAGCCTCATGCTCTAAAAGGCCTCAACCACTTTAGCTATCTGAGAATAGGTTCTATGACATACAGTAGATCAATTCGGTTTCCATGCAAGGGAGGGCAGTGTTACAGAAGTATACTATCCATCCCAAACATCACTGATCCTTTTTTCTTTGATAATCTGTGTCAGAATTCTTTTGATATAAACTATATTAAGGGGTTGTTTACATTATCTGTTGTTGACATTTGTGAACTATCCTTGTTCTTACATAAGCAGGAGGAATTTTCCCCCAAATACTCTCTCTATAGATATTGTGAAATAGAATAATATGGTTTTGCACTTCACAGATAGGAGGAGGATCTTCTCTTCTCCTTCTTTTTCCACTTCCTTTTCTGATTCTTTTTCTGTCCTCAGTTTTCCTCTTCTAGCACCTTGTGCCACTGTAATTTGGAACGCTCACCTAAGAAAAACCTAGTTCATCAGCTTCCCTCTCTTTGCTACTCCTTTTTATCGTTTCTTTTATTTCCTCCATTTTCTCTCTTGCTTCTTTTCTTATGCGCCTCCTCGAATATGTCATTATTCAAAAAAAAGGAAAAGAAAACTCTAGTTGCATTTTGTTAGATGTATTCATACAGATTTATATTCTTGCAGCAATAAAAGAATAATTAAAAAAGTACTGATTCTATCATCCATAGATGTAGCTTTTTCTTTCACTTATGTTAGATGCTTTACATTGAGTTTGCTCCTGTCTCCAAGCCTCTGAGTTGCCTCCCCTCTGTACTTGTCACCTTAAGACCTTCCTTTTCTCTTGAAGTAATTCAAGTGTTTTGTGACACAACATATTAAGGGCACAATACAAAAATAAACCACATTGTGCTGTAATCCTGTAGTTACCTGACGGCATGGCTTTACATGTATTACACAGACACACAATGATTGGGTAGAAACCACTGGAAAGGGAAAAAAAACAAAACAGAAAACATTCAAACCAGAAAAGCTCCAGGAGGGGAACGTTAATGTCAGCAGTGGAGGTGGGTGAACTGTTTGCAATGGAGAAAGAGATGGCTGAACAAGGAAGGTGTGGAGGCCTCAGTCTGTACAGAGCAGGAATCAGAACTTCCCAAAGCTGCCCTTGTGTTTTCCTCCTCTCACCTTCATCTACGAAACCCTCTGTTCTTTGACATACGTGGAAATGGATACATATGAAGCCTGTGATCCATAACTTTATGCAGTATGGTGCCAGGACTTCTGTACTAGTGGTAGAGTCTACAGCCTTCTGCACACAGGAGGAGGAAATCAATCAATTTGCTATGTCTCTGGCAATAAAACAAGGAAGAAAAAGGTCACACAAGAGAGTTTGTCCTTTAGGTAGTTATCAGACAAAATGGTGGCAAGGAAAAAGAATGGGAAAGGCTAGTATTTGGAGACAAGACTTAAACCCCAAGGGGTAATCTGGGCCCCTTGCTGGAGGATCCTTGATTGTTTTCTGACTGTTAAAATCAAGTATCTGCATCAGAATTCTCTATTACTAATGACTGAATAATTATTCCCACTCCCAGCAGAAGGTCAACCTTCAAAGCAGTTTTACATCAGTAGAAGCAGGTGGGTGGAGGTGAAGATGCAGAGAAGAGATGAAACAATTTTCAAATGAGAGAGAAAATTACCTGGTCCCTCAACACTCATATTTCAGACTGGTTACAAATCTTATAGACATTAACGCTGTAGGAATTGCACACTTGGAGAGAACAGCCTGCCCAACAGCAGCAGTGTGGTTTAGAGGTTAGAGCAGGGATACTGTATGCCAGGACTCCTGGGGTCTAGTCCTGGATATGCCACTAATTTGCTGGGTGATTCTGGGCAAATTGCTTAATCTCTCTGTGCCTCAGTGTCCCAATCTGTAAAAGTGGACAGTAATGGTTTGAGTTCTTCAAATGAAAAGTGCTATGCATGTGCAAGGTATTATTAACTCATGACGCTTGCGTAGAAATGTGTCAGACCCTCAGGAGTAAGAATGACAGGACTGGACTCTATCTCTGCACAAACTGATAATGTCAAGGCACTTTAAAGATGTCCACATTTCTACTCACTCCCACTTCTCCACCTTCTTCCCCTACTTTCCTGTATAACTATTGGTCTGCAAACCATTTGGAGAGAGAAAGATCCCTGCTGTGTACCTACCAGAACAGGTGGTGAACAGCTCTGAACTGTAAACGTAACTGAAATAAACCTTCTAGTTTGATGGCGCTTGTCGGCATCTCACTGTAGTGCTTTGCAATTGGCTGTTAATTTACTAGTTTGTATCATTTTACTAGGAGCAAATACTGATGTGGTAAATCCACACCAGTAGCAAATTTAAATCAATCAGTATTTCCCCAAAACCCACCCTCTCCACTCTTATTGATTGAGAAGGGGGCATTTTATCTCTAAATGTTTCCACAATTATGGCTGAGAAAAATCTATCGCCTGAAAGAAGACGTCTCAGCAGTGCTACTGTAAGGAGCCACCTCCTGTCTGACGTCTTTGGTGACCAGTGAAGGGCTCTTCACTTCTAGGAGAAGAATGAAGGTGCCCTCATTAAACAATAGAAATGACACTGCGACAGTTTTCTTCAGTAACCACCACAGCAGGAGCAGGATGTGACGATGTAGAGTTTGAGGCCATAGCTTAGAATATTGCAACAGTGTGGGATGGGTTCAGGGGAGCGAGAGGGAACAAGAGTCCCTTCCCATGGCTGCCGCGGGCTGCACCTTAGTTCATGACCCGTCCAGAAAAAAGCAATTCCTACATCCCCATGTCAACTTAATCTAGTATTTGACAGTAATCCAAAAATAGTACAGCTGATTACATATGAGTGCCATATTTGGGGCTGTGAAAGTGGAATAGGTTCCTATACTACCTTCATCACTGTAATATCTGAGTGCCTGAAACAAAACATGACATTTCCCTTTTCTCAGGGGAGGACCTCAAAGCACTTTCCAGGCACTAGCTAATTAATCCTCATAACACCCCCGTTTGATGAATTATTACCTCTGTTTTACAGGCAGCTGGTGTGCTGTGCCCCTTCCTTATCACACTGATCAAAATCCTCTCATTTTTACTTTGTGCCCTCCTCCCCCCAGCAGGTCTGTTGTATCCACTGGTCACTCTCATATACTTGGAATGTAAGTTCCTCAAGACAGGGACCATCTTTTTGCTGATGCTTGATTAGTGCTCCGCACAATAGGGCTGGAGCCTGTATATGCTATTGCAATACAAATATTTAATAATACACATGGGTAAACTGAGGCAGAGAGAGATTACGTGACTCTGGTAATTATCTTAGCTAACCAGGCCAGTCCTGAGCTACCTCAGACAGAGATTCTTGTTCTGACTGATGCAGCTCAGGTTTGAATGCACGGAGTAATGGGACAGGGCATTGTTGGTCAAAGGTCTGGGACTACAGAACTCATTATCTATCCATGAGGTGCCTATCATGATGACCATCAGAGAACCATCAGAGATCAGATCAAGCCAAGAGCAAGCCTTGGCATCTTTTAGAACCCAGTGACTAACATTCACATGTGAGGTTGCGAGAACTGTGCATGCTAACCTGGCCACTGGGAGTGCAAAGGCGCACATTCAGTTATAAGCACATCTTCGGACTCTTTTCCTGAAAACGTGGGCAGATATGTATTGCTGGACAGACTGAAGTGCTAATCAGCCCATCACTATTAGAAAGCCACTGAAGTTTATGTACCGTGGAGGATGATAAACGATGTCACTACCTTCCCTACATTTTGTAAATCACTGAACAGACGGGCTATGCGAAAAAGAAATGATCACAAACCAAGGACTGAAGAAAGCCCCCAAAGGAGTCAGCCACAATAAGTGTTACACCATCTAGTAATGACTTGTCAAGCTAGCACATAGGCTCCGCTTTGCGTTAATTGAATATCCCAAAAGATTCTCCACTGCTTCCATATCTCATGACTAGTGCTCCAGGCAGACAGGGATATCACTGCTGTAAAGTCATGGGCAGGAGGGAAAGAGATGTGGAACGGGTTCTTGCAGTTTGTTCTCCTCCCTCACTTCACCATGCTGACACATTGGAAAGCACCTGGTGGCAACACCCCTGGACCTCCCCTCAAGGCACACTCAGTCCATGTCACTACAACCCAGTATCACTGAGAAACTGGAGAAACTGGAGAGAGAAAAGAGCTCTTTTGTCAGGGAAGAGAGGTCCCTACAGCACTGTAGACACTATGGCAGTGAGTGCTATTGACCAAGCATTACAGGTAGACATTGTCTAATGATTTGACCTGTTCCAAATAACTCAAGCAATGTGGCTTCCACCACTTCCCTGAGGAACAGGGGGTATTCCTCCACCTATGGCTCTCACTGTTAGGAGATTTTCCCCTGAAATTCAGTTTCAGACTGAAATGTCCTTTGCTCAGTTTCTGTTTTTCCTAGTTACAGCTCCTTTGGCTATATGGCTCACACTAAACAGTTCTCCCTCCTTGATTTTAGATGGTTATCTTATCGTGCTTAGTCACCCATTAGTCAGGCTGTACATAATTAGTTTGTTCCAAAAAATCCACTCATCACAACCTAATTCCCTAAGGAGACAGGAAAAACAAAAGGTGCTTTCAAGCACACATACAAAAGTGACAGATTGTCCCTCAGTTTGTGTGTGCGTGCGTGTATGCGTGTACACGCACGCACGCACACACAGAGTATGTTCTGGCACATGCTTTGGTGTGTTTACTGTTTCATGCCATATGTTTAAAGAAACAGATCAGAAGAAGACAGCCAATTTCAGAATGTTTTAAGTCTATTTTACATATTGTCAAATAGTTTCTAAATATACATATAACAGAATTCATGGGACTCATAACACAGCACATATGGGAGCAAGATACCACTTTTGTGAGTTCATATGTAATGATCATCAAGTGCTTTCAAGTAAGGTTTGTCAGAAGACAAAGCCCAGCACTTTTTATGATCTGTATGTGTGCTTAGCTCAGCTGGGGCTTTCTAGGAACATCTCATCACACTGTGCACGCTGAGAGAGTTAACACAGGTACTGGTATAGTTACTCCTCTAGTGACACTTCATCATCTCATTCACAGAGTCACTATTGTATTGGTATCCTTACAAGGAGAAGCCCTGGACTGGGGCATGAAGGAAACAAAGACATATAATGTTTTATAGGAACACAGTCCATTTGGTGACTTGATTACTGTGTATAAGTACCTTCACAGGGAGAAAGCATGAGGTACAAATGGGCTCTTTAATTTAAAAGAGAGGCATAACAAGAACCAATGGCTGGAAGTTAAAAGACTAATTCAAATTAGAAATAAAGCACACATTTTTAACAGCGAAGGCAATTAACCACTGAAACAGGATACACAGAGAAGCTCTGGATTCTCCATTTCAGTGTCTTCAAGTCAAGACTGCATGCATTTCTCAAAGATGTGCTTTATTCATACATATGTTTTAGTTATTAGGCTCAATAAAGAGGTAACTGGGTGAAATTCTATCACCTGTGTTAGGAGGTTAGAATATTGAGCTAACGGTGCTTTAAAGTGTATGAGTCTATTAAATCAAGTGGATGTTTTAAGAGTTATAAGTAGTTTCAGGTACAGTGCCGGTCCCTGTGTTTCCCTACCAATTTTTGTGGCTTTACAACTACATTCTCCTATTTTTTAAATGTTTGTCTCTCCCCTGTTGCTGCTGGAAGGGACCCAAACCAGCAGGAGAAATAACTGACTGACCATAAAAGGGAAACAATGAAAATGACTACACACAAAGTGCTGTAAAAGGCTATGCACACGGTAAACAAGCAGGAGAAAATATTTTCCTCTCTAACAGTATTACAAGTCCCAAACATTCAGAAATCATGTGCTGGGCCCCACCCAATCACAAGACTTTTAAAAATAAGAATTTGAGGGTCTTATCATTTTTTTCCCTCTAGTTTTTGAGATTTTAGTGGATCACACTTTCCAGCTTTTCTGCATAACCAGGAAGGTTACAAGCTTATTTTAAAAACGAAAGAAAGATTGTGAGTTTTCTCATGTAATTAATTACATGACTCCAGGAGCTGGGGCTTTCAGCAAAACAGCAAATACTGCGAGATTCAGAATAAATCACAAAAGTTGGTGATGCTGCTTTCATCTCTGAGTTTTAGAGATCATAGGTATTGCTTATAACAATAGGAGATGAAAATGCTCAGAAAGAAGAATGACTTAAGTAGATTTTATTGTATCCCTTACTGCCTGTTTTTTTGGCTCCAGTTTTGGTCCTGTTTTATTGCTGTTTTGTTATTGCCAGGCAATAACAACTAATCTATGAGATATTTTCTCCAGCATACTAGGATTCAAGGGGAAATCAAGGGAGACAATTATTCAACAGCAACAGTTAAAGGTACAATGTGTGTTTGTGTGGGGTTGTGGTTACTTGGCAACAGTGAGTCTTGTGCATTAAACTGACCCCTGAAATTGGAGTTAGGAAGGAATTCCCTCACAGGGAATACCCGAGGTGCCTTCAGTGCCCTGTTTTGGCTGCTGAGATTTCCAATAAATCACAAGTCTTCCTTTGAAGTCCTGTGACAACTTCTGTAGACCCTCCCAACTGGATTGTATGCAGCAATTCGGTGCAGTGAAGTGCCCGACGCTGCACCGATCTTTGATCTCAAAGAGTTGTTCTCCTCCATCAACAGCTAGGAACGATGCAAAAAATGCTAGGAAGGTATAATGCACTCTATGGCAACACAGAGCTTCAGCAGAGATGCTCCAAAAAGCACGGGCGCCCTACCATGCCAGCTAAGGAAGAATCTTCATCAGGTACTAGCAGTACATGTTCTATGACACACAGATGAGACGTTCTGATCCCATCTCAAATACTGGTGCATTCCATTGTTTTCTCAGAACTATCAGTCATCATCAACCATGTGTGCATGTGTGTTGGGGGGCACTTGTTTTATATTTTTAAAACACAAGTAAATTTCTAACCAAAACACGAAAATGGTTTTATGGTTCAAGCATATAACTGGGTTTCAAGACACCTGGTTTCTTATCCCAGCTTTTCTACTGGGACCTTTTTTGTGACCTGGGACAAGTCTCTTCACCTCTCTATGCCTCAGTCTCCCTATCCATAAAAAAGAAAAAAAAAGGCTAATGCTGCTGATTTACATCACAGGGAGACACTGAGGATTAGTTGTCAGTGGCTGTTAAGTGCTTTGAAATCCTCAGAAAAAGTGCTAGAGAGTGGCAAAGTGGTGGTGTTAAAATTACAGCCTCCTGCCCTGAACCCTGACATAAATGTGACTCTTAGCAAAAGAAAAACAACATCTTCTTGGATTCTGTAGCAGCCTTGGGATTGTCACATGATTTTAACCTTCAAGACTGTTTTAATATTACTGTACAGAAAAGGAGACATGGCAGGCAGAGATAACTAAACTCAAATTACCAGGATTTGTTTTTCCAACTATTCTTTTCCTTCTTAATAGTCATTTTATACCACCATTGCCAGACCCTGCATCATTGTTTAGAAGTCTGTCTTTCCTACTGTGTTCTGTGACTGCAGCCTGCAGCCAGCCCAGGTGTAGGTAGGACATGGTGCATAAGGAAAAACAAACAGCAATAATGACAGGACAAAAAGCCCCCCGACAGGGGAAGATTGATGGTAGCAAATGGAGAAGTGTCACAAAGCCAACCTCATGCTTGCCAAACTCCAAGGCCACATTTGTCATCCGTGGCGCTTTCTCCCTAGTGCAGCCTCCTTGTCAAAGGGACCAGCTCGAGTTTTCAGCTGGTGAGGAGACGTGGAGGGTGAAGAAGTGAAGATATCATTCTTCATTACTCACTCCAGGAAAGGGGAAGAGAAAATAAAAGAGCCGAGCATGGCACAATCTTGATTAATTACCAGTCTTGGCAGTGACAGTGAATGCAAAAGGAGGAGAGTCAATTTCATAGCTTCCCACATACACAGCGAACATACACCTTCAGCGAGAACCATCAGCTAAATGAGGCAGATGCTTTACATGCAGATCCCAAAAGTTTGGAAGCTAAAAACAAAAATCTCCACAGCTGTCTGTTCCCACCCTCCTTCTCACGTCTGTACCGTTAGGTGGGGCCCCAAACCACTCTGACATGAAAATCTTATGGGTTTGCACCCAGACCAGGACATTTGGCCTTCAAATTGCAGCCTGTTGCTCAGAGAGTTTCCAGCAGCAAGTTGGGTGTACAGTTTGGGAAAAGGGTCTTGTTTGTGTAAACTAGAGATTGGCTCAAGCTGGAGCTGGACACTCCCAAAATCTGGAGGTGGTTTGGCCCTGTGGTTTTGATTCTGGCCCACCTTTACTCTAAAAGCTGGCAAGACCTTGCCTGGACTAGGAAAATGACCTATTATTTCCCCTTCCCCATCCCCGGAACTGTTGTTTAAAACAATTCAGAATGTGGTTATGTTACGAAAGGAACTCGGTTAAAATGGCATTGTGGGTCTCCTAGCAAGTGTGCTCAGGGTGCAAAAATTGTCTCTTCCCCAATACACGTTATAAATAGTTCCCATACAGCTAAAGAGAACCAGCTTGTGGGCTGTACTAACTTGTTTTCTCTCACACATTTGCACCTGTTTTTGTAGTCCTGGCACTGAAGCATGTAGCTGGTGACATGAGCCTGTGAAGATTTATCCACCAAAATCAATCATCTCTGAAATCATCCAAATCCCATCTCAAGCGAAGGAAATGAATTTTGCTTCCAAACATCGAAGAGGCTGATTTTTAACTCCCATTGGAAGTTAGATGCCTCAATAATTTTAATAATCTGTTCGTAAATGTCTTTCCTTTCTCCAGTCCTTGGGGATCCCCACGTTACATCCCCTCCGTCTGATGCCCAAGGTGCATCTGCCAGCCTTCTGACTTGCCAGCAAAGCCCGTCAACTCCTTTCTTTACTCAATGGGAGCAGTCCCTCACTATGAGCTACATCTTCTCATATAGGCTTAGCTCGTTATACCCACAGGAATCCCACTGCAGAGGAAGAGCATGAGAACAAGTTTCCTAACCCTAGGATGGACACAAGAGTCTGGTAAAACAACATAAATCCATGACAGCCTCGTACTTCCAGGTTGACATTCCACTGCACCTTGTGGCTATCTGGAACTTCACAGCAGCAACAAGAATGGGAGTGAGGTCGGAAACTCTTTGGGACAGGAATTATATTTTTGTTATGGGCACGTATAGCATCCAGCACAATGAGGCAGAGATTCTGGCTTGGGCCTCTAGTTGCGACTGCAATACAAATGACAAATAAATAACAACAACAAATACTGTCGCCTCACACTTGAGCTGATGCAGAATCTCTCTCTCAGAACCAGAACTATGACCTGCAGTTGAGAAGTTCTGATTCTATCCAACAGAGGGCAGTCGCACGCAGACATTTCATCCTAAACAAGGACAACTCCCTGAACCTTTGCCCAAAACTTAAACTGAACCTTTCTGATTATTGAAAAAACTTCAGTTAGCATCCCCATTTCCTGCTCCTCAATTTCCACGTTTGCAGTTGACGCTACGATCTCACGTGGAATTGGGAATGAAAATGCCAAAAAGCAAAAAAGAAAGATTGCTCCCAGAGCCCGAATGGAAGCCAGAAGTAAATAAAATAGCACTGAGAACCTATGGTATGATCCCTATGCAGAGCAGGGTGCTCGATTTATACTGGCTCTCTGCTTTCTTCTTTCACCTCCTAAATATCTGTACAGCATTGGTTGCAGGTGAAATGAATCCCCTAGCCTCAGCTCCCTGCAAGAGCAGCACCACAGCCCATTTCATCCCGTGTGTGTTCCAAGGCTCATCCCGCTCTGTTTAGGCCAGCTAAATGTATAGATCAAATGCTTAAAGCCATTAACAGCTGCCTAACAGTGGAATCGATGCTGCCAAACATCCTGGGCCGCCCCTCATTAAAGCCCTTATTTCAGTGGTGTCCCTGATTTAACTTGTTTTTAATGGCTTCAAGCATTTGATCTATACACTTCACCAGCCTAAATGGAGGGGAAAAAACATCTCTTGACACACACCATACAATATTTGTGTGAGCTCACAAAGATAGAAACGAAAGGTGACATGGACACTAGGACAGACATCAGCGATAGATCTCAGTCACACTCATCAATGGCTTTCACTGTTCAATTAACAGAGACTAAATTCCACCCAGTGCAGAATAACAGAGCTGTCAGACAGGGTCAGACCAATGGTCCATTAGCTCAGTATCCTGTCTGTGACAGTGGCCAGTACCACAGCTCCCGGGAGAATGTACAGAACAGGACAATTTTAGAGTGCTCTACTTGTCTTTGGGGAGTCAGAGGTTTAGGGTCACTCCAAGCATAGGCTTGCATCCTTGACTATCGAGTCTAATAGCCATTGATCGACCTATCCTCCAGGAACTTATCTAGTTCTTTTTAAACCCAGGTATACTTTTGACCCTCACAATAACCCATGCCAATGAATTCCACAGGTTAATTGTGCACTGTGTGAAAAAGTACTTCCTCTTGTTTGTATTGAACCTGCTGCCTATTAATTTCATCAGCTGTCCCCTGGTTTTTGTATTCTGGGACAAGGTAAATAACACTTCTCTATGCACTTTTTCCATCCCATTCAAGATTCTATAGACCTCTGTCATATTTTCTGTCTTACTTTCTATCCCTTTCCTAATAGTCCCTAACATTCTACTAGGCTTTTTGACTGCTGCTGCACATGAAGCTGAACTTTTCAAAGAACTATCCACAGTGACTCCAAGATCTCTTTCTTGAGTGGTAACAGCTAAGACAGGTGACAAAGACAGAGAGTCAGGAAGAGCCAAGCAACTTAATGTAGTAAACCCCCCTTGATGTCACAGGAGCACTCCAGTGTGCTGCAAACTCAGTTTGACAGCTACAAAAGGCCCCTGGCACCTTGTTCTTTTGGAGCCTTTCAAAGCCATACTCTCTTAATGCTGCATCACACAGCATTGCACTGGTACAGTATGACCAGGGGGAGGAAGACAGGCTGACATCTCATTGCAATGCTAGGACAGCATGCTATTGCATGGTGATGCCATGGTGCCACATGATGAATCGGTGTCATGGAGTTACAACTCAGACTTCATACTGTAACAACAAGCAGGGTTGTCCATCGGACACATTTTAAAATGCAGTCTCAGGAATGAAGCTCAAAAGGTCTAATCCCATCAGAAACTGTTCAGTCTGTGCTGTGCGCTTGTTTTCTCTTTTGCTTTATTATATTACATTACATATAATGGCCTCTTTACCACACTGAGGTGGCAATTATAGTATTGAAAAAGTGGTGCAGTGTGTCCTGGTAAACTGGGTCGCCAAGCTTCCTGTGTACACCCCGCAAACGCTATCTGGATTCTGAATTTCACGGGCCAAAAGCCCACTGGAAACGCATTCAGCCTAGGCGATGGCGCTCAGGATCTGACTGCCTTCATGCATGGCCACTGATGATGTTCTGCCTTCATGACCAGTGCTCTACCAGTTTACCATAAGCCCCTAGAACTGGACTCTCATAGGAAATCTTTTAGCAGCTATGGGAGTTTAGGTTTGACTGTTGATTAGACAAGAGCGTTTTGCAGCCTTGAATTTCTCCAGAGATAGCACACACTGGATCAGGGGGTTCTGCCACCCTTTATAGGATGCAGTGTAGGCTCTTTCCTATGCAGCTGAGCTTAGGAGAGGAAAGGACATGGCTCTGCCATGACGCTGCTCTTCTCTGCACGCTTTGTGGTAGTGGTGGCACTAGCCTCGCTCAGAGACTTCACTCCTCAGCCTGATTGTCGCTGGTCCCTGCACAAATCTGGCTCTCTCCTCTTTCTTGCACAGGGCTAGTCACAGCCCAGCATGTAGACAGCAGCCTGAGCCTTGGAGCCCAGTGGGAACAGAGCAGACTTTGGCAGTTTCTTGTTTCTGGGAGCGCTAGAGCTTCGCTGTCAGAGCAGCATGCAGGGATTTGTTCTAACTTATCACCATCTGTAATTCAGCCAGAACCTCTGCTCAGCCTCCAACACCATCAGCTTCATTTTCTGGCAACATCCCCCATCCCCCAAAGATAATAGTCATTATACAGGAAAAATCAGAGCACGCGAGGGAAGCCCACATTGTCTGCTCCCAACAATGGCGTCTCCATAATAGCGCCGGGGGTGGAGCTATCATCCGATGACCACCGCCTTGGGAGAGAAGCTTGCACTGTACTGCGTGCAACATCCTTCGAATGTGATTTTGAGCCAACAACCAGATTCTCTTTCATATTTTCTTCCTCTTGCTGCTTTTCTGCCTCCCTCTCCATAGGACAAGGGAGTCTTTTTCTTCTATTATTAAAGTGGAGTTTTGCCCCCTCAGTTCTCTCTGAAAAATGGCTACAACTACACAAAGAAAAAAAAAAACCCCAAAATGAATGCTAGCTCAAAGCCTGGCTACAGCAAGTGCTCAGAGAAGCATCTGATATCAAGTGGTTAGAACAGCAAACCGGGACTGAGGACTCCTAGGTTTTATGCCCAGCTCTGACATGGTCTTGCTGCACGATCTCTTTATATGGTCAACAGTGCTATCAAAGTCAGCTTGCAGTCTGTCATTCTCTAGCTGTTGGAATATGACCCTAGCGTCTCTCTTCTTCATTACCCCTACAGACTCTCTCTCTCTCTCTCTCTCTCAATTTCTATACACTAGGGCCCTATAACTAGGTCATTGTACCTATTTTCCAGAGATATAAACTGAGGCACAGAGGAATGAAGTGATATGCCCCCCAGGATGACAGTGTGAGCCCATGGCAGAGCTGGGAACCCAGGAATCCTGACTACCAGTCCATGCTTTAACAGTTAAACCATACTTCCACACAGGGGAAAAAATGCCTTTCCCCTTAAGTATGGTAGATGTGGCCTAGTGGCTTGAGCACAGGGCTTGCAGGTGGGAGACCCGCTTCTATTCCCGACTATGCCCCTAACTCACAGTGAGACGTGGGGCAAGACATTTCATTGCGCTGCACCTTGGTTTCTGCCTCTGTAAAAATGGGGGTGATCAGACTGACTTACCTTTGTAAAATGCTCGGAGATCTACAGTGGAGGAGTGCTAGACAAGTGCTAATTATTATTAAAAATATGGTCCAATCCTATCTCCTTCAAACAACCCAGCAGCAGCTCAGAAACGAGCAGCCCAGCCTTGGTAACGATGCACATCCCAATGGCATTATATAAATCAGGCCCGGCAGTTAGATGAGTTTCAAGGAAGGAGTGATCATGTCTCGGGAGGAATGGCCAGTTGCTGACAGCTCACTGAGACTTCCTCTGCACAGATGTTAGGGGCTTTCCACAAACCCTTCAGCTCCCACAAGATGGAAAAGCAAGAGAAAAAAGAGGTTTTTCAAACTTTCCTCCCCCATTTTTTCAACTTTCTTTGCTGCTCCCCCTCCTCCATCTGCTTCTGCCTCTCTGCCTCCTTTTTTTTTATTACGAATTATTTAATTACTGGACTGTAGCCCAAAACTCTGACGATTTCACATCTTGTTTGGTCTAATTACATTGGCTGGCCTGACAAAATGGTTTCATCAATGGGATTGCATTGCAGGAGCGCTGGCTAATCAATTCTTTGACACTTAATTAAGAACTCTGCTGGTCTTTGAGGATTCGAGGCGGGGGGAGCAGACAGACAGCAAAATGTCTAGATATGGAATGTGGCGCCCAGGCTGTTAAAACTCTTGGCACAAATGGACTCCCACTTCCCTCATTGTCTCTGTTCTTCGTACAGCTTTAATATTACCTCACGCTCTGTGTATCATCTCTCTCTACCCACTAGCGTCACTTTTTTTTTTTTATTAGTTACTTTAATCTCAGCCCTGCCTCCGGTAATGGCTTCAAAAACCCTCTGGGGTCTTAGATCTACTTCCAGACAGATGTTTCCTATGCAGGCCACAGTAGACAGGCCTGCAGCCATAACACTTCAAACTGAGTGCATCCGATTTTATAAGCTAATCAGGGCTGGTACTTGGATGGGAAACCTCCAAGGGAAAACTCAGGCTGCCAAAGGAAATGCATTGGGACTCAGGAGTGGGTGCTATCCCTGATGAATCAGTACATACCCTATTGCCCAGTATAGGGCTAAGGGCTGACGTGCTATGGGGAGCAGGGTGACTGCGTAGGGGTTGTCTTCTGTGCATCCATACTGGCCCCTCTACCACAGCGTTGTGCTAGGTGGAGACGCAGACTTTCAAAAATGTTGTGAAATTGAGGTTTTGCCACCAAATATTCCATGGCACTTTTTGCAAGACTAGGGCCTTAAAATCACAACTGAATTCCAATATGAGTTATTCTCCCTACAGCGTCAGGTGGATAAGAAAAGATAATTTAGTGGTTAGAGTCCTAGCCCAGGACACTGGAGACTGGGATTCAATATCCTGCTCTGAGACCTTGGACAAGTTATTTAGGGCTAGATTTTTTAAAGTGCCTAAAGATTCTGATAAGCAGCTAATAGGATTTTCAAAAGCACGTAGGCATCTAACTCCCATTGGAAACTATGGCCATTAATCACTTAGGCACTTATCTGATTCTTTAGATGCCTACGTACAAGTAAAAATCTGGCCCTTAGCCTGTCTGTGTGTTAGTTCCCCACCTGTAAAATGGGAATAATGGCGCTTCTCTACATCACAGGGGTGTTGTGAGGTGTTCAGATACTACAGTAATGTGGGTCGTATAAGTACCTATGATAGATAGAAAACCTGCCCCACTTGCTGTCCTAAAGCCATGGGCGGTGGTATTTCAGCAGTGGGCAAAGTGATATCTATAGATCCTTATTTTGTATAATCAGCTAGTAAAGTCTCTAAACATTTTGGGTCACATTAAATGAAAGGTGCTTTACAAATGTGTTAAGCAAACACATGGGGACTGCAATCTGTTGCTATTTAACTGCACAAGAACCTCACTATACTAATGCTGTCACTCAAGTGATCTGATCGCCCAGCTGATGCCCACAACTTCTCTAGCAGCTGCCACCTGTTAGCAATGCCAGATTAAGCCAGGGAGGTAAAAATAATTTTATTATTTTTACCGTTCTTGATGACCTAACAAAACTGGCACTTGTGGGAAAAACTCTGTTCTTACAGGACTCTGATTTTCCGTCAGTTCCTAATTTTACAATGACAAGTGCCAAAGAGAGTGGCGCAGACTGCAGTCTTATGGTCCATGCTCAGAATGGAGCAGTCTACACGGGAAGGGGAGGAACCTTTGGTATAACACAGGAAAGCGCAAGACAAGAGTGGCACGGCAGCACCCTGTAGTAGAGAGAGAGAGAGAGAGCATGGAGCACAGGGCCTGGTGCAAGACCTGAGGCCTGAACCAGTCAGCAAAGCCAGGCTAAACTGGGAACCAAAGTGGGGCCATGTAGTGAAGTAGAGGCTTACAAGTTCACTATCCAGTACATGAACTTGGCAAAGGTACGGCTAGCATTGCTAAAACACAGGCACCCCTAAGAAGTACTAGGCACGAGGCACGTATGTGAACACTTTCTAAAAGATTAGCACAGGTACATCCTGACCTAGCACAAGACAAGAGGGTTTGACAGAAGTGATGAATAGAGACGTTTTACCTGAGACATCACAAGCAAGGTACAAGGGAGGTAACAAGCCAATGTCATGAAACATGTAAGTCGGTATGTAAATTTTTGTCTCAGTCTAAAGAAGTCACCTTAATCCTTTGATGGCTGAGAGATGGCAGAAATTCCTGCTGTTGTCTGAGCTGCTACTTGCCCCAGGCCACTGATGTGTTAGTGTACCTGATGCTCCTAAGGGATGCTAGGACTATGCCTTGAGGGTAATAAACCTAGATGATGCCTTTGTCCCTGAACCGTGCCTATGATCTTTCTTTATGAGTAACATCAAGGTCTGCTGAATTAGCAGACTGCACTATCTGCTAGTGTTAATAACACCAGAGCTCCAAGAACAGAAGATCTGAGCAGCTGTAACAACTTGGCAGCAATATGCAGCAACATTCTTAACAACACACCTCTGCGAACAGAGGAGAGGCAAACAGAAGGAGTTTGCCTAGGATCTGTCGGAGAGGAGGCCAGGTGAGTGTTATGTGAGGGGAACTGTGTTGTGTGCTAGAGGGGTGACTATCTGAGAGACCATTTGTTTGACTGGTGCAAGTTACAGCCGACTGTGTGTGTGATTGTGATTGTGCAGTTACAAGAACTGTGGCAGTTGACCGTGTATGATTGATTGATTGATTGATTGATTGAAAAGTGTGAATTGGGAGTACTTTGTTTCAGGTAGGCCTTGAGGAGTTGATTGCAGAGGGATGCACTGAGCTGGGGAAACTGCTTTGAGTCAACAGCCTTATAAGAAGCCGCCAGTTGTGAACCAAGTGAGCTGTGACCAGAGGACAGGCAAACAGGAAGAGTTTGCCTGGGAGTTCACCCTGGGGGAGAGCCCACAGAGGGTTTTTGCCTTTCAGACTTGGCTGAGCAGTAAATACAGCATCTGAAGAGGCTCTCAGAGGAAAGTGAGCGATCTGCTGTTGTCACCTGCACTGGATGCGCTATGTTTGTTTTCCTCCCACAGGATAGAACCGACTTCATCTGTAAAAAGTGCAGGCTGCTTTCCATATTGGAAGAGACGGTTAAAGGACTAGAGACGCAAATATCAATCCTGCGTTGCATTAAAGACATCAAAGACACGTCTTGATCAAAGACATGATCTGTTACTGCAGGCACAGTGTGAGGAAGATTCAGAGAAGACAGTGTAGGGGAAACTGAAGAATGGAGAAGAAAATTGGCAGCATATGACCTCTCGAAGAAAGAGAACCTATATGCCCACCATGCAGATAGAGGTAAGGAGTCGTTTTCAGGCTCTCTGCACAGGTACTACGGCGGAGAATGATTTGGAAGACTCATCTGAGGGAATGGATCAGAAGGAGACCCTGTTGATCAGAAGACAAGGGATGCATTGTCCTAGGGATGAGGGTTCTACGACCACCACTCCAAGAGGAAGAGAAGGGTGATGGTAGTCAGGGACTCCCTCCTAAGGGGGACGGAGTCATCCATCTGCCATCTGGACTGGGAAACTAGAGAAGTGTGCTGCTTGTCTGGAGCTAGGATTCAGGATGTGACGGAGAGACTGCTGAGACTCATCAAGCCCTCAGACCGCTACCCCTTCCTACTTCTCCGCGTGGGCACCAAAGACACCACCAAGAACAACCTTGAGCAGATCACTGCAGACTATGTGGCTCTGGGAAGAAGGATAAAAGAGTTTGAAGTGCAAGTGGTGTTCTTGTCCATCCTCCCTGTTAAAGGAAAAGGCCCAGGTAGAGACCGTCGCATTGTGAAAGTAAATGCATGGTTACTCAGGTGGTGTTGGAAAGAGGGCTTTGGATTCTTCGATCATGGGATGTTGTTACAGGAAGAAGGATTACTAGGAAGAGATGGGATTCACCTAACAAAGAGAGGGAGGCGTACCTTTACAAACAGGTTGACTAACCTAGTGA
This sequence comes from Mesoclemmys tuberculata, assembly GCA_007922155.1. Lineage (NCBI taxonomy): Eukaryota > Metazoa > Chordata > Testudines > Chelidae > Mesoclemmys > Mesoclemmys tuberculata. The sequence goes on from ML675611.1 coordinate 37,202,718, forward strand.
GGAGGGCTTTAAACAAGGTTCGATGGGGACAGAGACTTAAGACCGAAGGTAAGTGGGGAAGTGGGACACCACAAGGAAGGAGAAGGGTGCAACAGGGGAGGCCTCCTGATTTATACTAAGAAAGTAGGGTAATTGACTAGTTATCTCAAGAGCCTATACATGAAGGCAAGAAGCCTGGGAAACAAGCAGGAGGAATTGGAAGTCCTGGCACAGTCAAGAAACTATGACATGAATGGAATAACTGAGACTTGGTGGAGTAGCACACATGACTGGAGCACTGTCATGGATGGGTATAAACTGTTCAGGAAGGACAGGCAGCGAGGAAAGGGTGGAGGAGTTGCATTGTATGTAAGAGAGCACTATGATTGCTCTGAGCTCCAGTATGAAACTGGAGATAAGCCGGTTGAGAATCTCTGTGTTAAGCTTAGAAGCAAGAACAATAAGGGTGATGTCATGGTGGGTGTCTGTTTTAGACCACCAGACCAGGAGGATGAAGTAGATGAGGCTTTCTTCAGTCAACTAGGGAAAGTTCCCAGTTCACAGGACTGGATTCTCATGGGGGACTTCAATCACCCTGACATCTGCTGGAAGAGCAATACAGCAGAGCACAAACAATCCAGGAAGTTTTTGTACAGTGTTGTGGACAACTTCCTGGTGCAAGTGCTGGAACAACCGTGCTCCTCTTGACCTGCTGCTCACAAACAGGGAAGATTTGGTAGGGGAAGTAGAAGTGGGTGGCAACCTAGGCAGCAGTGACCATGAGATGGTCGAATTCAGGATCCTGACAAAAGGAAGAAAGGAGAACAGCAGGATACGGACCATGGACTTCAGAAAAGCAGACTTTGACTCCCTCAGGGAGTTGATGGGCAGGATCCCCTGGGAGGCTAGTATGAGGGGGAAAGGAATCCAAGAGAGCTGGCTGTATTTTAAAGAAACTTTATTGAGGGCACAAGAACAAAGCATCTTGATGGGCAGAAAGAATAGCAAACATGGTGGGCACCCAGCTTGGCTTAACAAAGAAGTCTTTGGTGAACTTAAACACAAAAAAGAAGCTTACAAGAAGTGGAAGCTTGGTCAGATGACTAGGGAGGATTATAAAAATGCTGCTCAAACATGCGGGAATGAAATCAGGAAGGCCAAAGCACAATTGGAGTTGCAGCTAGCAAGGGATGTGAAGGGGAACAAGAAGGGTTTCTACTGGTATGTTACCAATAAGAGGAAGATTAGGGAAAGTGTGGGCCCCTTACAGAATGGGGGAGGCAACCTAGTGACAGAGGATGTGGAGAAAGCTGAGGTACTCAATGCCTTTTTTGCCTCCTGTCTTCACAGACAAGGTCAGCTCCCAGACTACTGCACTGTGCAGCACAGAATGGGAAGAAGGTGAACATCCTGCAGTGCCGAAGGAACAGATCCAAGACTATTTAGAAAGATTGGACATACACAAGTCCTTGGGGCCAGATGCAGTGCACCCGAGGGTGCTGAGGGACTGGATGTGATAATAGCCATTGGCTATTATCTTTGAAAGGTCGTGCCAATTGGGGGAGGTCCCTGATGACTGGAAAAAAGCAAATATAGTGCCCACCTTCAAGAAAGGGAAGAAAAAGGATCCAGACCGGTCAGCCTCACCTCAATCCCTGGAAAAATCATGGACCAGATCCTCAAGGAACCCATTTTAAGGCACTTGGAAGAGAGGAAGGTGATCAATAACAGTCAACATGAATTCACCAAGGGCAAGTCATGCCTGACCAACTTGATTGCTTTCTATGAAGAGATGACTGGCTGTGGGGAAAGCGGTGGGCATGATATACCTTGACTTTAGCAAAGCTTTTGATAGGGTCTCCCACAGTATTCTAATCAGCAAGTTAAAGAAGTATGGGTTTGATGAATAGACTATAAAATGGATAGAGAACTGGCTAGATCATGACTACTCAACGAGTAGTGATCAATGGCTCCATGTCTAGCTGACAGCCAGTCACAGGCAGAGTGCCCCAGGGGTCGGTCCTGGGACCGGTTTTGTTCAACATCTTCATTAATGATCTGGAGGATAGGGTAGATTTCACCCTCCTCAAGTTTGCAGATGACACTAAGCTAGGGGGAGTGGTAGATACCCTGAAAGAGAGGGATAGGATACAGAAAGACCTGAACAAATTGGAGGATTGGGCCAAAAGAAATCTGATGAGTCTCAACAAGGTCAAGTGCAGAGTCCTGCACTTAGACAGAAGAATCCCATGCACAGCTACCTACTGGAGACCAACGAATTAGGCAGCAGTTCTGAAGAAAAGGACCTGGGGGTTACAGTGGATAAGCAGCTGGATATGAGTCAGCAGTGTGCCCTGCTTGCCAAGAAGGCTAATGGCATTATTGGGCTGCATTAATAAGAATGTCGCCAGCAGATTGCGGGAAGTGATTATTCCCCTCTATTCAGCATTGGTGAGGCTGCATTTGGAGTATTGTGTCCAGTTTTGGGCCTCCCATTACAAAAAGGATGTGGACAAGTTGGAAAGAGTCCAGCAGAGGGGAACAAAAATGATTAGGGGACTGGAGCACAAGACTTATGAGGAGAGGCTGAGGGAGCTAGACTTGTTTAGTCTGTAGAAGACAAGATTGAGGGAGGACTTGATAGCAGCCTTTAACTACCTGAAAAGGGGTTCCAGGGAGGATGGAGCTAGGCTGTTCTCAGTGGTGGTAGATGACAGAACAAGGAGCAACAGTCTCAAGTTGCAGTCGGGGGAGGTCTAGGTTGGACATTAGGAAAATGTTTTTCACTAACAAGGTGGTGAAGCACTGGAATGGGTTACCTAGGGAGGTGGTAGAATCTCCATCTTTAGCGGATTTTAAGCTGTGGCTTGACGAAAACCTCACTGGGATTATTTAGCTGAGGTTAGTCCTGCTCTGAGCATGGGTTTGGACTAGATGACCTCCTGAGTTCTCTTCCGTCTCTAATATTCTATGATTCTATAGCAGTTCTTTTTAAGATGGTATTGGCAGCCTAGGATATGAGGAAGGCCCACAGTCATGCAGCTGGGTCACTTTACCACCAATTGGTTATGGGAATGGCAGCGAGGGATGGGAGAACCAGGTCAGAGGAAATAAGAACCAACCCAAGCACTCACTTAAAACTTGAACCACATTTTTTGAGGATTCAAGAAAAGTTCAAATTCAGGCCTGGAACTAGAATCAGAAGTGCTGAAATAACAGAAGAAACATTGACCTGAGATATTTCCAGTCTGACCAGGATCACCAAGTACCTGAGATTCCATAAATCTAGTCACAGCACAGATCTGATTCCAATAGCAGTATAAGGGCAAGAATTATGATTGGACAATGCCAGGTCAATGGTTAATGTAAAGTTTAATGCAAAGATCACAGCTAGCTGACATACAAAACAGAATGCAGCAAAACATATGGCATGGGGTACCTATGAAAAATGGAAATTGGAATTCATTAAGAACATAATGAAAAAGATTGAAAATCAACTTTCACAAAGATCTCTGTATTGGCTCCAGCCTGTCAGTGTTGACTGTGTGTCAGCTTGAAAAGGGTCTATCAGGAAGTTAATATTTTCCTGTAAGAAATGTGCAAATCTTTCTTATTTGTACTATTATTGTTACTATTTTTTGGTGGTGGTGGTGGTGAATAAAAAAAGAGAGAGAGAAAGAAGTCCATTTGCTTCTTCCCAGAGAATATGATTTCAAATTTCAATTAAAATGAAATGAGCAACACGATTATCGCTATAGAGCAGATTCCTGGTAGCAGCAATAGGCCTCTTTCACTGCCATGGCAACCGGCCTTCATTGTCACGGCTACCTTGGCGCTACATGTAATTGTCGATGTGTGAGCTCAACTGATAATACACAATCAATACCCCATAAGCAGCAAACATCATTTTTTCAGTCTGGAGAAATAAAAAGAGGGAGAGAGAGAGGAAAGAAAGAGGGAGAGAAAATAAGGGATAGGGAAAGAGAGAGCAAAAGGAACAGGGAAAGAGAAGGAGGGAGCAAGAGATAGAGAGAGAGTTTGTGGGAAATTGATGGAGGAAGGGAGACTTAACTTTGAAATACTTTTATTTAACAACTAGCTTTGCAGTTCCATCCATTAAACATCCTAAAATACTTTAATTGGTCGGAAAAATCCCTCCTGTAAACAGAAGCAGTTACTCAGACTCACACATTAATTTAGCACTTTTACAATACCACTAGCATCATCATTAATGCACTAGGTGACCCAAACTACTGCTAAAGGACAGCCATTGGTCTAAAACACATAATCAACATTGGTTCTGGTGATAGTGATTGCAAGAAACACCTAGCACTTCCTATCCCCTGGAGCCCACTGATTTTTCTCGGTATGATTGCAGAACCACTATTTGTGCCTGATCAATTACAAAACGAGCCAAAGAAGAAATGGGCTGGGCTAGCAAACTGGAGTTTACTCCTCAAACACACACTGGGCTTCAAAAGGACAATCCCAAAATCAAAACAGCAATCAGGTATTGAACAATCAGGAAAAAAGTGAAGCATTACATCAGAGTTCAGGGAGAAGAAAGGAAAGACCTGGTTATCTTGTCTTCTCCCTTTCCCTATCTCCACTGTGCTTTGTACCCTGTCAATCCCTTCAGGCTGTAAACTCCCTGTCTTTATTGCTAGGTTTGTATGGTCCCCAGCATAATGGGGCACCAATTGGAGTCCTTGGATGTTAGTGTTCCATAAATAATAAATAGAGAGAGGGAACGAAAGTGGGAAACAGGGAAGAGAGAAAAAAGGAAGGAAGAGTGAAAGAGAGAGAAATGGAAAGAAGGGGGCAGAGAAGAAAGGGAAAGAATTTGAAAGAAAAAGCAGGTTGTTTATTTTGGAATTTGTGGGGCCCAAATATTGAGCAGCACTGACTCCGGTGAGAGCTGTCTATATACAGTAGTTGGGCAGCCAACTGTGTAACCGGTAACTGGTGTTAGATGATCTTCTTGAGTTGGAACTCCTAGAGCTAAAGACCTTCCAAGAAAACAGGAAGAGCAGGGCTGTGCAGCACAAACCATTTGTCTCCAGCAGACAGTTCTGTAAGCAGGCCTGCGCAATTCTCATATAAAGCCTGATCAAGACTCCCACTCTTCAGGCCAATATGAACTCAGTGTCCCAATGCTGGGGGTGCATCACCCCCAACGGACAGCACCATCAAACCTGGGATTGTCCTGAGAAAAGTGAAGCAGACAGCACTGCTGACACCAGATGAAACAGGTGGGCAGTGAGTACAAGTGCAGAAGATGAGTGGATAATAGGAATGCAGCCCTGCATACCAAGAGAGGAAGTAACCCACACAAATGAGATAAATCTCATATATAGAAGAAATGCTCAGCTGACTTATGTGGATATTGACAGAGCCATTTTGTTCCATGTCTAACAGTGCTGCACATACAGAATTATTTCTGCTTTACCTGTGCATGCATCTCAGCTCTGGAACAGTATCTTCTCTCACTCAGCAAAGTGCATGTGATTGGAAATGCAGCATGTGGTTACACTGAATTAAAAAATATCAACTACACAAGTAAATAGGGATCATATAACAAATACATATAAATTAATCTCTGAATGGGTCAGTTGAGGAAAAAGCTCCCATGCTCAGTTACAGGCTCTTGGATGCTAAACAACTTACATGTCCAATGCCAACAGTTTCCGCAACAGGTACATTGTCAATATGGCTTCTAAATACAAGCCAGTTATCTATTAATATTAAAAACCAATGCATCCCACAGCTAGGCAGAGCCCAACAAGACCCCACATTGGTATCAATATAAGTTGCATTCACATATGCAGAAAGCCAAAATTAAGTATGTGAAAGCTGCCTGAACACCATTAACTTTTTCCTTAAATGTTGCTCTTGGAGAAGACAACAGTAAGGGACTGGCCCTAACCTTGCCTCCTTCATGGAAGGCAATGCCCACTTTCCCTGCAGAAAATCTGAAATGCAAGCAAGTCCTGGGCACCACAGTTTGCCCCACCTTCCCCTGCGATCCTCCAGGATCATATGGTAAAATCTTTCCTGGTATAACTCACTCTTCGGAGAAGAATAGACGTAACTTGCACCTTTATTGTCAAATTCTCTCAGTGCAATAGATGGGATAATTGAGCCCCAGTTGTCTAACATTTATGGTATAAACCTCTGATAACAATGGCTTGATTGACAGCTCCAGTTGTGGAATGAAAGCGAAAAGTCTTTTTGGGTAGAAACATTTAAACTGTTAATAAGTAAAGGTAGAAAAGAAAAATGAAACAACAAAGAACAATCCTAAAACAAATGTAACATCAGGAAATTTCATCTCAAGGTTTCAGAGAGTTCACATCTCATGGCGCCATGACCTGAAGTGACCATAAAGTTCTGGTTTTACAAGAGTGCTCCTAGTTTTTCACATGATATCCCAGAATCCCAAGGATTTCTTTTGAAACACCTGGAATGCCCTGGTTTTTAATTTTCTCAATCAAAACATTTTTGTTTTGCTTTTTCAATAGCTACAACAGATTTGCTCAAGACATATTGCTGTACCCAGGAGAATCTGCTCTGATTACCAGGAACCAAGAGTCCAGTGGAATGAGTGTTCAGTGTGATGAGCAGTGTCTGGCCTGAAGTGAAAAACTGAATGAGGGCTTGTCTACAAGAACAAGCTTCAAAGAGGATTAGATCAGGCATTAACAAATGCTAATGCGCATCAGCAGGGTCCACACAGATATTTACAGGCCACAAATTGTTTGTGTAGAATGTGAGTGTTCATGTTAGCAAGCTGTTCTTTGGCCCCAAATCAATGTTGATGACACTTCGGCAGTGTTTCATGATCGATTCACTCAGGACCTTAAAAACCGAATTCTGCAGTGAGCTCCGTGCAGAACCCCATTGAGGTTGTTCAGGCACTGAGTGAATAGAACACAGGGGTCTCCTTCACATGAAGCTCATTGCACGATCAGGGCCTAAGTGACTTGAAAATATCCCCCATGCTGAGAACTACGTACACATTACTGTGGAGTCAGAAGCTGGCAGCAGCTGTTGTATATGAGTATGTCACAACTCTAAAAACAATTGCACAAAAGCATCCCATTTTTGGATTTTGAAAATACAGCCACCTCACTGCGAATCAACATAGATGATCGTGGGGATGGTTGAACATAGGTGAGATTAGTGATAAACGGAGGTGCTCGTGTGCCCATGGTGATGGGTGGATATGAAAACCTAGACAGAAATAATACAATATGAGATGATAAAATATGGGAGGTTCAGCAGGTCAGATGGAACAATCAAAACTGTTTGTGAATGATCCAAATTCCTTAGGGCCAACACAAGTCACCAGCTATGGCTGCTTATCTGTCATTCTTGTTTCAACCAGGAAAAAAAAACAAGGGATCAAAGAAGCCAGGACTATATAAGGATGAGTCCACAGAACACAAAGGCAGTTCTCCCCCACTCATGTACCCAGCTAGTAACCACAAAACCATAATAAATCTCAGAGTGTATTTGAGCTTACTAGTAAAAGAGCTGCTTCCCTGAAGTGATCCTACCCTCAGTCCATCCCTACCGGTATGTATAGTGTCCATCTGACAGAGACCAAGGGCCAGTGGGCAAATGAGCCTGGTATAGCTGGGTGTATGATCCACGAATGTGCCCCACCTCCCTCCTTCATCCTTCCAGCTTATGGGTTCAGTGACTCAGATGCAACAGAAGCAGTGATTTTAAGTCAACGTTACAGCTCAAGCTGCTTGCAGACTGGGCTAACAAGTGGTTGCAGGGGTTGTTTGATGAAATCTGTATGACGTCTTAAAGGGGAAGCTTGCAAAAAGCAGCCCACACCGATAAACATGTACAAGACTCTGAAGGATGTTTCAGGGACCTCAGCGAGTACAATTAGGGGCAAGAAGACGAAACTGAACAAAGGAAAATGTACAATGAATATGGAGAAGCATTTCGGTTTCATGAGGTGTCTCTCAGACTTTGGAACAGTTTCCTCAAGAAGGTGGTAGAAGTTTCATTGCTTTAGCCATTTAAAATAAGATAGGACACAGTACTGGTAATTGTGACATAATGAACAATGCTGCACTGTCCTCAAAGATATTGACTAGATGGCTAGGGTGTATGTTGGCTAACTTCTAAGATTCTCTCACTTCAACCTGAAGAGCTTACTAGCCTGTCCATACAAGCTTGTTAATTCCAGCATCCATGCAAAATTCCTATTTGATAATTAGTTTCTACCTACCTTAAATTTCCCCGTGCAGCTTCAGTTGGAGATAATATTCTGGTATCCTTTCTTAAGTGAAGTGTAGTGCTGCATTGGCATGTTCCATTCCAGAGGTGATGGCCAACATACATAGAAGGTGGTGATGGAGTGGGAAATGTGATGGCTATTTCACAGTGCTCAGCAAGCTACATGAAAATCTATGACAACAAGTAGAGGAGGCTGTCCCAGCCAATCAAAAATCTGCAGGGGGAAGTTTAGGTAGGCAGAAAATAGGTCTCCAAATTGGCAGTAGACTAGGACTTTGGATTTAACATATCTACCATTATGAAAACTGACATGTGACCCTCATGGCCACAAGGAGTCAGGACATAGGTTTCTATCTTATCCCACAAGGTAGTAACATAACACCTGGGGAGCACTACATTGATGCACTGAGGTCAGTACTGGCTAAGACAGAAGAATGCCATCTACTGAGTCATTATGGCCACCCCTTGTAACACCCTGGCTTGGTTTTGGAGGTCTCCCATCCAAGTACTGACTCAGGATCTATGTGAAATCTGACAAGATCCCAGGACAGGGCAGTCTGGCCATAGGTTGTCTAGCAATTAGTCCTTCAGTAGATTCTCCTATCCCTCCTTCTAGGGAACAGTTCAGTCCTGGAAATCTTCCAGACACAAAATCCTACAGGCCACAAACCTGAAAGCCAATAGCAAACAAGGCTAGGTATTTTGTTTTTCTTGAAAACTTAAGATCCTAGTGATTTGATTTTTTTTCCTTCATAGAAATGCACCCACTCTTAAAAACACAAGATCACTTACTTTTCAAATGCAAATGTTCAAGAGAAACACATACCGACAAGAGAATTATTCCTTTTCCCCCAACGAAACAATTTGCGTGTATATTACGTTCAAAAGTAATCCCTCAGAAACTGTAGATTAGGGTCTTAGGCAGTGAGACAGAAGACCTAGTATTTGTTAAGGAGATATTATTTTCTGACGTTCGTTACAATTATTAATTTTTAGGGGGTGGGGGAACATTAATATTTGAAAGAACTATCAAAGCATCTTTAACTGCAAAGCAAAAATTAATAAGTAACTACATTAGTTAAATCCATTCCCTCATCTCGAGAGGTTATTTACTTTCTCTGAGGGCTGATAAAAGTTCCCAGTGACATGCTTTCTAATTTTAAAATCGCTCTCATTTCACACTTCTGAGAAACCTGATGTCGGGGAGCGAGTGGGCGGGTCTGTTTTAAGTGTGATTCACACTTTAGTTTCTCTTAACAGCTCATGCCTACTGAGGAATGCTAACGACAGGCTGTGTGGGGTTCACTGTGGGTCTGGCAAGGAAAGGGTCATGGGGAAGAAATTACATTTAAAAAAATAAGAGAAAAGAAAGTTGTTGAACTATCTTTTTGGTATGTGCTGGGTGTGTGCCTCTATGAGGTCCTGTCTACACTACAAAATCTACCTCAACAGGGGACCTTGGTACAACAGGGCCATGCCCAGTATTGTTAAAACCATGGTTCCATCTTGCAGTACGGATGGATTTGAACAAGTCTTTAGCATGATTCAAGATGACAGCATGATTCAAGACCACACCTCAAGCACAGTTTGGTACCATCTACCCTCTAAGATGGAACCATGCTTTATCTGTGCCAGGAGATACAGCACTGTAATTGGGTCCCCAGGCAAGCTTTCTTTTGTAGCATACATAGGGCCTAACCCTCCTCTCAGGACACTTCCTGCAATGGACTTTTGGGGTTCTAAGGAAACAGTCATCTCTTCTGTATACATTTTTGTATGCTATATTTTCCAACTGTGTGCTTGGGCTAATGGCTATTCCCATTTCAAACCCCCCATGAGAGAAGAGCTCTCTTTCAGATCTTAGTTACATCGTGATGATAGATACTTTACAAATACCTGAGGATTCCAGATAGGATATATAAAGCCAGATCCTGATATGAGCTGCACAAGTGTAAATCCAGAGTCAAACCATTGGATTTATATCTGAATCTGGGCAATTTCCCCCATACCAGACGCCTGAGGAGGACTACAATGGTTTCCCTCCTAAGTCAACCAACAAGGGGTTACTGAACAGCATCATGTTGCACTAAGTGCCTTATGGGCACAGAGCTCCCAGCCAGGGGAGCTTGGAAGTGAGATCACTGCCCTGCCTGGCAGCCAGCAATGGGTGTTAGCAGATTGCTTTTACGGCTCCCCCCTCAGCAAGGCTGCTTCTTGGAATGTCAGTCTGTGAGAGGGTGGGGTGGGCACCAGCATGTGGCAAACTTGTCTTTTCGTGGTAGAGAAAAAACAAAACATTAATTATATTTGTAGGGGGGATTTTTGGTCAAGGTGGCTGGACACAGAGAGATGTTGGGGCTCTCTCGGGCTCTCCTGGTTCCAGACTGACTAACCCAGCCTGTGATGTAACTTCATCATACAGTCTCCCTTGAATACTGCCACAGCCACGGAAGACTCTGCAGTCTGCACTAGCAGTGCATGGAACTTGGCTTTTTGAAGTTTCCATGCGCAGCTGTGGAGAGGGAGGTGACAGTCTGTGTGGAGGGGAGGGAATGATGTATGATGCAGACACACACACACACAGAGAACACTGTAATTAAGTGTAATTTCAGAAGCATTCACCTGCATTTCAGTGTCTGACAACTTTTCACTTGCGACTCCTGCAAGTGCCTCAGCGTTACAGACAGATCTTGGTTTTCATTGCTTCAGATGGGAAGAGCAGAAGAGAGAGTTGCTTGCTGAATTAATTGCTGGCTCTGATCATAGCAGCGTGAAGTGAAATCCAGGCACTTTAACCCTTGCTTGGAAGGTTGTAAGTGACTGCACTAGAACAAACCCTAACAGACGGGGGATACCAAGCATGCCTGGCCTCTACATGCAAAGGTTCAGCGTGAAACTACTGCAGGAGTTCTCTCCTCCTCCCTACTCAGACTGGTTCACCACAGTGCCTGATGCTTGAAAATCTGAGTTTTGCCATTTGATGGAGTGAGCCTGCACAGGCACTTGCAGTATCAGAGGGAATTGTCTAAATCTCTCCTTTCCTCTCCCCCACGGACTGGGAGCTGCTGCCTGATTTTCCGTTCCTTTGCTTCCAATTCTAAGGACCCCATCCCTTTTGCAGAAGACTGTTTGCTGGATGGAGACATGAGTTCTTTTCTCAGCTGTGGAACTGATTTGCTGTTGGGCAAATTACTTCATTTCTTTGTGCCAATGGCTTCCCCCTCTGTAAAGCAGGGATAATAGTTGCCCATACTTGTCAAGACTAAGAATGAAAAGCACTATCTAAAAGTTAAGTGTTGCTCTGAGGAAATCCAGTGTTAAGGAGTTGTTACAAAAACACGTTTTAATGGCAACCCACAAAGATGGCCAAACTCTTCATGCTCAGCTGCTCTATTTTAGTTTTTATTTAATTTTCATTTTTTCTCAGATTCCAATTCCTGAACCAAAGTGTTACTTCCTGGAAAGTCACTGAATGAGACACATCAGGTTACGACAGCTTGGATGTGATCTTACGTGCTATTGTATAATGTGACGCAAAGTGTCCCTAGCCTAGTGCTGATGGGAATAAACATTAAAAAAAAAAAAAAGCATGTGGGGATTTTTCTTCCAAAAACAGCAGGGTAACGTATTTCCCCTGTATCCATGACACAGATGCTCCTTAGCAAAGGATCCCCTGTTCTTGGTAAACAACTGTCACCTCAGACCTGACATTCACTACATGAAACACATCTCACAGGGTATTTATCCATAAAGAGCAATATGTAAGGTATCTATAGAAAGTGCATAACTCATCAAGATTCATAATCATTGCTAGATGTACATACGGTAATACTTAAGGAATGACATATTTATACTGAAAGTGTGCTTTATGAACTTGGAGCAAAACTTAGTTACCAGGGGATAATGTGTCTTAGTTCTGGCCCATTTGGGCAGGTGAAGTTGCCACCTTGACCTATTTACCAGGTGATGCAATGCAACACTCAGTTGTTTAGACTTATGCAATACTAAGACATTTAGTGGAAAACCATCAGAGGCAACTGCAAACGATTGAAAAGACCTGCAGGTAAAAAAAGGAATATTACAACAAGACTTGGCTTCATTCTGCAACTAACTGAAGTTTGAGGGAGAAACCTACCTTATTAGCTAGGAGACTATGCTAGGAGACTATGCTAGATTAGCTAGGAGATTATGAAAGGAGACTCAAAGAACTTGGCTTGTTTAGCCTGGCCAAA
>ML675611.1:37215587-37495513 GCA_007922155.1 Mesoclemmys tuberculata
ATATTGGTCCCTTCTGACCTATGAGTCTATGAGTCTATGAGAAAGGCAACTATTCATAAATGTAGACTGTATGTTTGTATTTTATGATTTTGATTTGTACTGTAACCATTTGTTTCCATCTCTTGTTTCTAGTTAAATCTTTATTCTTTTTTAAATAAACCTACTTTCATTTTATTGTAAGTGTTTACAAGTGCTGTGTGGGTTACAGGAGCGGTGATTTAAGGTAAGGGGAATAAGCTGAAGTACACTGCTCCCTTGGAGGCAAAGGACACGGGATTTCTGTGAGTAATTAACTTCAGGGGCTGGATATCACGGGAATGATTCAAGGGGACTTGGGTACGTCTATTGTTAACCTGCAAAGCAGATGCAGGGCTGACATAGCCCAGGGGAGACTGCTTGAATGTCTAACAGGCCAGTGGTGGTAGGGAGCTGACACCCAGCTAGGCACAGGCAAGACTCCCTCATACTGGAGGCAGGGGTCAGCATCAAGGATACTCATGGTCCTCGGTCCCCTGCAAACCATCATACCCTCCTTTTTTAGCTGATTTTGGTAAATACTTCCAGTATTCATCACAACAAATGACAGAGAACATTGTAGAGCTAGGCACACTGTGCCCAACTGATGTGATGGTTTCCTTCAACCCACGGATACACCTCCTGACCTGCCTTCCTCTCGCTATTTCAGTTCCAGCTCCTCCACACAGCTCCATCCAGGTACCTCCATCTCCTCCTGCTGTTTCAGTCTTTTGCTTCCACTGAGAAAAGTCAGCACCTATGCAAAAAACTTCAGAGGAAGCAGGCTGAGCCCATCTCAGCCTGATTTCACTTGTGATAAGAGCGGGGTTTGATTCAGGTCTCCAGAGGTGAAAGACAATTAATCCACTGCATTCACACTAATGATTTTTAATTACTTCCATTTCATTATTCAGTTCATTTCATTACATGTATTCACTGCATGAAACCAATTGTTTTGGGAAGGGCTGGGGTGTGGGAAGGATGTATAGAAGCGCAGGTACCAAATCACCATCTCCATTGCAAGGAGATAGGAGAGCTTCATGGTGAGGCATTTTCTTCCTGAACATCTCCATGCTCTGCAGTGTCTTTTGGGCCAGTACTTCCTCCTTTCATTCCTCTTCAGAGCAACAGGGGGCAGCATACATCTGTGCTAAGTTCCCGACCTTCAGACATACAATGTGAATTGCAAGCGTGAAGCAACAGTATCCTCTGGTGGCCAATTTGCATAACACTGGGAGGCCAACCCCACTGCCCCACCCCTGGTGTTTACAGGTGACAAACCCATTAACCTTTCATTTGTAGCACAAGGTACCACGACCTGCAGAGACATCCAAGTGACTCGACTGAACTTAGGGGAAACAGCAAGCCACTTGTGAGATACCATGCCGCCAGTTGTGACAAAGACACTGGCTTTGTCCCGTGCTAACATCAGCCAGACTGGAAGGTCCCTTGGAATTTAATCGCTGATGGTATTACCCTCTGTACTTTGTGACAAATGAACAGCCACCACATGGACGCTGCAGCATTCCCACAGTGTCCTTGGTGATAGACGGGATAAAGCATAGTAACCTGAACAGCTCGTGGCAGAGGGGCAATCGTTCTCAGTGGCAGACATGCAACACTAAGTATGGAGAGTTAGCCAAAAAGATGACCAGGAAGGGAAGGGGACGCAACTCAGGACACACTCTCCTGTTCAGATCAAATAGGAGTTGACCTGATCTTTCACATGCAGCTTGAGTTGAGCTTTTCCCAAAGTGGATGGGAGAAGTCGAAGAGGGAGCCAGAATAGCGGGGGCAGTTTTTCCACACATTCCTTTTCACTGTTGCTTCTGGCTCTGCATTCCACCCTTCCAAACGGGGACCGAAGAGCATGGAGAGAGGCTGTTCTGGCAGTATTCTCCATCCACCCAAAAGCAGACATTACCGCAGACCACCAAGACAGCCTGGACTCAGCACAGCCAGCCCAATCTTGCAGAAGGCACTGTATCTTTGCACAAGGAGCAGGTCACTCTAGAGCTGGATTCATGGAACGGGTGTATGCAGGGACTGAGACAGCCTCTTGAGGAGCACCATGACCATTTGGAAACACATCCTACGCTGACTGAACCAGAATCAGCCATAAAAATGCCACGCTTCGGGAGTTTGGGCACACAAGAAATAGATCCCCCCACACACACACCTTTCTCTCTCTGGAAGTAGGCAAAACTACACAGCCAACCCAAAGAGGTCAGGATCAGTCAGTCCCATCCCTTTCTCAGACAGAAGTTTCTATGTCAGATAACGACAAGCCATTATCAAAGCACCAGGAATATAACAAGGACTGTCCCTCACGTCAGGGTTACTAAGCCAACCCCAAGTGGAACACCCATCCCTCCCTCACACAGTCTCCTTGGATGCCTTTATGGCCCCCCCGTAGCACCTGTGTCAGTCTGAGGTATGCTAGAAACTGAGCAATGCATCTGCACCTAGTCATGGCCACTGTCTCCAAGAGCCTGTTCCTGCTCCATTGAACCTGGCCCTAAATCTGCATCTTACAAAGAGGCCCTTTGTGAAACAGACATCCAGCATAAGACCTAAGACAGGAGTGAGCAGGGAGGGCAAAGACAGCAACTGCTGATGCGGATGGGTGTCTCCGATACCACAGCAAGTATGGCGTATTCTCTCTGCTCCCTGCCTGGGACTGAAACACCCGTTTGTAAATCATTTTTAATTGTCACCGTAAAGAGCATGAATGCAGCAATCGGAGCACTCATGGCCATGGAGGCCTGACACAACCATCAGGCACGGATCAGCAGGCGGGCTAACAGGAAGGGAAGATGCAGGGTTACATAATCAAGCACAGGCAGACAAGCACAGAGATGGAGAGGCTGGGGTTAGCACATGTCCCCACCCCTCTCCTGGAGAGTGGCTAATGTGAACTGAGTGGCACTGCACAATATTACACCATGGATCCATCTGGCCCATTGTGAGCCGTCCCCAAGAGGCTGCTATGCTTCACCACCTGTAACCCCAAGGAGCCGCTGGGGCAACTAGAATAGCTGGAGCACAGGGGCACTCTGGCCACATCTCCTTTTCTGTGGCCACACATCCCTAAACTGGGGAATGGAAAGGAATGTTCAACATATTCATTAATGATCTGGAGGACAGCATGGACTGCACCCTCGGCAAATTTGCAGATGACACTAAGCTGGGGAGAGTGGCAGATACGCTGGAGGGTAGGGATAGAATACACAGTGACTTAGACAAATTGGAGGACTGGGCCCAAAGAAATCAGATCAGGTTCAACAAGGACAAGTGCAGAGTCCTGCACTTACGACGGAAGAATCCCATGCACGGCTACAGATTGGGGACCAGGCGCTAGGCAGCAGTTCTGCATAAAAGGACCTGGGGGTTACATTGCACAAGAAACTGGATATGAGTTAACAGTGTGCCCTTATTGCCAAGAAGGCTAACAGCATATTGGGTTGAATTAGTAGGAGCATTGCCAGCAGATCGAGGGAAGTGATTATTCCCCTCGACTTGACACCAGTGAGGCCACATTTGGAGTATCGTGTTCAGTTTTGGGCTCCCCAGTACGGAAAGGCTGTGTACAAATTGGAGAGAGTCCAGCAGAGGTTAATGAAAATTATTCATGGGCTGGGTCTCATGACTTATAAGGAGAGACTGGGAACGGGGCTAGTTTAGTCTGCAGAAAAGAAAAGTGAGGGGGATTTGATAGTGGCTTTCAACTACCCAAAGGGAGGTTCCAAGGAGGATGGAGCTAGGCTGTTCTTGGTGGCAGATGACAGAACAAGGAGCAATGGTCTCAAGTTGCAGAGGAGGATGTGTAGGTTAGATATTAGGAAAAGCTTTTTCACTAGGAGGGTGGTAAAGCACTGGAATGGGTTACCTAGGGAGATGGTGATATCGCCATCCTTAAAAGTTTTTAAGATGCGTCTTGAAAAAGCCCTGGCTGGAGGATTTAGTTGGGATTGGTCCTGCTTTGAGCAGGGGGGCGGATTAGATGACCTCCTGAAGTCCCTTCCATCTGTAATCGTCTATGATTCTCTGCTTCTAGAGTCACTATGCTGGCTCTGCGCCAACCAGGGATTCCCCTTATGAAAAGGCAATTCCCTAGCCGGGTGAGCTAACTACCTGGTTGTGTCGCACCATTGGAGCAGCACAAGGCAGCTAGATATGGGGGCCAAGAAACTGGCCCATTATTCTTAAGATTAACTTCATTGAAACGCTAATACCAGTAGAATTATGCTCATCTCTTCAGATGATTTTGCTAAGATTTCTAGGCAAGGGAATTGGAGCCATTGTACAGTATTCAAACACAAACAGCTGCTTCTCCTATATTCACAGATGGTTAAAGTGGCTAAGGGAAATATTTTCCTCCAAAACTCAGTCAAATCTTCTTTGAGGCTTGAAAACAATTTGATTTTTTTAGTTTTAGTTTTTAATTTCTGTGGCTGTCCCTGCACTTTCTGGATTAAGCAGGAAGCATCAGTAAACGAGAGATGAGAGAGTCAACTTGGATGAAATCAGAACTGCTCCTAGCTTTTACCACAACTCAAAACAATCCTTTCTGAGGTTCTAAAACGATGTGTTTGAGTTTCTGTTCTTTCTATTGCAATGCTGTTTTGTGTTCCCTGCTTACAACCAGGGGTTGGACTGAGTCACCTGATGGCAGTTCTGTATGCAAAAACCCACCCAAAATGCTCCTCCTGCTTCAAAAAACAAAAAACCCAAACCCTTCAAGCTATGGTTTTCTAAGAAAACCTGTCCCCAAGACGTTGCTGTCTGACCGAGTCCATAAACAAGAAGATGGACTGATTAGTTTAAGAGAAGTGTGAGCTGCCCCCACTCATCTCTGTAGGATGTTAACCCTGAAGTCTACTAGTGACAAATGAAATGTCAGCATTGTGAATTATTTCACTGTTGACTGTTTTAGCAGAAACACCTAGCTGTTCTGGACTGTACCACCCACTTTCCTCCCAACTCTGACCCAGTGGTGCTGTGGCACCATTCTGGCCTATACAAGAGTGGGAAGACCTGTTTGTCTGATCAGAGAGACTTTTCTCCTGCTGAGATCCCTAGCCCAGTTCTGCAGACCCAAGACACTTGACTCCAAAAGTTTGGATTCTATTTTATTCATGGTTTTATACCACACCTGTCACCCTGGCATTAATGCACCTTCCTAAAGTGTGTTAAGCAACATGACTGGTATCTGTCACATGTAATTCTTCTTTCTTTCTCCCTTCCTTTTTGAACTGGCTCTCCAAATCTTTTGAAGTAGCAGTCCTGCTACAATTCTAAGGGGAACTGATTAGTAGTCCAATAGTGGTCTCTTCCCAACCACCTGGTACCTCCTAAATGGCTGAGAACCACTTCCCTTCTGGTACTGTCGTTTTATAATGGAATATATGAGTAGCATTTCGCTGTGCATCTCAACATCACCATCACAGGAATGGCTTTGATTCCACCACACTTAGCCTTGTAACTGTCCAATCTGAGACCAAGTAAAATAAAGTAAAAAGGAGATAAAGACACTCCAAAACCAACCCTCCAAACCATTAACTATAAAAGGGGGAAAATAAAGAACATGAAACAAGAGGTACCCGGTGTCAGTGGAGTTCTTGCATTCGCATTTAGCTAAGCATATTTCATGATATTAGATATTGTGGGGGAGGGCTGAGGTGGGGGATTTATGCTGCAAAAGCAGGGAGTGGTGTCCCTCCCATTTGCAGTTCTTCTCAGTTCATTAAATGAAAGAAATTGATTTGGCAAAGCTAATTTTGTAATTCAAAAGCTTATCAGGGCTTTCTGTAATGAGCTAAGCAAACAGATAGTAATGCAGTGACAATATTTACACAGTGCACACCAGGGGATGTTTGTTTAGGAAATTAAATAATAAAGGAGAGAAGAGGGGGAGAGGAGAGGAGGACCTGTTCTGGTTCTTAGCTCATCCCATGACCCTGGTCCTCTGGTGCCCAGTGATACAGACTGAACAAGTTAAACAGCTAGAGGAAGAAAAGACTTTTGTAGGAGACCTACACCTTGCCCCCATATAAGGGAGGTGATATGCATGTGGGTGGGCTACATGACGACTGAATTCATTATGCTCTTGATAATTTTGGAACCATGGCAGAATCTCTGTCCAGGACCTGAGAGAAGAGCTTTATAGACATACAAGACCAGGAATTGCACTTATATAGCTCATCTTTCATCCTCCAGGATCCCAGAATGCTTCCCAGAGTGTATGACAGGCAGAGAGAGCAGGGGAACAGAGACAAGACTCGGTGGGGGCTGGGGAGAAGGAGACATCATTCCTGCTTGAGAAAACTTTTCCATGTGACCAGAACAGCATTCACAATATCAACCTTCCTCTTCTCCTCCTCCTCTTCAGACTAAAATTCTATCCCAAGCAGAGCTTTCTACACCCTGAAAAGGGAGAAGAACCAGAAGCAGTCCACTCGGACTTCACCACTGTTAATCATTTTGTGGAAGATGCTCAGATGCTACAGTGATGGTAGGCAGTAAAAGCCATGAGAGAGAGAGAGAGAGAAGCCTCCAAAGAGGGGCAGTGAGAGAATAAGGGGAGGAGAAATGGCAGCTTCCAGAGGGGAAGAGACAGGTGGAAAGAGAGATGGTGTGGCAGTGGGATGGGAGGCTTCAGAGAAGCTGAGAGAGAGAGATGGTGACCTCAGGGGAATGAGAGAAGAGGGACTCCAAATCTCATAGGGATACAGTTGCCAAGTTCCACCCCAGAAGAGGCTGCATTTCAGTGATTACCATGTGCACACAGACATGTACCTGCATGTAATATAGAATGCAACCCCCTACCCCATACACACATACATTCTTGAAAACTTAAGAGTTCACTGCTAAACGAAAGAAAGACCGGAGTTCTCTCTCTCTCTCTCTCTCACACACTCTCACACACACACACACTAAAGGGTTGCAAACTGCATCCCTCTGTACCGACCAATAGAGGCCCTCTGAGATTCATCCACATTAGGGGAGATGGTGTCTACATCTCTTCCCTCGTCCAAGTCTCCTGCCAGAGGACAACAATTTACATTTCTGGCTGTAGCTACATAGGAGCCACCAGTGGAGGCAGCCTAGCACTGTGATCAAACAGTGCAATTCCTCGGAGACATGGTCACACCCTGACCCACTCACTTTCTGGGATTCACCTGCCAGTTCTGGCTGAGCCAATATTGCAGGCATCTTGTGCTGCTGTTCGAGACAGACTATGCAATGCCAGGAAACCAGGTTTCCATCATGAAAGCTGGAGGACACACAAACCCAAGAAATGCACATCTTGCATTGATTCTGAGAGAGCTAAGAACTGTTCGAGTTTATAACGCCAGTGAGAGCACCTCTTGGGGTGGGAGGCAAGGTGGATTTGTGGGTGCTCACAATACATCCCCCCAAAAGCATAATTATGAACCAAAATATTCAGTTTCTCACAGTCTCGAAAGCTAGTGCTGATCTTGTCCAGTTTAGTGAGCAACAGGTGATGAAATCACAGCTTGATGTGGCATGAAAAATTGCTCACAATTCCCATGGCCAGTTACAGCCTTCAGCCAAGCCGATGTTCCTAAGGGGCCTTGAATTCCTCTGCAGAAGTTAAGAGAGTTCCCTGCCTAGGCTACCCTCAGAAGTGTCCTCATTCCGATGTGTGAAGCAAGGATAAATACAGAAACAGAGCCAGCTTGAGCTGAGCTCTGCTGCCCCTTTAAAGCTTGGCCACGGCTGCCCTCATTACAGTAGCCTCCTGACTGGACAGCCAGCCTGCTCCTTTCCCCAGGAATGAAATCTTGTGAGGAAGCTACAGGGCAAGGTATATGCAGTGTCCTGTGACAAAAATCACACAGGAAAAAGTCAGAAAAAACTGGACAGCTAGAAAAATTTGAGGTGATGTTTTCAACATCTCCTTACCCTACATATGAGATTTCAATCAGTCCTTCTGATCCCACGTTTTCCTGGCTGTCCCTGGCACCTTTCCAGATAGCGAAAGTCCACTTTAGTACCTGGATACCGAGATGGAGCCTGTGAAAGTAAGCCCTGAATTGCCTCTGCTTGCCACTACCCATGGCTAACTAGCTAGGCCAACATGCTGAAAACGAAGGTTTACGAGTCTCGGCACCTTAGGCCCAGTTCTAAAAAGGTCCACCATAAGCACCCAGTGACTTCAAAGGAATTTGACCACCCCACAGAACTAGATCCTTGGTTGCCAGGACATCTGAGGTATTTATCAGCATCTTCCCCCAAAAGCAACCATTTCTGGGGATGCTTTATGGTATGTAAACCATTTCTCACCTTCCCCATTCCTTGTGTGTGTGGAAAACCAAGCATGTGTCATAGGCCTTCTACTGCTTATTCTAGTACCAAATAATGGAGATTCTCCTTTAGCTCAAGTAGTAGGCGTCTGTGCTTTTGGAGCAGGAGGACCGAGTTTCATCCTCACTCGTACTCTGAAAAGTTCTGAAGGATAATGACAACTGTGAATTTCCTACATGACCATCAATTTTTTCTGACACAAAGACAATCATGAACTGGACTCTACTGCACAGCAGACATTGCTTAGGAAGCAATTATATTAACACTAGAGAAGTAAAATGAGCTGAGTGAATAGTAGAACTGCTGAAGAGCATCAGACATCAAAGGGGGCACCACATATCTCCCACTCCAATGACAATTACTAGGGGGAAAAAGTGTTGAAGGGAGGTTGTCATGGCAAACGATGACGGACGGGGCAGGAATGCAGCGGCTGTGAGGTTTTTCCAAGGAGCTCTTGCCATCATCCAGATGCATCAGCTCCTGCCAGCAACATGTGAAGAACCTGAGTATCAGTTTAGCTCTTCCTTCTGAGGTTAAAAGTACTAAATTACAAATGCCAAGTGGGATTTTTTTCTCCTTCAGTTTCCTGAAAGCCAGGGTAATTTTGTCGTGAGTCACATTAGAAAAAGAACAAATGATGTTACTGCTCCCACTTATCATGCACATGTGCAAAGCAGATAGTCTCTCTCATCTCTGTCTGGGTCTGCTGGCTCCTGCAGTACTATCAATCTAGCCGTCTAAGCATTTATGTTGTGCTCCTCAAAATGGTGTCAGCTTCCTTTTGAAAAAAATTCTGCCCCCAAATTATGTCATGAAACACCTGTTAAAGTCAATGGGAGTGGCACATGCATAATTAATAGAAGAATTTAGGTAGTGTGGGGAAAAGATGTTGAGTGAGAGAGGCAGAGGGATTGGGCTGAATTGATCTTTGGTGTAACACATGGGACAAGTTGATTAAAAGCACTTTCCTAAGCTCTATCCACAAACCACTGTCCCTGTTCTTGAGATGCCAAAACACCATGACACTCATGGCAGATTGCACACATCTTCAACCCCCCCCCCCCTTCTTCTTTGCTGCCTTGCATACAGGGACACGAGTTGATCACTGTCCCTCTTCTTTCCCAAGTGCTTTGATCAGTGGTGACATGTAAATTATAACAATTAAGTTTCTGAGTTAACACCTCACTGAGAGGAATGGGGCAGTTTTGAACGACATCAATGCATAGGTTTACACCTGATTCACTGTCTGAAGGTTTCCTTCATCGCTAAAAAGGCTATAGTCGTTTTTATTTATTTTATTTATAAGGGATGCTTAGATTCTGGAGGGCAAAATGGTAGCCTATCAAAGATTTCAGGCTTGCTGAGCCATTCCAAGTCAGTTCAATTCAACTCCAGTATAAAGGCACAGAAGAGAACAGAGCAATTCATTATTATTATTTTTATTATGGTGGCATCCAGAGCTCTGGGTTAGAATCAGGGCCACTTATGCTAAGCTATATGCAAACACAGAGGCAGACACAAGCTTTGCCCTGAAGATCTTACAATTGAAGAGTTACACCGCAGATGGATTTGGCCCATTGCATGTAGTAGGGCAGACGCGTTTGGGATGGAATAAGAAGAAATTAATTTTCCTCACTAAAATAGAACAGTGCCCTCAAAGAGTTTTGCAGACTGGAAGCAAGTTTGGTTCAAATCTTCCCAGCAAGTCGTGGTGTCATTATTGCAGCTCCCGCTGCAATTCCTGCTTCTCTTTGTGGGTGGGAGTAACAAAACAGCATGAAAAAGGCTGTTCTCATCATTCTAATTCCGGTGAAACGAGGAAGCACTGGAAGTTATGCGTAACATATTTTTCTGGTGCTATGTCCAGACGGCTGTGATTCAGTTATGGTGAGGATTAGCCTCCGAACTTCTGGAGCCATGTAACTGAACTCAGCCTACAAGGTTCTTCTGGCACACTCATGATTAGTTTGTAGCAGGAATCATGTGTAGCTTGAGGTATCTGTGCACAGTTATGCATTGGAAATTGATGCAGAACCAAGTCACCAAGCTCTAATACACCCAGACTTTATAAGGAAGGGAAGGGAGGAGATAGAAAACATGGATCCTAATTTCACAGCTCAGCTCCATCTCTAGCATTTACACCTCGGTGCATCCAAACAGGCTATTTCTCACCTGTGTGCACACTGACAGATACAAAGGTTCTTTATATATATGATGTATCCCATTGTAGAAACACTTTGCACTGTCCAGGCACACGCTGTTTGTTTTGATTGATATGGATTATAAGCTCTTGAAGGCAGGAATTGAATTTTTACCCACTATGCAAAGCTTCATACATACCAATGGTGCCATATACAAATGTTAAAAAGATCATTATGATTATATTTGCTTAAAGTATTCACTGAGTAAAATTTCCTGTGCATTTGGCCCCTATTCTTGCTCATGAACGGATCCAGACTTTTGAGAATGGATTTGTTATTTAGAAACATCCGCCCTATAGATCATGTGAACAAATTTCTACCTAGACAAGGCTTGCAAACCACTCTCTTAAATTATTCTCTATTCATGGTGTGTGACTGGCTGCACAGAATTGTTTCTACTCCCCGACTGGAAGAACAAAACTTTCTAAATGGGACAATAATGGGCAACAAAAGCTAAATCACCAACCCCAATTTACCTTTTGGGATGGATTTTGGGGTGATTAATCATAGGTACTATATCTATGAAATGTTCGGGCTTTAGAAACACTTCCACAAATAGCTTATCCAAATAGTTGTGGACAAGGACAATGTGACCTCAATGATTGCAATAGACCAAACTCAGCTTTCATATGAGAAAATATTTGTGATTCACCTTTTGTATTATGGGGCAAGCTCTACTAAATGGTAAAATAATAGATATGAGCTCTATTGTTACTGCATTGCAAAACGTAAGGTCCCTTTCCAAGTAGCCATTATCATTCTTACCACCACCGTACACCATCAGTGACACTCTTTCCACTGACCTCATGATAATGGCAGAAAACTTTCACTACTGGATGCTCCGCCCCTTTGCCTCCAAAACTTTGGTAAACAGACTTTCATCTAAACAACATGGCAGCCAAGGAACCACTCAATGTCACTTCTTGTGGTCAATAGGTCCAAAATTAGACCAATCCAAAATACTTCGGTATAACCTTAGACAAAGCTTTACTTTTAATACCCATTTGGAAAAGATATATTAAAAAGTAAAAGTGAGGACTAGCTTCATCCAAAAACTCATGGTTCAAATAGTGATTCTAGAACCGATCGACCACTGAAAAATGAGCTCCAATCTGGGCAGACAGCTCACATACCAAATCCCTGGATGTGCAGCTTAATGCTGCAATGAGAATCAGAACTGGAACATTCATATCAATACCCAATCAATGGTTGCCCACACTTGCACATCTACTCCTACCCAAAATCCAGAGACACACACAAATAGCTCATGAGTACAACCAAACCATGGCCAACTTGAATCCACCAGTTTATAAAGACCTCCCGTACCTTCCAAAGATGCCTGAAATCTTGTAAGCCTTTTTGGGATAAGGCTAAAGCTCTTAAAGTTACTCCTGGGAGAATTTTGCCCCACTGCATGTGTGCAGAATTCATGTCCCCCGCACATTTTTTTGCTTCCCTGCAGAAAAATGACTTCTGATGGGGAAGCAAAGGGAAGCCTCAAGAGCAGTTACACACCCCTCCCCAGCAGCATGGGTGTGTCATTTTGGTCACCCGGAGCAGCCGGCTGAAAGCTAAATCACCATGACAGCAGGGGCTGGGGATGTCCCAGCCATGATCTCCTATCCTGCACTGAGTTCAGCTGCTAGACTGGGCTAGGGCCAGCAGTGGCAGGACTTCCTCTTCCCCTGCAAGGACTGGCTGGAGCCGGGGCCAACCCACCTGCAGAAACCATTCCTAGCTGCAGGAATCTCTGCACTTCCCCCCTGCTTCCTGCCCCCATCCCACCTCTAAACTGGGGGGAAGGGTCTTCATAGGGGGATGGGTCCCATCTACCCAAACCGTGTGCATCTGGACCCTCCCATACACAGACCTTGTCATCCCCCCACACCCAGAACCCCTGAGTGCCCTGCAACCCCATCCCACCGAGCCTCACCCCCTGCACTCAGAGCCCCCCTGCACCCAGACCCCACACTGAGCCACCCCCCATGCCCAGACCACTCCCACTGAGCCCCTCCCACCTGCACCTGGACCTCTCCAACGACCCCCCCAAAAAAACTCTACCTCATCAAGTTCCAGCCAGCTGTACCTGTATCCCCGCCCATCAAGCCCCAATGCCCCAGCATCTGGATACCAACCTGCTGTGCCCCCCACACCCACTCTGCCCTGCCAAGCCCCATCTCCCCAGACCCAGTCCCCCCGATGAGCCTCAACTACCTTCACCTGGACCCCCTGCAGAGACTCATCCTTCCTCCACTCAGGACCCCCTAATGAGCCTCTGTATATCCAGATCCCCCCACGCACCTAGACCTTCTACTGAGCTGCCTGAACCCAGATTGTCCCATACAGAACCCTCTCACCCCACACCTGGATTCCCCCACACTAAGCCCCTCCACATTTGGCGCCTGTCAAGCTAAGCCTGCCTGCCCCACACCTGGTTTGGGAGCCAGGGCTGGGCGTGCGTGCGAGACTCTGTCCCTCTCGCATTTAGGTATCGACAAATAACATATGCAGAATTTTGCAGAATTTTAAAATATTGTATGCCAAATTTTTATTTCTTTGGCGCAGAATTTTAATTTTTAGTGCAGAAATCCCTCAGGAGCATAAAGTGTCCTCATTCAATCCTGAGGCACATTGGAAAGAATTCTGGGATAATGCAAATGTCCCAAAACACACTCCTGATTGCCAACCTCACAAAAGTTCTTG
This sequence comes from Mesoclemmys tuberculata, assembly GCA_007922155.1. Lineage (NCBI taxonomy): Eukaryota > Metazoa > Chordata > Testudines > Chelidae > Mesoclemmys > Mesoclemmys tuberculata. The sequence continues at coordinate 37,228,838 of ML675611.1, forward strand.
CAGGCTTTGATCTATCCCAGAAACAATGGTTTTCTTTGATCTGTTTCAGAAGGCTGTAGCAGAGGTTGTCATCTTTTACACCTTTGGAAGATAAGAGAACACCAACTGCAAACATATTGAGAGTGAGAGCCTGCTTCCATCTTTTACCAGTGGCATCTCAGACTTGCATCAAGCCACTTCCAAAGTTATTCACTGGCTCACTAATCTGAATTTGGTTAATCTGAACATTGCCAGTCACCTCTCTTGCTATGCCAAAGGAGAAGGACGTTATCCCTGTCAAAGCTGGGAGAGCATCCAAGCAATTCTTCCATTTCCAGGAAGACTTGATCTTTTCCAAGACAGAAAGACAACTTGCAGCCAATGTTCTCAACATCTTTTTCCTTTCTCTTTTGCATCCTGTACACATTTCAGTTATAATACATCCTGCACACATAAAGGAGTTACTTTTTTTCTGAGGTTAGCTAGAGACTTTGAGCTGTGATATGAACCATCTCCCATTCTTTTTTATTCCTCAAGTCAAGGTATACAAATATCACTGAAAAATTTCATTTGATTATGGTGTGCATCATAATGATAACCATGGACTCTGATGACCAAGAATTTGCTAGTGACAACCTAAGGGTAGGAGTTTGTTATGTTATTTAAGTGCCAGCAAAAGGCAAGGTGCTCTGCTATATAATTTAGTGTGCGGATGGCAGCAGTTTACTGACATGGGTGTGTTGCAGTGTCATAATGATTGCATGGTGACACTTGCATGGCTGATTGATGGAGTGATTTTGCAATGCAATCTTTCCATCACGACACAGCAATGACTGTATCAGGGCACAGTGATGCCACGGCTTTGTCACAGGGGACTTAATATTAAAGGCAAGGATTGCAGAGGAAGCAGTTTAGATGACAGTAAATGGAACTGAGCTACATCTAATTGGCGCCACTGTAGCCTGCTACAGTAACAGAAGCTGCTTTTTCTGGGTTCTCTTTTCATCTTTAGATGGAACTTGAAGCAACAAATGCAGAAAGCCAGTGCTGGAGCCCAAATCAGAAGGAATCAGCCAAAATCAAGGCAATGGAAGCCAAAAAGGGCCTGAAATTCCCCCTTCACCCTTTCTCTCACACACCTCCTCTCCCATTTGTCAGTGGCACGCTTGCCCTCTCCCTAGTCACCAACATCCACTGCTGCCTTTTAAAGCAAGGAGCTGACTATGAGATCCTAGGCTGAAGGGGACTTGGATTCAATGCTGACTTGGAAGAGAAAGTGTGAGGTACTCATACACAAGTGACACACCATCGCTTCTCCAGCTTGCTGTGCCCTGACCAATAACCCAGGGAGCATTTATTGAGATGCAAGGAATGCCAAGAGCAGTTTGTCTCTGAATCAGAAGGCATTTTATTTTATATTTAAAGAAAAGTGGTGTGGGAGGGACAGACAGACAAAGCAAGAGTAAGAGGTGCAGCTAAGTGCCAACCTCTTCAGATGAGATCATGCCCATGTTCCAGAAAAGCTAATCTTTACAACCCTGAATGCTAATTAAGTGGCACTTGTTTGTCATTTGGGTGTCAAATAAACATAGACCAGCTCACTGTCAGGACCTCAGAAATCTCACAGCCTGACACCTCATTCTGTGATTCAAACACTTGTGTGTCTGCCTGTGTGTGGCCAGGACAAGGAGAGTGAAGGGTCTTCAGTGCTGCTGCCTTCCCAGGGTTCTATTCTGGCAGGTTAGAGGATACTTTAATCTGGTGCTCAGTGAAAGTGAGGGGCTCGTAACATTGGTCAGACCTAGTCACAACGCAAACAAATGCAAAACAGGCTTCCAGTGCACAGCTCTGCCAATGCAATCAGTCATGCCCTACAGCACTCCTTGCTATTCCTGTACTGGATCTCTACTTGGCCAAAGCATTTCAGGCCTGACCTGCAGTACCCCCTGCTATTCTAGCCTTGAAAGTCGAGTAACATAATGCACATCTCAAGTTCAGCGTTTAACCTGCCCCCCAATATCCAACAGAAAATAACAGGATGAGACCACTCATATCTGAGGACTCCATGGGGATCAGAAGTTGTAAATTAATAATTTGTTTAATTATTTCAGTTAGCAACTCTGAACCTCTTAACACATCCTCAGCTGCAGCCTAAGGGCACTAGACGTGGTGGGGTTCCCAAACCAACTCTCATTCCTGACAGACAAAAACAAACCAACAAAAAAACCCCACATCCTTGGAGGACAATTCTAGATCTCTTAACTTTTGCCAGCTGATAGTTCCAATAGATTCCATAATACACTACTAGGCAGGCTGGCGATGGGTAAACTAGTGTCAAATGCCAGACTAGATTGCATATCACAAGCTGGCTGTATGGCTGGTGACTTGAACTCAGGCCTGCAGAGCTACCAGGCAACCACCAACCCCACCCTGCTACCCCATTTCAGCTATAACCTAGCTACTCCCTGAGACATACCATCCGCAGAGGTTGCATGCCACAGAACGTTCTGCCACGAGTGAACTGATTGCTGGTGGTCTTGGTGATCCCTGATTGGTTCCTTGATCCTACATAAATCCCTGGCGAGTCCAGGAAGTGTCCAGGCAGCAACACGATCCGTAGCTAGGTGCCATGACTATCTTGCTTCTCCTTTTCTAAATTCTCAGTATCAACAATGACTCAGACTTGGATTCTAACCCCCAGAAAACCAACATAGATCCTGGTACCTCATACTGACCCTTGCCTTCACTCCTGACTCTGACTTTGACCTTCAGTTTGACTCCCGGTGCTCGATTGGTACCAGCTGTGACCCCTGGCTTCTGTTTGTACCTCCCCACCTCCTCTCATTAGTCCTGCCTACCTTTGCCCAGCTTCATCACCAAGAAACAGGTTCTCTCTTTTTTTGTTTCCTTAGTAGCTGTAAGAAAAAAAAATTTTTTTAAGCTTCTGCTGGGAAGAATCAACTCGAGTCACTTTGAGGAATTGTTAAAGGATTGTGCAACCCTTGGCGTCTATCTCCCTGTAACAGCAAAACAAAGTAAATCCACATCCTTGTGTCTTTTGATAACTTTATGAAGATCCAGTATTAAAAACAGACAAAAGAAAAAGATAATTTTAGAAAAGCAGATCTGATTTTTTAAGTGACAAGCGGGTTGCTAGGCAACAGGTTAAAGGGGAGGTCAGTTTCAGAGATTTCCAATCTTGCTGGGGAGGAGGAATGTGCACTGACAGCAACTTTGCATATGAGATGCATCAGGCCAGAGTCCCCATCGGAAGGAATTATAGGGAGTTTTGGGCCTAGCTGGAATATTTGAGAGCTAACTGTGGTAATCAAGATCAATCGCCTTCTCCTATCCCCACCCCCTATCCTCCCCCCTCCCCCCCCACACACATACACACAGTGTCCTCTTGAAAAATAGTGCCATGGGCACTTGGTGACAGGTCGATTATCTACAAGAAATCGCAGCACAGGATGGGGTAGGGAAGAACAGGAAGATAGAAATCTAAGCCTGGCTGAAGTATCCACTTGACTATCTTCTCCCATAAGGCTCATACTCCATTTATACTCTCCATTCCTTCCACCTCCTGTGGCGCAGCACGGCCTGGTGGGAAGAGGCACTTCTAAAGAGGACAAAGTTAAATGCATCTTATGGGAGAAAAAAATTATTCATCTGAACAGGCCAAACATTAAGAGATAAAACGCTGCACCTAAGGACTATCATTCTCAGCCATTAACAGGTCTCCAGGGAAACATGCGTCTGTACATTTTAAGGAAAAGGGACTTCAATGATTTAAATCACACTGGCTCAGCGGGAATTAAAACCGCTTGTGGGCATGTCAGACTAGCATGTGGACAGTGTTATTGCTGTTTAGTATATCTATGTGCATGAGACAGCACAGGGAGATGAATCATTCTATGAACTCCACGACACTCTGCCTCTCAAACTGCCAAAGCCCAGATGTTCCAGGATAACAAAAGGAGCACAGCGGGGCTATCCGTTCAGCTCAGGGAGTTAACAATTCCTGATCACGCCAGGACTGTGTTGAGTGGAGCATGGGAGTCTAGAATGACGGGCATTTCTGGCACATCTGACGCAGCCCTGACCAAAGGCTTGCTTGGAAAGTTTGTGGAAGAGAAGAGCAACATTCAGGGACCCAACTCCAAGCAATGGGTGCTATAGAAACCCTTTTGCTGGGTAGAGATAGGGAGAGAACAGATGAGGTAATCTATGGAGTAATCTATTCCAAACTTCCCCCAGGTCTTTATAACAAGTGGCACATTTGTCAGATGAGACCACACAAGCTGCTCACCATTCGTGTGTTCAACAGCAGATTCCAGACACCCGATCCCTAAATATCATCCACATATCTTTTTGCCCTTCTCTAGTGCATCTCATTTGTGGGCTTCACACACATTGCTTAATAAAACATCAGGAAGCCCCAACAAGGCAAATTTTTTTTTTCCAGATAGGGAAACTGAAGCAAAAAAAGAGGAAGTAACTTTCCCACTGTGTGTCAGTAACAGAGCTGGGAACAGAACCCAAAAGTCCCTATTCTAACCACTAAGCAACATATCCATTGCAATGTTATCTGGGATATTTTCTGAGCCCAAACATTACTAATAGAGAAGATATTTGAAGTCATTTCTCATCCCCAGTGAAGGTACAGCTCACCTTTCTCTCCCAACTTGCAAGACTTACACTGTTGCTGTAAGAAACACACTTTCTAGCCAGGTCAAGTAGTAAATGGGAGGACTGTGGGGACAACTTTGAGTTTCATATTGTTGGAGGAGTCTGTTAGGGAGGGGCAAATGCACCCAAAACCTATTCTGATAGGAAAAGTGTTGCCTTACTAGCCAGCCTGTGGCAGACATGTTTCACGAACACAACAGTCGCCCACAGTCAGGCTTGCAGCTTATCACATGAGTACCCCACTGCCAGCTCATCCTCCACAGCCCCAGCAGTCACTACTGTGTAGTGTTAAAAACATGCACATACTGCAAAGAGAGGAAGAGAGAGGAGTGGAACAGAAAACAAGGAAAAGAAAGATAAGTTGAAAAGAGGGAGGAAGAGAAAGAAGAGGAAAAGAAAAGAGAAGACAGATATAGGAAGGAGGAAGAGAGCAGAAAGAAAGAGAAAGGAGCAGAGGAAATGAGAGAAGAGAAACAAGTGAAGAAGGCAGAATAAGGGCAGATGCACAGGTAGCAAGGACAGAACTTTTAAAAAGATGAATGGCAAGAGTCATTTTTAGGAGTCGCTTTCTCATGCAATGTAACTGAAGCACAGATCTGATGAAGAGCATGTCCCTTCTCTGCTGCACGAGCTGCTCCTAGGGAACAGTATGCAGGTACCAATAGGTGAAGAGAAGCATTAAGAGGAAACACCCACTTTTCACCTATTTAGGGCATTCCCTAACCAAACCCCTGTTCCTACCTCTTCCATGGTGATTGCCTCCTAGCTCTGGCCTCCTCCCGCCAACTCTCTCTTCTTGGTCTGTATTCTTCCCTACTTCCCCCTTCCCTCCTGGTCCCTCTGTCTTCTTTATTTCCTTCTTCCCATTCTGAACTATGGGCTTGATCCTGTACCTTGGAAGCCAATGGGAGTTTTGTCACTGATTTCAACGGTAGCAGGAACAGTCTTACATAGGTATCTCATGGTTCCGGGATGTTTATCACTTGGGCTTCCCACGCTGCTGGGACCATGCCTTCAAACTGATTGGCATTCCCTGCTCTGCCTGAAATCACAGGACACACACACAGACTGGCACTGGCATCTTCAGTTAAACTGTATGCATATGGTGATTGAGACAGAGCCCAGGACTTTCCACTCTGAAATCACAGGTCAAAAGGAAAATCTCTTATCTGTTGCTATTAGGAGATCTATTGCCTTCCCGGGCCTCTATGTGTCATGGACATGTAATGACTAGACACTAACTACACAGCACAGTTAAAAAGCACACTGGCAGAGGGGAGGGCAGAGCACTGAGCAAGGACGCACTCCTGCTATCAAAATAGCTGGGGGTACTTTGCTCACCTGTCCAAGGCCCTGACCAACTATTCTGGCAGAAGGTAGCCCGGTTCCCATATCCTTTCACCACACAGCAAGACAACTTACTCAATTGCTAGAATGATCCACAACAGTTTGAGCCATATCACTAGGTGGGTGTCAAATCTAAGCTTTAAATCTGTCCATCCATCCATCCATGGCCTTGTTTTAAACAATTAACAGGTATATAGACAGGCCTAATCGAGGGCTGCTATGATGATCAGGGGAACAGAGAACTTACCTGAGAAGAGAAGACTAAAAGAGCTTGATTTGTTTAGCCTAGCAAAAAGAAGGCTGAGAGGAGATCAGACTGCTCTCTATAAATACCCTGGGGGTAAATGGCAGGCCAGGAGAAGAGCTATTTAAGCTAAGGGGCAATGTTGGCACAAGAACAAAATGGTAATAAACTGGCCACAAATAAACTTAGGCTGGAAATTAGAAGAAGGTTTCTAACAATCAGAGGAATGTGGACCTGAAAGAGCCTCTCAAATTGAGTAGTGGGGACAAGCAGCCTAACTGGTTTAAGATGAAGCGTGGATACTGTGGAATTTAATTAAAATAAGGAAACCTTGGGCTGGACACACCATCTATTCATCCTGATGGGATGCGCTGTAAAACATAAGAGGCGTTGTAAAACATCACCTTATCTCCCTTGGCTGCAGCCTCCCCTGCCCAAGTGTCTGGGTCCTTATCATGCAGCTGCAGCATCTCCCCCCAGCCCAGGGTCAGGAATTCTACAGGTCATCATAAAATGCAGATGCCTCCAGACTTGCCAGCACCAGGAGAGCCCCCCTTATTTATGACCTGACACATTGTAAGCAATTAGGTACACCCTAATGAGACCACTATACGATCCTGCCTGCAATATGTAACTCTGACTAACCTATATAAACCTCTTTGTAACTTGAAACCGGCGGAGTGCCAGTGACCAGCACGAGTGCTGCCTGGGCTCCCCCATGGCTATGGTCTGTCTGTATGTGTGTCTGTCAAATTAAAGTTCTACTCGATCTTCACCTGAATTGGAGTGGCTGCGTGATTCCTTCCACGACAATACGTTCACAAACTCCAAGGACCACCAGGGTTGAATTTGTTCCTCTGCCTTTATTTATACAATGGATGTCACTTTTGATGCTTGTCCTTGAACACAAAGGGAAAGCTTCAGCTCAATGCCCCTGCACCATCATGTGACCAAAAAAGCTCCTTACAAAATAAGATCATAGACCATCGCAGGCTGCAGCCCATCACCATGCAGCATAAACATGAGGTGCTGGCCCATTGTGATTTTGGGGATATTTCACTGGCCCAGTTGGCAGCCATGATTCTTTGGTGTGGGTTCAACCATTTGGAATCAGGATGGACCTGATCGATTCAGGGCATGTGGTAATCCTGCCTTAATGATCATTACTGATGACGAGCTGGAATTTTCAAAGGAGTTTAGGGGAGGCAGGTACTCAGCTCCCAAAGGATGACTTTTGGCACCTCCTGCTTGGCGGTCAAGATATAACTACTGTAAGAAGAGCCTCTTTTTGGGGATTTTGGCATCTCTGCTTCTGATCTCTGAACTGAACTTGGGAGAGGAGCAAGAGAATGGGAAATAATGAACAACAGAAGTTATTCTGACACTCAAGAAATGTTTGATTTCGATTTGATTTATTTTTGTACCAATGTTTATTTCAATTCTTATATCAGCCAGCCAGTCTGCATGGCCCAAGGGAATGTTTGTTTAGTATGGTTCTATGTCTGCACTTTTAAAAATTGTGACATGTATTTTCATGATTTAAATTTAAGAGTTGAATTGGCATAACTGGTACCATTACATTCATTTATTAATTCCCTCCCCCTCCCCCATCACATATATCTTTGAGTGAATGATTTAACTGGTTAAACAGCTCTCTGCTTTAATTCAATCAAAATGTAGTCGTTTCATTTGTAATTTTTGTTGTTGACTAAAGTCTAATTGACTTTAAAAGTCCCAGAAGTATGAGGCCATATTAGCATGGTTGGCTGCAAAACTAAGGTTGTGGCTGTCTTTTGGCAGCTCATTAGTGGGAATGCTGGGCAGACAGACACTCTCTAGATCTCTTTCTTTCTCTTTATCAGCTGATTGGCTGCAGTGCAAGGGAGAGAGAGACTGGCCAAGAGGGAGAATGTTAAAAAAGTAACATCCTGCATGAAGACTTGTATTAGAGAAGAAGGCAGTTCCCTGATAAATTTGATCATTTGCTATGAAAAAGTTTCTTTGCCATTGTCACCAGTGCTTTGGGGCTTGTTTTCGAGTATGCAGAACAAGATGGATTAGCCTTAATTATTTACTTACATAATTAAATAATTGTGAATGACTTGAAAGCATCAATTTTTGCACATAGCTAATTTATGCAGTCGCGCAACTTTACCAGTTTTCCTTACTCATCCTCCTTCCTCCCTACTGTCTGTTATACTCACTTGAGGCATCTTGTCTTAAATTAGATTGTAAGTTCCTAGGAACATGACTTGTGTTTTCTTATACGTCTGTACAGCACCTAGCACTAAGGGGCCCTGATACCAACTGAGGCATTTGAGAGCTACCAGAATATAAATGATAAAAAGTAACAGTAATCTGGATGTAGAGTTCTCCACTTCCTACCCTAACCTTTTGCATAATGTTTCTGTGCCCTGTTAAACAACGGGTACATCCTATCCCAAAAGTAACTGCATGCCAGAGGACCCTGGAGGTGCTTTGGGATCCTTCAGGCTGAAAGTCTTGATAAATGAAGGGATACTGTTTTTCCTCAATTTTTTAATCTTTTAGGCTTTTCTTAAAAAAACTGCATTTCCTCGGAAGAGTGTAGGATCTTCTCATCTGCACTGATTCCTGCTTATGCACTAGTTGCTTTCCAGAGGTGCACTGACCAAGGGCAGCCAGGCAAACAGAACTGGGGAAGAGACAAAAGCAGCCAAGAAGCAATTCCAATTGTCTAACCCTATTCCCTTTCCCCCACCTGAGATTTTAAAGAAATAATTATTTCTGGACCTGACTTGACCTGACCACCAGGGAATTTAGTCCATAATCCATTGCAGAGAGTCCTCTTGAACGTCATCTAGAGATTTGTCCGTGACTATCCCAAAGATTGCCCACTAATGTCTAACCCAGTGACAGACAAGCCAACGTCAGGTCCAAGCTCACTAGGACATAGTTGTGCACGCAGCCAGATGACCAGCACACCACATACCTGTGAGTACACACACGAACCCTGTTATTTCACTCAAAGAATGAAAGGTGATATTTGCCTCTGACTCTCAGATGAAAAGTCTGAGCTAGATTTTAACAATTAACATTTCCTTTCCCCCACTCCCTTCCCTGATATCAGTTCTGCCAGAATCACCTCCCTGATTCATTTTAAAAAGCCAAAGTTAAAGTCCCTGGTTCTCTTTCCCTCAAGGCTGGGGCTCCTCACTACTCCACATGGGTACACCTGGCACCTAGGCAGGCTCCCCCAAGCCACTGCCTTCCACAAGCTGCGTTCACAGAAATCAAAGCAGGCGGAGCAGAAAGCAGGCAGAGAAGCAGCAGCACCAAGTCAGAGGGAATGCTCTGTAAAGAGGGCTCCCCCTAGTCACATTACCATGGATGGCGCTTCCCGTGACCTTCAAGATGCCACTTCAGCTCCCTCCAAAGAGACTTAAGCAGCCTCTCTGCTAGTAAGATGTTCCTTCATTTGTCAACAGAAAAGCTTCTAAATTGCTACCCTGAGCAAATTTACATAGAAATTACCAACGATACTCTGTAAACAGCATGGAGAATTACAGCAGAGCCACCCAGCAATAGCACTCCGGGGTTATGGCTGGCTCTGGAACAGAGAAAAGAAGGAACAAAATGATTAACAGGAAAAAGTGCCGGGCCAGGGTAGCCGTCAACTTCCGTGAGCGCCTTCTGGGCTCTCGGTGATGACTTGCTTCAATCCCGGGTTGCCAGTTTTGATTGGATGTACTCCTGGAGGTTTTATCACATGACAAAATCTTTAATTAAAGATCAAGCTTTAATTCCAAGCCCCCTGCCAAACACTACACCTCCCCGGAGGTAGGAAGGTGATCTGAGCTACTTAGGGTTGCTGTATATTACAAAACGTTCTGGAGTTCTCTTTGCACTCCATCCCAAGGCTGCACCATAACCTTTGTGTGCAGCCTACAGAGGCCCACTCCACCTAACAGAAGGGCGTTTGGGTTTCAGTCCACCACTCTGCACCTTGTCCCTTTGCCCCCCATAAAGAATCCATGTCACCCCTCTGCCTTCACACCTGCAATTAGAGGTCCCGCCCCAGCAGCTAGCCCATGTAAAGCCTCCTTGAGCCACCTATCTGCTCAGAGTTCTTCCCCAGCCCATCTCTCTTCCTCCATTCCGTTATTAAGGCCCCCCTGGGTTACCTGCCTGCTGACGCACTTTTGCTGCTATGCATAGGGCTGTTGGCTCAAGTTTTTCATCTTGTGATCTCTGCCCCAGAGCACTTGTGGTTATGCAATGGCATTCCTTAATGCCAAAGTATAATGAAATGCAATCTCTCTACTTAGCAGCTTTTATAAAGCACCAGCAACTGTTGAATCTAGACAAAACGCCTGTACAAGGGCTCAAGTGATCACTAACACAAGATAAGCCCATCATGATTTCCTATTACCACAAGGAACACTGAGGGAATTAATAGGAATATTCTTTTGGAAATGGTATTCTGGAGCTGTTAGCTGATTTAACAAGCACTGCATAGCCATTGTCAAGGCCAAGACCTCAGGGCCCACCCTTACAGCATTATTTATAAGAGTTAGGGGAGCAGCACCAAGCACTGACAATGTAAAAGCACTCCCCTTTAGCCAGTTAGGGAGTGGGCACCAAAAGACACTAAAAGGAGGCCAGTCCAGCCTTCCTCAGACAGAAAGACAACAGCTGCAATGGCAGTCACGGCTTTTTGATACATTATAGTAAAGTCAGAAAAAGAAACTCAACGCCTTTGAAAAACAGATGGAAGACCCCACTCTGCTTTTTGGAGAGGCCAGGGAGAGAGAGAGGGGTGTGTGTGAGTGTGAGAGAGAGAGAGTGCGTGAGCAAGCATGAGCAAACACACACATCAAGGCAAGGATTCTCCTGCGCTCAGCATACACTCCTGGCATGAAATCCCTGTCCAGAGGAGGGAAAAAATATTCTATTTCAAATAATGATCAAAGCTATCATGGAGGAATGACTGGCTTCCAGTTCTTAAAGCAGACAGCCAGATAATATTTATTCCACAATATAGACAAAACTTTGCCTTCTGTCAAGGGGAAGAGGATAAATTGTTTTCCCATAATGGTGTTTTCTTTTCAATCAATTTCCCTTCAAGCTTGATTTAAGCGGATGCCATGTCAGAACCTCAGGCGGGTGGCAGAAATCTAGGACAGTCCTCCCACCAAAGGTGAAAACTGTAAGGCAGACAAACAGGCAGAGTTCAATCTAAATGCTAGCACTTCACGCTCACTCATTCGCACACCCCTCTCCTTCTTTTTCAAAGAGAAAGCTCTGCAGCAACAGGGCAAGCAATGAAAAGAATCAAACAGGTCAGAGAACAGGGAATACTAGGCGAGGTCTATACTGATGGTGATGATCGATTTTTTCGGTTCGACTGAGCAGCAGTGAAGACACGCTCAATTGATCCGGAAGTCGATTTAATAAAACCGCCTCCCTAAAAAGCATAGCGCTGCGTTGATGGGTACGCATTTCCCGTCAGCGCAGCGCAGGGGGGGCGACACGCTAAACAGAAGTTACAAAGTCAATGGGAGCTATGCAAGGTACGCAGAGTAGTTTGCGTAACTCCTGTCGACTGCTGCTGAATTTCACCAGCAGTGTAGACTAGGCCACTGTGTAGCTGCAGGCTGAAGTGCACAAAGCATTCCTCAGGGATAAATATACAGTGTGGTAGAGATATCATTAAGGCTGAACTTTACACTTACACACACACACACACACACACGTGTAGATTTCAACCTATAAAGTGCTATATAAATGCGATTATCTTACTAATATGCACACACATTCAAAAATAGATTGCATATTTTTGTGCGGGTGCTGACTTTAGTTAGTAATGTCCCCTCTAAGTAACTGCTATTTCATTATTATTACATTTAGCAAAACCCATGATTTCTAAGAAAAGGAATATAGAGGGTGTGTATACAAACTTAGGGGTATGTCTACACAGGAACAAAAAGACCCAAAGCTGGCCCACGTCACCTGACTCAGCTCATGGGGTTCAGGCTCCAGAGCTGAAAAATTGCTTGTCTACACAGTAACTTTTAGTCCTGTAGCCTGGCCTGGCCAGCCTAAGTCAGCTGCCCCGGGCCAGCAGTGGCTGTGCCACAGGGTTTTATCCTCATGTAGATGTACCTACAGAGACTGCTCCCAGGGAGTCAAGGGCACACAGAACTTTTCAGTTACGAATAGCACTGAATTCAAAAATAGTTTTGCCTCATTAAAAGAATATATTTCCTGGGCATTCAGCTAGGCAAACAGGATGGGATTATTACAATGGTTCCTGGGTTCAGTCAGGTTGGAAAAGATCCTGTGGAAATGGTGCTATTTTTTGCTTTTATTGTACCAAATTCTGTGGGTGAAAGAGACAAGCATTTAAGCTTATACAGAGCTCTTCTTCTACAGAAGTCGGTCAAATAAAAGATATTACCTCACTCACTTTGTCTCCAATATCCTGGAACCAAATATGGCTATAACACTGCTCTTTTTGGATGTTTTTTTTTTTTTTTTAAAGAACATTTGGCTAATGTTTTTAAGCCTTGGAAAGGTTTTGGCAGGTTGGCTAATATTTAGGACAAAGGCTCAGGGTGGGTCTGAAATTATCTGACCCAGATCACTCAATCCTAAACCATTAACAGGCTTTTAACGGATGTTGAATGATAGAGAGACAGGAGTCCCATTTATTCCTTCATCATCATTTCACCCCCAGATACTCCTGCTTAGGTAAATAAGAGTTATTCATAACTCATGGGGAGAGAATAGGGCTCATGACGTTACGTTTGAAGGAAGGAAAGAGAATTTAAACAATAAAGACAGAGGTTGTGTCTTGCAGACCGAAGTCTTGCATTCTGATCAGTAGCTGTCACATAGCAGCAGTACTTTAAATAACAGTACTTTAATAAGCCCCAGCGAATGTCTCTGCTATATTCATAAGGAGGAGTCAGACAGACTTTCCAAGCAAGATCCATAGCAATTGAAGCATTAGTTGAGCAAAGGGTAATGGGCACTTACCAGAAAGAGGTTCCTGTTTCCTGGCCTTACTTCTCTCATTACTCATCCACAGGCATACCACACAGAGCAAGTGTTATTGACACTGAAAATGAGAAAGAACAAGGGATCCCACATCCCCTGCAGACTCAGCTCAGTGTCCTAGCTACCCACTGGGTGGCAGAGAAGTGGATGTGTACAGTCAGCTTTCCATCCACAGACCCCCACTGTCTGCCATAGGAAAGACAGCAATGGAAACTTGATGAAGGCTGCATTTCAGTGGCAGGTGAAATGATTATTCTGTGTGCAGACATGCCCAATCTCACAAATTGATCGCAAGTGTCATGATTTCTAAGTAAAATTAAGCCTCACTCATGATGTCATGATCGAACTCTCAAACGTTAGGATTTTTTTTTCCAGCCGCGACACAAATGTGTTTCCAGTAGGGATAACCGTTTAAAGGTTAACCGTTTAAACGGCAACCAGCTGTTTAAAATGTTTAAACAGCTGATTACCATTTAAACTGGGAGGGAGGGGAACAGCAGCTGGGCTGGCTTGCTGCCAGTAAGAGCAGCGGGGCAGTTCTTGCTGGCGGGGAGGCACAGAGCCCAGCATGGGGGTAGCCACAACTAGACTCGGCTCCCAGCGAGTGGCAGGCAGGTGTGAAGCCCAGTGGAAGGGGGGGAACCCAGCACAGGAGGGAGAGGTGTAGCTGCAGCTGGGCTCGGCTCCCAATAAGGGGTAAGAGAGGCCCAGAACCCAGTACAGAGGTAGCCGCACCTGGACTGGCTCCCCGCCAGCGAGAGCAGCTGGGCAGCTCTCACTGGCAGGGAAGCCTGGAGCCCAGCGCGGGGGAGCCACAGCTGTGCTCAGCTCAGCTCCCCAGGAGTGAGAGCTGCCCAGCTACCACACGGGAGGGGGGAGAGAAGGGACGTTTAAACAGATTAAATTAATGTAATTAAACTAATTTTTACATCCCTAGTTTCCAGGCAGCCAAACAGGAGATACTCCACCCTCTGCAAAGGAAAGTGGTTTCTTTACCAGACAGTTAATTCCAAAAAAGACAATGAGAATTCACGTGCATATAAACAAAGCTATCAAGTGGGGCAAGAGCCAGCTTGGTTACACCCCAACAGGGAGGAGAAACTTTCTCTGGGATATAAAGAAGGAAGGGAGGGAGGGCCAACCTTCAAATAAGCAACAGTCAACTGAAAAAAAAAATCCTGCCATTTGAGAGTTCTAAAAGCGAGGCTTAATTTTACTTAGAAATCTTAACAGCCACCCTGGGCACGGCCCAGACTCCATCTGTCAATCCTAGGCAGCTGCTTCCCTGCCAGCCTGGGAAGTGGGAGAGGGGACACCACTACAGCCCCCCCAGGCCTAAGGAGGGTGAAGAACCCTAAGGAGCAGAGGTGAGGCTGGGAGCTGCAGGGAGACTGAAGTGAGGAGAGTCAGGGCTGATGGGGTGGGAGGGTTGTATTGATGGTGGGTTCTTAGCAGATGGGGTGAGTGCTGGGTGGGTAAACGGAGGGTGCTGTGGGTTGATGGGGTAGTGGGGCTGGACTGAACTGGCGGGGGGGAGGGCTGAATTGAGGGGGGTTGGGTGGGGACAGACCTGATGGGGAACCGGGGGACAGGATTAATTGCTGAGCAGGCGATGGGCTGATGTAAGGATAAGCGCTCCTGGATCAGGAACCAAAAATCACCTTACCCATTACATGGGGGAGAGTGAGCAACACTAATGGTCACGTGCACACACTGTGGGAAGGAGGGGTTTCAGAAATCAAGAGACTGACCTAAAAACACAATATCATCTTTTTTTTAAAAATGTTGGGATTTTGTGGCCAGTCTCATGATTTTGGAGGTCTGACTCATGGTTTTTGATCTCTTGAAGTCGGCAACACTGTGTGTTTGTGTGCGTGTGAGAGAGAGTGAATTCACAGTAAGAAAGCTTTCTGGGAGCGCTTTGGGGTAAAATATCCCATAAAAACTTAGGCCAAGATTTTCAAAAAGAGGTGTCTAAAGTCAGGCGCTGCTTCTAAATCCATATTTAGCTACCTAAATAAGTGACCTGATTTTTGAAAGCATTGAAGTCACAGAGCTGTAGGATACTCACCACTTGGAAATCTGCCCAGTTAGGTGCCTAAATATGGATTCAGGAACCTAACGTTAGGTACCTATATTCTTTGCTGCAGATATTATTACCTCATACAAAGAACTGCTAGAATCCATCATAAATGTGACATTTTAGAAACTACATTCTACTAATTGGCCCAGATCCTCAGACGGAGCTGAGACGTGCACAGCCCAGCTTAGAAGCAGGAATGCAAAGATGGCATTTGCACTCATTTGGTCTTAGACTGCTCCCCTGTTGTAATTATAGCAGCTTGTTACACTTGGGACTGCTGATGGTCCCAAGGGGCCACATTGCAGCTGACAAAGGAGTGTAAGGGAGCCCCAGCTGTACACGTTTTACGTGGCCACCACAGCAGAGCTGGGGTTGTTGGTGTAAGAGCTGGTACGCTGGTTCCAAGCCAACAGAGGATCACTCCTCACTGGAGTAATCTTTCATAATCACTGATGGTAGCTATACGTCCCCACAGCAAGGGGAGAAGCAGGGCCATGGAGTTATTCTGACATATCCTCCCAAATCTATTATATATATATATAATCAGGTACATTTGTTTGCCTGTATATTACCATGTAAAACTGAGGTCACATCTGAGAACCTACAAAAATGAACCTTCTAGTGAAACACATCAATGTGATTCAACATTAGCAGCTGTGGAGGACCCACAACTGCCCATTCTGGTGTTCAGAATTGTGGTTAGGTACTGGGCATGTGGGCACCCATTGTTATAGCTGCTAGTCAGAGGTATAAACAAAGGGGATGGGTTTTACTTGAAGTCTTTGAACCTACAACATGTACATTTTCTCATTCCTCTACTGTGCATTTCCTCCATGGCTCATTGGAACCTGATTCTCTAGCTACTAACATCTAACTACTAAGATCTCCTTTTCCAGAGAGGTTTCCCCACCACTTCCCCTTTCCCTTCCTGAAGTCTTTGGAAGCTTCTCCCATGGACAACCCTGTTTCCTAGAGGCCCTATCTCGGCACCTCCCACAGGAGCCTAACCTGAAGGTTCTCTTCAACCTGCCTTCATCAGGCCCTTCCCAAAGAGAGAGAGAGCTCTCTACTCCTTTTTCCTGGGCCTCCTTCCCAGCTGAATTCTCTTCTCTTCCCTTCTAGTCCTCTATGACCCTTCCGCAGCTGGGATCACTAGTTGTAATGATGTCACCAGAACAACGTCAGCTGGGGGATAACTGCTGTGCTACAGACAAGATTGAGCCTGAGGCCAGGCAGCCTATCACAGGCACCATCCGTTTGAGGATAGCCAATTAATCAATATCCCTGTTAGGCAGGTAAGTAATGATACTTTCAATTTACAGATGGGCAAACTGAGGCACACAGGAGGTGGCTAAGTTACTTACCTCCAATGTTACCTAGCTGTCAGAGCAGGGAACAGAACCCAGGTATCTCAGCTCTAATCAATAATTTCACTCCCTCTCCTAAATGCTCAGGTTACTAATACTATATTATTATTATTTATTTGTATTGTGACAGCACCTAGTGTCTTATTCATTGACCATGACCCCACTGTGCTAGGCATGGTACAAACACAGAACAAAAAGATGGTCACTTACTGTCTTTAAATAGAGAGAAGATGTTATGGAAGAGTTGGGAGTTTATTTAATCCCCGCAGCATGTTGCTTGAGCTCTCAGATTTCCTCTCCTGTGTCTTCTGTAAGGAATGTAAACTGCTTTGCCATTATCTTTCAGTGCCCTCTGAATCCAAAATCACGACTTCACAAAATGCAGAGGAATATCTTCACAAAATGCAGAGGAACTCTCAGCATGAGATGCTCACCCTGTGTCCAGGACTTTCAGGATTCTCCCCCATCTTCCTTTTGGCAGCACTTTTCAATAATTGCCTCACGTAACTTCAGTGCTTAGGGAGAAGGAAGCAGTGTAGGCAGCAGCTTCTGTGTCATGTATTCATACTTACCATACCTGCACGTAGGCATATGATACCGCTGGGGTTCTCCAACTTTTTACATGGAACCCACCCCATGGACCTTTGTGTCACAATTACGCTCTCACTTTCCCCCTGAACACCCTCCCCCCACACACTTTCAGAAAAAAACAGGGAGGCGTGGTGGTGGTGGTGGCAGCAGTGTGACGGGAGCGTGTGTGGCAGCAGCGTGAGACGTGAGAGCATGCCCAGCACGGGGAGCGTGCCTGGCAGCAGCAGGAGGCTGTGGCAGCTGCAAAGTGTCCCCCACTCTGCCATCAGCCGCCCCCCTCCTCCACTTCCCTCCAAAGGGTCCGCCACTCACAACACCTGCTCAGGGCTGCCTGCATGAGGTGCCGGAGTCCCCACCGCCGCCTGACCCCGCTCTCATCCCAGTGCCCATGGCGCCTCCTCCAGGATCCATCCACTTTGAGAACCTCTGCTATACCGTAGAAGCACAGGGCACTGTCTGAGGAATGAGTAGCTCAGCAGTGTTCAAAATTATGATGGATCGAGGTTATCGGTCATATTCGGTGCCTCTTTTTTACAAACCTAACAAAAACAATTACACACCTACATAGCTTCTTACATCCAAATTCATCCCCAACCACAACACAATGTGTATTTTTAGTACGTATATCACACACACACACACACGCACTCACACGATGGGCTAAATTCTCATCTGGCTTATCTCAGTGTATTTCCACTAATGTCAATAAAGCTATGCCTATTTACAACAGATGAGCTCCTGGCCCAAAATTCCTACCACTAAATCACAGCCACCTCTGGTAAGGTGTACAGCAGCTGTTTCATGGTCCATAGCCATGTCTAGGACAGGTAGTGAAGAAAAGACCTCATCCCAATGAAATAAGGGAAATTTAGCAAAGTAAAATGTATCCACATAGGCCAGCCCACCGCATTTAATACCTAGTTTTTGCAACACAACAGCCACAAATAGTTATGGGATTTTCAATGGCCATAAGAGATGGCGTCACTAACTTCTCATTGTGACGATAACACGTCTACCAGCACAGCACCTGCTAGCACCAAGACCAGCATTGCTTTATTGTTGATGACAAGGGAAGAGTGCCATCTGCTGAATCATCAGCTCTACTTTCTGTAGCATTTGAATACTGAATCAACCTAGCCCTGCTTAGCTGGTGTGAGCCATCAAGATGACACACAAAAGGTGTGGCTCAAGTCCTTAATACAAATCCAAGGAAAATCCCCTCTCTTACAGAATATGGCCCAAAGCCTCAGAAACTAGGAATTGAAATCCAGCTGTTCATGCACTCAGAATTCCTCAGATGTATCACATTAGCAGAAGGGACCCTAAACGGAACAATTTCAAAGGATTCCCATCACATCGATGGGATTATTCAGACTCCCTGCGATGGTGTGTACAAACCCCACACTAGTACTGCAGGGGTTCAGGAGCAACTATGTGCACAGGTGACTCCTCATTCACTCATCCCCAGAACCTACAGAGCATGCTCCAGCTGGAGGAAAGAGCTTAAAAGAGAGGCAGAAAACCAAGGGAACAGGGCAAACCTAACAAACCTGTCACAGATGCCTCCACCGGGGAGGAAAGGACTGCCAGCTGCACCCAGCCAAGCTGAAGGTTCAGTTACCTTTCCTCTCCACCCCTATTTGCTATCTTAAAATGGACTGTGGAGGGGGATAGGTGGTAGGAAGTGGCTGAAGGAGACAGTGTTGAGGCATGGTACTTGATATTGTTTGCCTCTCCTGGGCCCTGGCTCAGCAAAGTGGAGTGGGAGGACCTGGCTCTCCTACCAAACACCGTTCCCATATAGGGACAGAAACCTCATTTCCACCCCTTCCAGGACTAAAGAGAAGACAAAGGCTGAAAGCCTCATGGCAAGAATGAGCCACCTACAGAGGGCCCTCTACGATTCACTGCACACTGCCACCTTGAAAAGGGAATTGAGCTAAATTGGTGACTTGGCCAGAAGGCAGAGTCACTTACCCATCAAAGGTGGACCATCCCAGTACTGGAGGAGTTGCCAACAGGAGACCCAAGAGACTAAGCAGGGGAAACGGAGGGCCTTCCCATCACACGCCCCATTTCCCAACCTTGTATTCACCTATATAATGCTCTGGATGGAAAGCATGCAGAAAGGATTCTGCTACAATGGAGCAGAATGAAAAGAGGATGGGATCTTGGCACAAAAGAATGTGAGATTATTCCAAGGAGGGGCAGCAACAAAGAAGAAAATGGGAGAAGGATACAAAAGGAGCAATGATGCACAAGTGAAAGGGAGTTGGACAAGATGTGCAGGATGAAATGGGAGCTGACACAATAGTGCATTGTACAGCTTTGGGTAAGAGGGTTAAAAGTTTGGACTTAATATGGAAGTCAATGAAGAAACCAGAATGGAGTAATATGTGCAACAAATTATATTTTCAGTAGCATTTTGAATTAACTGGAGGGTAGCGAGGAGGTCAAAGGAAAGGTGGTTGCAGTAGTCAAGGCAAGAGATAACAAAGGCACGGACAAGGCATTTAGCAGCAGCAATGGACTTTATTGTAAACCTTCCACCACAACTGGCTCTTTTGTTGGCAATTCCATCGAACAGGCCAATGATCAAAAAGGCGACACCTAACTCTTCTCTCCTTCCTACACTTGGTTTTGGGTTAAGACTGACTGAAGAACATCAGCAGTACCTGGAAGTGTGTGCTCGTCCAGATTGTACTGAACTGTACCTGGTATTTAGTGGACAGACTGAGAATTCACTCTCTAAGGCTATCAGTCTGGGAGGAAAAAGCTGCTCAAGAATCTTGGCAGCTTCGCACTCTGCGAATTCCCATGGAGTTTTTATTTGCACAGCAGTATTAGCTCCAGATAGTATTTGTGTCTTAGACAAAGGGCCCAATCCTACAAACCTTCACTTTGGTGAATAGTCCCAATGAAAACAAAGGAATAGTTTGTGAGAGTAAGGCCTACTCACATAAGTAAGGGTATCAGAATGAGGCAGATACTTTGGGGAGCACTGAAACATGGGGTGAGGCCTCCTAGGGATTTCTCTATCACACATTTTTCCACTTCTGTAGCTTAACAATAAGAGAGAACAAACACGTGACAGATGTAAGTCACGTTGCTTAATACACGACTGGAAGATGCTCAGATACTATGGTGATGAGCATGGTATAAGAACCTATATAGAACAGGCTAGAACTACCTCTCTGTTCTTACTAAGTGAAGCATTATTTTGTCCCTAGGGGCTATACCATCAACTCTACAGCTTGTGTTTATGAAGCTCATTTTCTCCTTTCATTAGCTCATATCACTCTCTCTGTACTGCTGCCGATCTCTCTTTCCCTATTGTTAAGGGAGCCAGCCAGTGTGTAGCGGCCCCAATTGTCATAAATTTATGTGTTACTCAAGTGATGCTCTTCACCACAACCTTATTATCCTGTCATCCATTCTGCCTTTTTTAATGCACCTTCAAAGTGCTCACTGCCTGCAAACTGCTACAGTAAAAATAAATTAAATGAATAAAATGAGCTTCATTATTTAGTGATTGTGTTGCTTTAAAAATGAAAACTGTAAAAGAAAACAAAAAGACAGAGGGGGAAAAAAAACCATAGCAAGTAGCAATGCCAACAAGTGACAGTAGAGACAAGCTGACGGCAGTTCAAAATTAGGGGCCACTAAAACCAGCTAATCTGAGCTTTTGGCCAAAATTTGAACTAGACATCGTGCTCCAGTATTTAGTGTTCAGTTTTGCTCCTATCAATGACCTGCATTTAACAATCCTGGTGAAGAGCAAATTAGTGGGAAATGCAGTTAAAAGAAGACAGACACAATTAGATGCTTAGACGGTAAACTCTTGGGGCAGACACCATCTTTTTGTTCTGTTTGTAGAGCACCTAGCACAATGAGAATGGGGTCCATGACTCGGACTGTGATAGCAGAGATTACCATATATGATCAGAGCAGTGGCCCATCTAATCCGGTTTCCTGTCCCCAACAGTTATCAGTACCAGATGGTTCAGGACAAGAAGCCTTTTACTGGGCACTTATGGAATAACTGACCTACGAAATAATTTTTCCCTGATCCAGGCAGTTAGATTTTGCTTATGCTCTGACGCATCACAGTTTATATTCTTGTCATCCTAGCTAATGTAATAGGGATGTGCTTACTATTCAAAAAAAGGATTAGGCATGCCTATGAATCCTGCTACACTGTTGACCTCCACAATATCATGTGGCAGTGAGTTCTGCAGGTAGGTTATGCACTGAGTAACACAGTGCTTCCCTTTATCAGTTTTAAATTTGTTGCCTTTTAATTTCATTGGGAGTCCCTTTGAAATATACAGAGTGAGTTATGTGCAGGGCCCGGATAACCTTAATCCAATCCTGCACTAGACCATATTGCCTCCTTATATTTTTAAATGAGTGAAAACCAAGGCAGCGTAAGGAAACTATTTGTAAGAAAATAAATTTAGAACTATCAGCTTGCAGAGAAATCCAGAATGCAATGTAGAGAGCAAATGGCACTGTGATTTCACTATTCAAATACAGAGTGCTATGTTGGATAATGGAATTCACACTAGGTTAACTTTACTTCGGTTATCATAGGCAAACTGAGCCCCATAACTTTACAAGTCTCCTTTCTCCCCTTAATTTAATCCCAGTTTGTATGGCTAGAGATAAAGCTTGGAGATGGACTTTGGTTGTTGGGTTTTCAGCTCTCTAATTAAGTACTGCACTCCATAAAAAATTCACTGCAGTAAAGAAACAGAGGAGCTGGCAGAGTAAAAATGTCTTTAATCCTTCTGACCTTTACCACAAATCTCCCTCCAACAGAAGACACAGCTGACCTTTTCTATTCACTGACAGCATGGCTTATTGTGGGATTCCACTTAACCAGAGCTCTCTGCAAATTCACTGAAGCCATTGCTAGGGACCCACCTCTATTCTACAAGGATGAAACAATACACAACCTGCTTAAATCACAACTGACTGCTGTCAGTTGTTCCAGACATTCCCAAGGGTTACATCTGCAGGGCTGCCAACATTCCAGATGTGCTCAGGGAGAACACATCTGCACCACTGCCAAATATATCAGATGTGTTCAGGTAAATCCCAAACTCTTGTGAGGCAGGATGATCTAGGGATTAGGGCAATATCTGGGAACTTGAGAGACCTGAGTTCAAGTCCCTGCTATGGCACAGATTTTCTGTGTTACCTTGGGCAAGTCACTTAGCCCCTCTGTGCCTTGATTCCCCATCCATGAAATTGGAATGACAGCACTTCCCTCTTTCACAGCGACATTGTAAATGCATAAAAAATTGTGAGTTGGTCAGCTATTATGGTAAAAGGAGCACATAAATTGATAAATTTGTAGAATATTCTAGGTGTACCAAGACAGCTTATTATATCCTACAATGAGAAAGGGACTACATAGTGTTGTGTGTTTAGTACGAAGGTTTTATCAGCATGAGTTTGTATGACTGTATTACTAATGACTAGTAAAGCCCTGAGTGACTTATGCAGGTCATTTCAAATGAGTGCCAGTAAAACCTTTATACCAAACTGCCATCATGGTTTGTGTACATACCATACTTTTAACAGGAAAATTAAGTGTTTGAGATACTTTTATAATTTATTTTCACATCTATTTTAATTGGACCTATTTTTGTATCCCTCCAGCTGTACAGCCTGGCTCCCTTAGTAACCACGTATCCAACTATAGAGAGCTCAGAGGGAAAGAAAAAAATACATTAAACTAATCTATTTATTAAAACCCCAAAATAACCTAAACTTGGTGTTTCTGGATTTGATACAAGCACCTAGAGTCAAGAGTCCCTTGGAGTTCTATGCTTGTCCCATGTGTGGAGGAGCAGAGAGTATGTGTTTTGCCCCTTAAGATCCACACAAGTACAAGTAACTCCAGGAACAGGAAAGACAAGGGTAGCAAGGTCCGCGATGGTATCAAAAGCCACTGACCACTGGAACAAAGAGAAATTCCTGGCATACAAAATGAGACAGCAGCACTCTTGGGGGGGGAGAGGAAAGGGCAGAGTATGCCACCTGAAACCCCATTCCCCCACAGACTCATCTTAGGACTCAACCCTGTGTGACAGCAACCGTTTTAGAAGGAGGCCTGGGAATTCCTTTCTTGCTCTTTTGTATAGCTTTGCATGGCAGCGGCTGAAGAGAGGGAGAGAAACAATATTCCACTAAGAAAGGTGGGGAAAGGAAGTTAAGGACAGTGCCCACTACTAATGTGGCTCTTGCCCAGCACCCTTTCCCCCTTCTACCGAAGCTGAAGTGAGAGAAAGAGAAAAACTGATCCATTTTCGGGCTCTTACACTGAGTTTAACCTTGTCACAAGAACAATCCACTCCAAATTAAACAGAAACACAAAAAAAGTAATATAGCGAGACACCCTCGTACCTTCCAACAAAGCTATTCTCTTTAGGAACAAATGCACCTTTAAGTTGTCACTCAGGGCAAATACACTATTTTGGGGGGGGGGAAACCCACTATACTAAGTGACTATTTAATGAGGCCTAGGCTATTCCCTGCAGGTACAGATCTGGATGAATGACCCTCACAGACAGCTATAATACAAGCATAAATGCAACATCCAATAGTGAACATCAACACCACAAATCTAAGGAAGTCTACTCTATGTGGTCTGGCTCCTGTAGGGGCACAGCCAGATCCATTTGGGTATCTATGTTCCCTTTACCTAACATTCCTCCTACAATGCCAACTGCAGACAGTATTCCCCTTTACTTCCTGTTGCATTTTGCTACTAACCAGTTGCCATGTTTTGCCTCAGAGGTGGATGCATTTCAGTGGTGCGCAAATGATCTCTGTACAGACTGTTTGCAAAAGGGATTTGGAATGTTTTGGGAAGAAATGCACACACACACAAAAAGAAGAGGCTGCTGCAAAATGCAGTCCCAATTTTTCAGTCACCCAGCCCGACTGCAGACATTTCATGATGACTGGGTTTTGGTGTATAATTTTGCTGCCACTTCCTAAAGAAGTGGCTTTGCTTCTGAAAACAATTCGCAAAATGCACACTGTTAAAAAGTGATTTACACTTCCTCATCCCCCACACTCCTCAAAATGGGCAAAAGACTCAGAGCAGGAATAAGCACGGTGACTTTGGCCCAAAATCCACAGTGAACAATTTTATGAGGTGCAAACAAGTCCCACCCCAACTTCTTTTTAAAAATGCACTTTTAATTTTTGCTCCACCTCTGGACATCCAGAAATAGCCATGGCAAAACTCCATTAGGAAAGAAAAATGCCTTGGATTTAGGGTCTGACTGGAAGCACTATATGCTGGAAATCTTGTAAGAAAAGCCTGCTCTCTCTCGAATTCCAATTCAGGTATGCAAACTCATGATCATTCAGAAAAGCATGGGTAGGACTGAGCGCCCATCTTCATTGAGTCAGAAAATCACCCTCTCATCCTTCCATATGGATTTGTTTCTCTTCACTTTTCCCCAGGCTCCTGACTAGAACATCCTCATTTTGAATAGATGAGAAAATGGGATTGTGAAACCTGGGAATGGCTTGAAGGGGCTGATTTAGCAGGAACGGTTAAGAGTTCAATATAAATGGCTTGGACAAATGATAACCAAGGAGGGGAATGATAATAGTCCACAAATATGTGAGAGGCATAGGAAGAGGAAAGGGCATAACATGAGGAATGGAATGACATTCAGAAAGGGAAAAATTAGGGTAAATATCAGGAAAAGTTTCCAGGCAGGGAGAAAGTGGAATGATGTGGAATTATTATTTATTTGTATTACCATAGTGCTGAGGAGCCATCAACATGGACTAGGGTGCCATTATGCTAAGTGAACAGGGAAAGGGAGCAGAGATCCAGGTCATGAGACATTTAAAAATCAGACTGCACAAAAGACTGGAAAAATACAATGGGAAACAATCCTGCGTTGGCCCCAAGAAGGAAGACAGGAAGATCTAACATAGATTTTCAATTTCTAATGTCTGGGATCCCTGGGAATGCTGAAAGGAAACTGAAGCTCTTGCACATGGGGAAGAGGTTTCTGGAATAGAGAGATGATCATCTTACCTCTCCTTAAGAGAAATTTATTGTGGAGATCTCACTTTCAGGTGATGGAATCTCCGTCCCAGAGATTAGGATTAACTTTCCAATCACAAAGAGCAATGACATGAAATGCAGAGGTGGAGGTGACCTTGTTAGGCAGAGAAGGGTCACAGGTTCTTCAGAGTATTTTTCAGTTTCTCACAATCATTTGAGCATGTGGCCAGAATGTGATGGCTTGTCACTGTCTTCAGGGAGTCATTGCCCTGTGGCCTTTTGCTTCTTCTCCATCACCTGAGCAAATGCTTATCTTCACAGTGCTTCCCTTGGGCAATCCCAGGGTGAGTTCTTTCCTTAGTCCCTCTCCTCATAATCCAGTGTTTTATCTCAAAATAACTGACTCTGGATTTACAGGAGACCCCTTTGGACTGACACTTTCTCATTCAGAGGGAAGGTCCTTTTCAAGGTCTGACCCTCTAGAGGAATTTTGTCCTTCCGTCCATCCATGACAGATATTTTAACAACACATCACAATGGCACACAATGAAGGTGAAAAGTGTCCTCGGACATACCATCCCTTTTCCCCTGATCTGCTCACGTGTCACCAGTAATCCTCTGTGTGATATAAATGTCTGTCTCTATGGGAAAAGGCTGTTATAAGGACTGGGCAAAGCTGTGTAGTTTTGCTTCCCAATAATGTGTTGGAACATTTTATTCATTTTCAATTGATGTGGGTTTGCAAACACCACCCACTCACAAGAGTTCAGGTTGGCTGAAAGCCACAATCTTTAAGTGAAACTCAATCTAAAATACTGAGCTTCCCTTGGTTTTTGCACTGAATTTGCACAAAAATGATACAATTGCTAAAGCTGTACCCATCCAGGGCCTGGTCCGCACCACCAGTCAAACCTGGTCTCAATTTAGAGTTTGCAGCAGAACTTAAAATCAGGTGGTTCTACCAAAACATCTGAAAGGAGGGAGAACATTTTGAATATTTCTAAGTATGACCAAGCCATCCCATTATCTCATCCTCCCCTGAGAAGCCAGGAATTGTATCTCTGCAGAAGCAGAATGACATTGGGAACTGCAGAATCCCACTTTCGTTTCAACCTTTCAAAGGGGTCGAATTTGTGCTTTTGCTTTCCCATTTTTGATGGCACAGTAACTCAGGCTCTAAGTGGACTCCATGCACCTCATTAATGGATGGCAAGCCTGTTCTAAGCAATCCTGCATTGCAATGCTTCATCTGTTCTTGCCTGGCATGCTTTGCACTGCAGGGCTGGCAAGGTGCATACACACTCATTTTAAGACAGGTAACTTGGCTTTTTCCCACATGTGACACTAAATAAACACAAAAATCCCCATTAACCTCAAGTTTCTCCATCAGGCACTTGCGAATGCAACAGGTGCTGGCGCTATCAATCTTACTCATCCCTGCACTGTGACTCCACCCCTCAGAGACCAGTGTCCTGGAAGAAATAGGGGGAATGGCTACTTAGAAGAAACTAAACATTAAACCAGAATTTGCTGTATTTGTATTCAGTGTGCTATTGGTCTATAATGGGAACTTTCACATGGGAGATGTAGCTATGCCAACCTAACCCATGATGTAGACAGTGCAAGGCTGATGGAAGAATTCTTCCTAGCTACCACACCTCAGGAAGGTGGATTACTTATGCCAATGGGAGAACCCCTCCTATCAGTATACATAGTGTGTACACTGAAGTGCTGCTATAGAAGTTTAAGTATAGACACAGAAACCAGCCCACCATTCACCATGCATTCTGAGCCAGAGCCAAGCATGGAGTTCTCCCTTGACTTACATTAGACTCAAGCATGTAACCAATAAACAGGCTGGCGCTTGAGGAAGCTGAGTGGGGGGTTAGTGTGATAGAACAAATTGGGATGGTCATTTTGTATCTATCGTCGCTTTGAAATGGCAACTCCAGAAAGGGATGGCAAGAGCAATGGAGAGTTACCCCTCCATATGAGCTCCCAGCCGCCTTCCTCCTTGGCTTCGTCATCCATTGAGCAGCCATGCTGATAACTCAGCGATGGGGTCCAAGAACTGGCATTGTGCTGATTGGCTAGGTAAGCCTGGCTCTGCCTTTGATGTGCCAATAAATGAAGCGGCACATTGGGGTTTTTTGTGGGACTAAACAACCCTTTTCCACAGACACTCCCCCCCACACACACACCTCTGCCCTCTATATCACTGAAAATCCAGACAGGTGTCAATCCTTTAACTTGGCAGATACTCAGCTATAAAGGGGATGATGCCAGTAGAAAACTCTAAAGCAGAGACAGATGGGAGGATGGCTTAGTGTCTCACATGCACGCACGCACATGCACACACAGTCTTAGGCCTTCCAGAGAAGGGAACCTTCAATTATTCCCCTTCAGTTTCAAATCACCCCTTAGCACCCAATTTCCCAGTGACAAACAGAGGCATTTGCATGAAATGTAAGCAAAGAGTTAAAGTCTTCCCTATGTTCTGCTGCAGATGCTTTCCCTGGGAATGTTTAAGCTAAATTAGTTCTGTGTAGGAAGGAAGAAACTGTTGATATTTTAGTTACCTCCATATATTCTAGGGTTGTTATTTTTTAAATAAAAAATAAAATGCTGTAATTAAATGATTATTCAGAAATGGGATATTATAGCTATTAAAAATAATACATGTATAGTTCATAATCAAATCTGCTGTCTCTCAGCATGTGGGTGGGTTTCAAATGAGCACCAGCGAGGGGATCAGGTTTTTTTATACTGGTGAGGTTTATATTAAAACTTTCAAAGTTATTTGGATGATTTCATCTTACATCTGCTTAATTTTCATTAGCGCTGAAATTGCCAGTAAGAGACAATTGTGGTGATGGGGCATAGATGATTTGGACTCTTCTCCTTCCATGAACTTGAACTGAGGCCCACCAACTCATTTCACATATCACTGAGCAGGGCGGATGTGATTTTCGGACACTGCTTATCCAAGCAGGAAGCAAAAATGGCTACTTCACCGTAAGAGTCTGTAACCCTTCACCTGAGCAGCTCCCATCCCCTAAAGTTATTTGCTCTTTAGTTCCCTCACGCGCCTTTAAGTTGTCAGGATTAGGACAGCAAAGAAGAAGTGGGTCTCCCCTTCAGAGTAGATTTGTCCGTTAACACCGAATGTGAACAGTGAATGTGAAATTCGGACAGGGGGAGAGGGGAGGACGGAGGATTTTACTTCCTGAGGTGAACAGCTTCCTGATTTCAGTTAGCCAGGCTCTTGAAGAAAATTCCTCATTTCCCAAGATGATGTCAGTGTTCCCAACCACTGAAGCCCGTGCTGAGAAGGCAACACTTTGCCCAAAAGGAAGTCTGCTTGACTGCTTCACACACAGCTTTCATGTGTGGCCACTGACCCTCCTTTGGCTGCACTTGTTTCCCTTCATTCCTATGCTAATGTTTTCTCATTTTTCTGTTTCTTGTATTTTCGAAATAAAAAAAACAAAAACAAACCAAAGAAACACCAAGAAGACTCTCCAGTTCTTCGGAGGGTGCAAAAACACAGCTGCCATCAGAAATGGGGTTTTACATAGCAGAGCAGCAGATTTGTGGATGTACAGAGGTGGTGAATGGGCTGTTACTGCTACGTTTTCAAAGGGGTACACATAGGGCAAAGAGAATTTGAGATAGTTTCTATTAAAGTAAATGGGTAGGGAGAAGAGGGATGGGATGGATCTCTCAGCTAGTAAAATCCACCACACAACAATTTGAGAAGGTGTTGTCTAGCCATTTACAGAGTCAATAAAGCTATTAATATTTTGCTCTTCTGTTGCATCTTCCACACGAGGCTCTGAAAGCCCTTTACAAACACATTTAGTAATTTGGCCTTACAGACCTCCTGAGAAAATAGTCCGTATTGTTATCCCCATCTTACAAACAGGGAAACTGAGATACAGAGCAGTGAGGTGAATTGCCCAAGGTCACACAGTGAGTCATTGGCAGAGTCGAGAATAGAACCCAGAACTCCTGACTCTCAGTCCAGCGCTCTGACTAATGTACACTTTGCTTCATCCTATCTATTCACATTTAGATAAAAGTTTGGAGTGAATTCCCATGCTTATGAGATTGATGGGTTTCTACAGCAGCTGGGATGTAAACACAGTTTGGGCAAGCTGTGTGGAAACTCTTGTAGCCCATAGGGCTAGCTTGCCTTCAATATATTCAGCAGTAATGCAAGGAACCTACAGGCCTGTATCCTGTTAGACATTAGTTTCAGCACTTAGCATAGTTAGCATATGGCTTGAGGCCTATGGACTTTGGCGCAGATAAACGGCCCACTGGAAAACCTCATGTACTGGGGAGCCGAAAATAAAGTGTTTAAGGGGAATTTCTGACCACATGAATATGAGTCCAACCACAAGAGTGTCATGGCGATGAACTGACATACATAACAACAGGTCCATGAGTTACATCCGCAGGTACCTAACCACAATAGGGCCATGGCAACGAATTGACGTACATTCAATGATAAGTTGAGATAATTGATATACTAACTTATAGGAGGACACTCCTACATTAGTAAGAGAAGGAAATACAAATCAGGCTGAGGGGAGAAACCCCTACTGAATATGCATCAGACATAGTAGCATCAGTGTAACATATTGTAAAAGTTGCATCCCAGCTCATGGGCAGTAGGAGAGAAAGAGATAGCCTTGGGGAGGTGCCAGAATGATGGCCACTGGTGATGGAGGGGAATGGAGGTGATGGCCAATCTTTCAGGTTGCTTTGCAAGGAGCGGTGTGAGTATATGGATGTGCAGATGTACATTGTGTAGTCTCTCTCTCTGTACCTTACTGAATTGGAGTGTTTGTGACTGTGCTCGTGGTATTAATAAACTATTTGTAAATATATAGGAGAGTTCCTGTAGTGTGAGTGTTGTGGCTCTGCACACTGGGGTTTCCAGCTATATAATAATTTGAATAATACTGGGTCTGATCTTGGGACAAGAACCTGTCAACCCTCAAAGTGATAACTGGGAATTCTTAAGTAATCAATATAATTAATACATAATCTATAGATCAGGCTACACTCCCCATCTCCTCAACTCTGCCACTCTTTATCTACAGCACCCCACATTGGTCCAGATTTGGGACCTCATTCATTCTGCTTTCTCAATGCACCTCCATCCTGACCTGCAGCACTTCCTGCTGTTCCAGGCCTGGAGTTCTTCTCCCCCCCAGTTCTGTCAGTGCACTTCCATCCTGACCTAAAGCACCTCCTGCTTGTCTGGTCCTGGGGCTCATTCTTGCAGAAAAAAGATGCTGAACTATGGCAGTGGTTTAATTAAGGGCATGAATGGGGACCAGGCAGAAAGAAACCAGCACACCCATTTTCACTTGTAATGAAGGGCTTGATTGAACCTGGCTCTACGGAACTGAAAAACTTCTAGACACAGAAATAATCCAACCTGGTGGCTTTTGTAAATTTCCTTATTTTTGAGTAAGACTGGTGCTCACAAAGGTTCACAAAGATTGACAGCTCTGGAAACTGGCGTCCTATGTTATCTACAGAACAGATACAGTCCGAGTTGTGGCAGTGCTTTTAGGTCCTGTTTAGTTTAGTTTTGGTCTTAAATGTGTCCTTCCATTTTTAATTGGTTATAGAGATGGCTCATTTTTTCCCCTTATTTCTCTCCAACAGACAAGGAAAAGTGATTCTTCAAGCCATATTGACTTTATTCCTAAATCTGATTAACTTTCCCTAAACACAGGCTGTAACTTCATAAATACTTTTATTACTCCCATTGCCAAGGCATCTGCAGGTTAATTAATCAGTGACATAACTTTTAAATAGAGAAACTAATCTGTAGATACACTTAATACAAACTGCCAGGTAATTATGTTTTAATAGCTTTTGTTATTGGTACGGGGCAGGAGGGTGTCATTCATCGAAGCCAAAAAACAAATAATTTTCTGGAAAAAATAAACAGAAGGAAGTAGGAAGGCTGGAAATACAGTTTAAAACATGGGCTGTAATATTATTTTATGTTTTTATATAAAAAACATTCCAGCTACACAGTGAGATGCAAACACCTCTGCGGTGGGAAGGCAACAATTTTATAGCAGTTGTATAGCAACACTACGTAATAGTAGACTGAGGGAAAATTTAGGACAAGAGTATTGGGGCAAATCCCCTACACTTATCAAAAGTGTCAATGAAATGTTACTCTCCAAACAAAAATATCTGCAGCTGCAGGAGATGGAAGATGATCTAGTGTTTAGGTACTAGGCTGGGAACCAAGAGACACAGAAACATAGGAATTGTCATAATGGCATTGTTCCATCTAGTCCAGTATCTTGTCTCCAACAATAGCCAGCACCAGATGTGTCAGAGAAAGGTGTAAGAACCCTGAAGTAGGCAGATGTGGGGTAATTTGTTCCTCTCATTAGGTCTTATCCTCATTTCTAATTGAGATTGGCTTAAACCCTGAACCACGAGGTTTATTATCCTTTCCAAAAATGTATTAGTATTAGCTACTATAATTCTGGATATTGGTGTTGTCGTCAATATAAATATCTAATCTCTTTCTGATCTCGCTAAACTTCCAGCCTCACAATTCATGCAGTAAGGAGTTCCATAGTCTAATCATTCATTGTGGGACCGAGATTCATTTCTCTGCTATGCCACAGACCTCAGGTGTGACCTTGTGCTTAAGGCCAGATTTGTAAAGATCTTAAGGCATCTCAACACACTCAAAAATCTGGCCCTTAGTGTCTATACCTTAGCTCCCCATCTATAAAATGGGCATAATGGCACTTCTCAACTCATAGGGATGTTGTGAGGACAAATACATTATAGATTATGAGGTTCTCAGAAACTATAGTAATAGGGATCACACATGTAAAATAGACAGATATGAAGCTCACCTATCAGGGCTGCACTTAGTCCATTCTTATCTAGCTTGAGAGGATTATTCTCTAAAGCCTATTCTCCAGGGTTTTGTCCAGCTGAGTTTTCCATAAACCAAGCAATGGGACTAACTCCCTATTAGATCTCACTGTTAAACATGTCCTGATATAAAGACTATATGTTTCATTGTTTAATTTCACCCCATTTTTCCTAGTTATACCCCTTTGGACCACAACAAATAATTCCCCCTGCCCCCCTTTGGTGTTTACAGCCTTCAACCCCCTGAAATCGACAACAGATGTCTTCACAGCAAGTAGTGGTGGTACACTGTGTTTAACATATGCTTGACAGCAGGCTGATATTATGCCAATTGCTCAGGTGGTTTTAAAACATCCAGCACAGCTACACTACCTAGGGGAAGAGCCAGTAACATCTGAACCCATGACTGCGCAGGCCGGGAGATCAGTGGCCCACATCAAGACAGCAGGCTGGTATCCAGCTTCTTTCTCTGCCACAGCACTCTGTGATACTTTGAGCATGAGGAGTTTGATCCAAAGCTCAATGACTTTGCATTTTCCAAAGCTCACAAGCAGTAAATAGGAGAGAGCGGATTTTTGTTTCCCCTTTGGGCTATCACCTCCAACTCTGCTCCACTTGGGAGACATTAGCAGATGCACTGTTCTGATCACTTTCTGCCCTGCTTGTCATCGGTGACACTAATATGATGCTGCTCCCTGGGACATCTTCATTAGGCTGTCAGCTATGTTAAAGGCTCCGAGAGCCCAGACATATACTCTTAATATGGCCATCTGATCTCTCCAGATAGATTATACTGAGCCAGTCTGCACAGGGTTAAGCAGAGGGGACAGTAAAGAGGGACAGAAGGAGACAGTAAGGGTGCCAGAGAACTCCTCCAGCCACAAAAGAAGGGAAGGGGTGGGAAGGTAACAAAGCTGTTTAATTATCTGAAAGCCCTTGCTTCCCACAAACGAATGAATACTGCACAGGGTAAACTCCCCAATCTAGAGGGGATCACCAGGCCCAAATCAGAATGCCAGAGCCAGAAACTTGGAGCAGATCCAGGCAAAGCTGGGAGGCAGTTTTCTCTTATCTTTTCCCCTCCACTTTGCATCCATGGACAAGGCTGCCACATTCAGGGGGCCACACAATGCTAATACGATGCTTGCTGCTCAGTGCTGTGTATAAACTGCAGGCCTGCCTCCCAGCTTCCTCCCTACTTGAATCAGCTGTGCCAGTGAGTGACAAACAGAGTTCTAAACAAGCCCATGGTGGGGTGGGGATATTCATTCTCAGTTCAGACAGCAGATTACCACCATCACTCTTGTGGCCCCTGTAGCCCAATAATATCAGAACTGCTCAGGAGGCAGCTCCCACTTACGGTTTATGTAGCTATGTAATTGGAATGCCTTTTGCTGTCCATGTACTGTGCTTTTTAGGGTATATCTATGCTGAAAACCCACAGCAGAGAGTCCAGGTCAACTGCTAGAGCTCACGGGGCTAAAAGTAGTGCTGCAGAGGTTCAGGCTTGGGCTGGAGCCCAGGCTCTGAGGCCTTTCCTCATGGGGCTTCAGTGCCCAGGCTCCAACTTGAACTCCCATGTCTCCCTTGCTATTTTTAGCTCTGCAGCCCAAGCCTTGTGAGCCTTGGGATCTGAGACCTTCTGCCATGGGCCTTGCATTGCAGTGTGAATATGCCCATACTTTTAGAGACCATAGGTATTTTGACCTCAGAGTCCCTGCAGCTTGTTAAAGAGAAGGCAGATGTACACACTGTGCTCTCTCTTGCTCTCTCAGAGACTTAGCTTTTGTTATCTCTCGCTCTTTTTCCCTCATTCTAAAAGAAAAAAATCATTTTAAGGCTTAATGTGTATGTCTGCTTTTTGTGTATGAATAAATATAATATACAATTGCATCCAAAAATACTGGGGTCTGAGCACTCGCGTCTCAGCAATGCCTTCCAAGCTCTGGGCTGTCTAGAAGGGCATCTGAGAACACCCAATGTTATTTCCTGCCCAGGCAGTCCCTTCACCTCTATTCAATGTCAAAGCTGCTGGTCCTTCCCTTGCCACACCAACTGGCTAAAAGAAGAGACTTTCAAATACGTGAACTCCACTGTAGTACAGAGGCTTTGCTTAGCATTGCCTTAGCCACAGACTGAAGGACTCACCAAGATAGACGGACCAAGATAGACGGACCAGGAAAGCCCACTCTTGTGTGCGCTTGCGCGCGCGCGCACGTGTGTGTGTGTCCGTCCATCCGTCCTCGTCCCCTTCCACCCTTGACTCCTGCCCCTTTGCCCATCCCCACACTGCTTTTCCAGCTAGGCTATACTTGGAAGATTTATTCCCTGCTTTGGCTGATCTGATACAGTCTTTCCCAAAAGCCCTTTAAGCAATTTTAGCACTTCAGAAATCCTGCATTATAAATGTAACGAGAAATGCATCCACTTTGTATCAGGTGTCAGAGTGGTACCTATTATTCTAACACTAACAAGGACAGCAGAAGCCCTTTTCTCTCTCTTCATTCTCTGTGGTGGGCAGGGAGAAGCAGAACAGATGGACAAGAGTGGGGAACTCCTGCCCTTCAGGGTGTTATTTGCCTGATATCTTTCAGCTCTGCGAGCAGAATCACCTTACTTTGCCTAAGGTAGTCTGGGAGGTTAGGATCGAGATCCCTTTGTACTGCCCTCGTTAGGAAAGAGATAGAGAGAGCATCTTCATTCCAGACTCACATTTAGCTCCCTCCCACATGTCCCCAGAGTCATTCTGTCGCTTATTATGGTAAATTATTTACATGGGAATTGCCAAGTCACCAAGCAGAAGAAAGGGAAATTGTTATTTATGTCAAAGGAATGAAGCCTGCCTTGTTTTTTTTTGGTTTTTAATGTGTTTTTTGTTTGGTTGGCTTTTTTGGGTTTTTTTTTTTAAACTATCTACTGTATGAGTCAGATAGCATAAGGTGGGAAGACAGCACTTCAACAGCCAGCAGTGCAGCAGGTGGGGTTTAGAGGGACAGGTTTGCTATATTCCAGCAGGTATATTCTACCTGGAAGGACCTGGTAAATTCAGTACTACACAAGGTATGTATTTAGAAGGAAGGCCTTGCAGTTAAAACACAGTCCCGGGAATTGGGATTTCTGAGTTCGCTTCCTGGCTCTGTCACTTATTTCCTGCCTTAACTCTGTGCCTCAGTTTCATCATTTATAGAACAAGGATACCACTACTGACTTACTCCACAGCCAGATCGAGAAGTCACATGCATGGAAGGGGTTGAAGAGCTGGCTCATATGGAAGGCATAGAGAAATGCAAAGTATTTTTATTACTCTGAGGACATACAGTACACATTCTATTCAGAAGCACAATGTGTATATTCTGCCAGATGGGCCTGGTACTTTCAAGCAACCATCAACCTGTTCTTCTTTAAAGAAATAATAATAAAATGATAACAATATATGCTGGCCCTGTAATCCTAGAGGGAACCTGAAATCCTATTCCTGGAATTCTGGAAGGAACAAATGCTCAGGAATTGGCCAAAGTAAAAAAAAGAAAAAGAGAGAGAGAGAAAGAGAGAGAGAAAGTAAATCGTCCTGGGAA
Source organism: Mesoclemmys tuberculata (assembly GCA_007922155.1). Lineage (NCBI taxonomy): Eukaryota > Metazoa > Chordata > Testudines > Chelidae > Mesoclemmys > Mesoclemmys tuberculata. Next base: position 37,264,731 of record ML675611.1, read on the forward strand.
ATTAGTAGGTGGGGCAGTGACAAATCTGGACACCATCCTTTTAAGGACCTGGATCACCATACTATAGGGTAGGGCAGGGCTCCCCTCTCTCCCAGGTATTCGGGAGGTCTCTGAACAAGGGTAGTATACATGCTCCCTTCTCCCTCAGAACAGGGGAGACACTGAAAGAGGGAAACCAGAGCCAAAAGGCAGAGTTCCTGATAGGAAATATTAGAAGTGGTGGCTTTGTGAAAAGCAGCCTAGATAGATTAAGAGCTCCATGCATGGAAGAAGAGACAGAGCTGAGGATGAACTTTTGGGTTGTTATGAAGATCCAAAGGACTGGCTTGAATGGTTGCTAGTATTTAGCCAAGCCCATATGAGGAGGTGGATAAGGGTGGTATCCACCATGACAGAGATTAGGTCTTAAAGGGCCCTGAATATGGAAACCAGTGGCAGAACCTCTGCTGTCCATGGAGGAGAAGATCGGGAGGTGCCTGCTGTGGTACAAATGGTGATGATATTAATAATCTCTGTTATGAATTTAAAATATTTGCAAAGGAACAAGATATGGAATGATGTGCACATTAGCCAGACAGCTCTCCTTCAAGTGATCTAAGAAACATTAATTGAGAAAAGAGGACTCCATACAAGCAGATGGCTGCTGTGGAAATGGCTCTCTCATGGTATATCCTCTTCATTGTATAACACAGTAAAATAATTCCTTTGTGCTCTGGAGCATGAGTCCTGCTTCTTCCCAGTCCAATTGTGTAGCACTGCCCTTTTCACTTAAGAGTCAAATCTGTCACTCGTACCTATCACATTTCTCTCCCCATTCTGATGGTTAATAACACATATGATTGTGAAGCCAATTACTTCAGCACAGGCCTCGACTAACGGGTTTATCCCATCCTCCACAAGATACGTTACTCCTGCTTTCCTCCCTCTGTGCACTATGCCACCCCCTCCTCCCCCACTGCGCACACATCCCCAACTGTGTATCTGGGGAGGAGCCATCCCTCAAAGAGAATACTAGAAAGAGGAATTGATTCTAAAGGGAAATGTGGTATTACAGCTGGTCAGAACATTGAAATTACAATGAAATGTGCCAGATCATCAAAGCCAAAACATTTTGCTGGCCTGGATGTAGGAGACCCAAGTTCACGTCCCTGCTCTGCCCTGAATCATATGTTTGATGGACAACTCTGTTCTGAATCAGGCTGAACAGGGACTTGAACCTAGAATTCCCAGACGAGAACCCTAAGAACATAAGAATGGCTATGCTAGGTCAGATGGTCCAGCTAGCTCAGTTCCCTGTCATCCCTCTGACGCTGGCCTTCTCTTCCAATCCCAGGTTCTAGCAGTCAGAGATTTAGGGATGCCCAAAGCATGAGGTTGTGTCCCTGAATATCTTGGCTAATAGCCATTGATGGAGCTATCCTCCAGGAACTAATCTCATTCTTCTTTGAACCCCGTTATACATTTGGCTTTCACAACATCCCCTGGCAATGAGTTCCACAAGTTGACTGAGTTGTGTGAGAAATATTTTCCTTTGTCCATTTCAAACCTGCTGCTTAATAATTTCACTCAGTGAGCCCTGGTTTTTGTGTTAATTGAAGGGGTAAATAACACTTCCCTCTTCACTTTCTGTACGCCATTCATGATTTTATAGATCTCTATCATATCCCCCCTTAGTCATTTCTTTGCTAAGATGAACAGTCCCAGTCTTTTTAATCTTTCCTCATATAGAAGCTGTTCTATACCCTTAATCATTTTTAGGCCTTTTTCTGTACCTTTTGTAATTCTAATATATCTTTTTTGAGATGGGGTGACCAGAACTGCTCACAATATTCAAGATGTGGGCATATCATGGATTTATATAGTGGCATTAGGATATTTCCTGACCTATTATCTATCCCTTTTCTATTGTTTCCTAACACTATCAGCTTTTTTGACTGCCACTGCACAATGACCAGATTTTTTCAGAGAACTATCCAAAGTTACTCCAAAATCTCTTTCTTGAGTGAAATAAAAACAAAAAACTAATTTAGACACTATCATTTTCTACGTATAGTTGGGATTATGTTTTCCAATGTGCATAACTTTGCATTCATCAACACTGAATTTCATCTGCCATTTTGTCACCCAGTCACCCAGTTTTGTGAGATCCCTTTGTAACTCTTCAGTAAGCTTTGGATTTAATTATTCCGAGTAATTTTGTACCATCTGCAAATTTTGCCATCTCATTGTTTACCTCCCTTTTCCAGATCATTTACAAAAATGCTGAACAGTACAAGTCCTAATACAAATCTGTAGGGGTGCCCACCGTCTACCTAATGGATGCATGCATGCACGCACATACACTCCTCCCTTCCTAAATTGAAAAGCTCAGCATTCAAGCCAACACCTGACATTTTGACGCAATTCTATTTTTGTGAAAACATTTGAAAGGGCAATGCATAACAAAAAACAAATTTTGGAACCTCGAAAGTTGCCATGAAACTGAATTACCAGCCTCCAGATCAACTCCAATTGGGACTTTTGCTGACATTAATGGAGAGTTAAATTTTTAAATCTTACTTATAGAGCTACTAGAATTGGTCTGGATAAAACAAGAGCCAATCTGACCCTTCACCCAGAGCTCCAAAGGAAGCTTTTCCAAGTTTGGATATGTTTGGGGAACTTCCCACCCCAAATTATTTGTCACTTCTTCATATGCCTCCATGCTTCTAGGTTCCAAACAGAGGCAGATCAGAAAATGCCACAAAAGAATGTTTCCACTGACATAAATGGAAGCAGGAGGTACCAGCAACCTTACGGGAAACATTGTTCTCAGGAGATCTCCAGGCCAATTCTCTTATCCCAAAAAGTTCAGATAAGTGACATCTAAATTTAGGGTGCTTATCTGATCTTTCAAAGTTCATTCTCTTGGCTTATCATTAAGCTCTATATCACTCAATGTCACTCTGCCAATCAGCTATCTTCATGGGCCTCAGCCTTCACTACAGGGTTAGCCTCCCGTTTTCCAAAGCCAGATATGTGCCCTTTACAGGTAGTCAACTTTGCTCTGCATGCCAACCCAAGAAAGGAATTTGCTCCTCTTCTCCTTGCCCACCACCTACCAATCAATGACACTTAACTCTGCAGCAGTCCTGAGCATTTAACTTTTCATAGATAAGAGAATCATGGGCACTTGTCCTTGGCTCTTAACTACTATCTTCAGTATGGCTCCTTTCCTACTTTATTCCAGTTCAGGACAATAAGATGGTGGGCATAACTGGGTGAAGAAATGTAAACCCTGGACAAGAATTTGTGCCAGGACTTGTTTTCAGGCTCTTCTCCCTTCTATGGAGCCCAATGACACCATATCTGATCATCTAAAACGTTCAGTTTCCTGAATTGTGGACATCCTGGGCTTCTTTGTCCTCTCAATTAAGCTGGTGTGAATCAGCAGTAACAGCAATGAAGTCAGTGAAATTACAACGGTGTGAAAGAGGAAAATCAAGTGCACTGTAAGGAGACAAGACCTTGTGTTCATGTGGCCCCATAAATAGCTCAGTGAGTCACTTAACAAACCCAGTGAAAAACAAATTCAAATAAGCACAGTGAGATCTCTGGATTTACTGCTATTTGGAGCATTATTCACACAATCAAACAGTAGCTCTGGAAGCACTCAAACAAGCCCAGCATGATCCCCAACAGCAGATCTGTTATATGCTTGCCAGGGTTTGCTGGCTCTGTTACAGTCTCACTGCAGCCTCTGACTGAAGAAGGAGCTTCCGGGAGCCACAAAACCTGGTAACAGGTAGTCACTGGTTATATCCCCAGAGTGTTTGGTGTCCACAGTGTGAGGCATGTTTACTGCACTTATTTGTTGGACTTTTGACAGCATGTTTCTGACCTACTTTGCAATCCACGTTAGGAGCTTTTAAGTCAAGGCTCAGAGATCTGACTTCTCTCCCTCTCCATGGCAAAGAGCCCTAAAGGACATGGTACAGAACAGCAGCACCAAGGGATCAGGGAACATTCTTAAGGAGAGAGGTGGTGATGAACCTCCTGAGGAGCCAAGCTCATAATTAGGAGAAACAAGCCCTGTAGTGAGGGCAGGAACGGTGCCAAGCTGATATAATGAGCACAGGGAAGGCTTGGGGACTGTGCGTCATGTTCCACTCTGGGCTCTCACCACACACCGCAAAGGTGAGGACCTTGCTGAGTGTAAATGAAAAGAGCCTAATGATTTTACGTCCTGCTTCAGTCTCCCGAGCCAATGTTATTTTACGAAAGGGAAACCACAAAAGACAGAAGCAATGCAGCGAGATTGTGGCCCAGATGCAACGCAGCTTCTGCCAGCCACTCCATATGTATTTTGAAGTGTAATAATAAGTAGGCAGTCCAAAGGTTTGGATGCTTCATCCAGGCATCTTAGCCTTGAAGCCAGAATAAACCTAATGAGAGGGGGATTTCCAGTTACCTCTGGGCTTTGGTCAGTTTCTGAAATAATAATACCAACTCACATAGTACCTTTCATCTGAGGAAGCGCTTTCCAGACATTAACCAGTTCAGCTGCACGACACCCCAGGGAATAATTAACCTCATTTTATACAGGAGGGGATTGAGGCACAGAGATTATGATTTTTCCAAGATCCCACAGTGGATCAGTTACACAATGCAAAATGGAAATGAAGTGTCCTGACTTACACTGCTGGGAATTAAACACTTGACCATGCTCCCTCCTCCATTGATCATCTTTCCCTTTCTTCTTCACCCTCCCAACTTGCTGCTGATGCAGAATTGTTCTCTACTGCACATTTAGTAGCATTTTGCCAAGTCCAATTTTAAATTTGCCAAATGAAGGACCTTCCACCACTTCCCTTGTGGAAATGACCCCACAGTCCAATTCACCTCACTGCCAGGTAGTTTTCCAGGACATATGCCTTAAATTTTCCTCTTCCTTCCTTGTACTCTTCTCAATACTGTTTCCTTTCTTGGAATCACAATCCTCAAATACTTGGAGATTTACATTTCCCCCTTCTCCTTCCCAGACACGGCTTAATGAAGGAACACAAAACTAACCCTGACAACCCTCCTCTTTAAAAAAAAATCCCTCCAGAGCCCAGACAATTTTTGTTTCTCTTCCTCTGATCTGCTTCCGTTTTGCCACCAACAAATTAGACAGATCAATTTAATTATTTTATGATCCCTTCTTTAATGGTTGGCTTCGGATCCCCTCTTCCTTCTAGGTGTTGGCATTTCCCCTGTCTGATTCTTGCTTACTGTTGCAAGCCCCAAGCAGACAGACTGCAGACAGCATACAGAATGGAGAGATGGAGCAAGGACCAACACGAGGAATCAATGCCATTAGGACTGCAAAAGTTTTAGAGAAGTGGAAATAGAAAGGCATGTGGAGGAATTTATTCACCCACTTGAATTGGGAAGGAGTTGCTAGTTTGTCCTATAAATGTTGAGATTATTTGCTCATTGGGGAAGGCCAGAATCTGCCACTTCCCTTCTAGGCCCCCTTCCCATTTTAGCCCACAGAACTAGAAAGAAACAGACAACAGATCCCAGCACGGAACAACAATCATAAACCGCACATGGTTTCATTACTCGGCTAAATCAGTGAGAGGTAAATGCCAATATCAGGAACCCTCAATGTTTCCACTGTGGTCAGAATTAAGCCTCACAAAAGTGGCCATCTCTGCAGAAATATAGAACCACACGCTGCCACATTAACATAAAGCACAGCAGCCAGAAATTATTGCTGCCTCTAATCTCCAAACAGTCAGGAGCTGAGAGGCATTCAGCAGAATGACCTGTCCACCGTGATGCATTAGTGTTTGCTCTCTCTCTTTCTCACACAGACACAGAGACAAACATGCACCTTTCCCCCCTCTCGGAGTCCAGAGATGTATGCTTCCTGAAATAGAAAGAAGCAATATTTTAACTGACTCTGCCTGCTCCTTTTCCTCCTCTCAAACACACTCACCAACTCTGATGTTTGTAGGCGCTTGTAGTCCTGTTCTGGGTGAAGGTCAAGAAAACACAAGTATCCAAAGCCCGATTAGCAGGTCACTGTTCCTACCTCTGGAAAGTTTCCAAAGTCTTTCACCACCCAAGCTGCTGCACGTTCTCCTGAATATTAAGGGCACTTCACCACCACTTTTGGGAGGTGAGCTCTAGAAAGGGTTTGGTCGAATAGGATGAAGTAAAAGGAGATTTGTCACCATAAAGGAAACACAATGGCTGTACTCCAAAGGGTGTGAAATATTTAACAGTGTCTACAATGGGGTTCAAGAACCTATTTGTAAATGCACTTAGCCCTGCAAAAGGTCATTTTAGAACAACATTTCAAGTGGTCTGCGTGCATCTCCTTTCCCCTTCCCCACACGTCCCTCTCTCTGGGTACATCTACACTGGAGCAGGCAATGAAATTTTCAACTCGGATAGACATATTCACGCTAGTTCCGAACTGCTTAAAATAGAAATGTAGTTGTGACAGTGCATGTGGCAGGATAGGATAGCCCCTCCCACCCCTCCCCCCTTGAATACACTCCCATCGGAGACATGGCAGCTAGCCTGTCTCATCACCCACACCATGGGCAGCTACACTGTTATTTTAGCATGCTAGCTTGATCAGAGCTAGCACAAGTATGTGCACCTGAGCTGGAATTTATACCTCCAGCCTCAGTGCAAACATGCCATCTGCCTCTCTCCCTCAATGTCTCTTCATAGCACCAAGGCCATGTCTGCGCACAAACTGATTTACAACTAAACTAGACAAACCAACCTGTGGGAACCCTTATTTCAGTTTCAGAGGGGCTTATTTTGATTTAGTTTAAACTTGTTCTTAACTGGTTTACACTAAAGCTATGTAAACCTGGATTCAACTGAAAAGAGCACATCAGTTGAACTAAACTGATTTAAAATCACACTTGAAGGTAAACTGGTGCAACAATGTGTGTAAAAAGCCCTAAGGTACAATGTCGACCCTTCAGAAAGGCTGACAAAGACTTGCTTAATCAATAAATAAAAACTGCAAATATAATACTAGGAAAGCAAGTAGTAGTGGTAGTAAATAATGCAGCATCTATTAGCATGACAAGCCCCGGGATTGTCGCGTTGAGGGACAGCTACTGCTATCCAGGTGAAGCTACAGGTACTGCACATTTCCCTGATGCGTAGCACCAGCTGAATCAGCTCCAGGTCTACGTACGTGGTGATTGCTTTCATTTTTCTTAAAATGAAAAATGGTGACCGACAACGGAAACTAAACCCATGAAGTCTCCATGCCATAGTGCCATTACGTTACCTCCACAACTTCACTCCTTGGTGGCTGGGCAGTGAGCACGCAGGGAATCTTTGCTAACACTGGGGTGGGGTGATGTCCTAAGATGTCTCAGTGTCCTAAGAGACAGAGCACAAGATGGGGTACTAGTTGGTGTCTGCTCAAGACTACCAAATCACACTAGGGAACAGGATGACTGCTCTCTCATGCACTAATCTACAAAATAGAGGGAAAAAAGCTGTGCGATCATAGGGGACTTCAATTTGAGTGACATAAACTGGAAGGCTTGTGTTGCCGGTACTAAAACATCCTTCTAATTTCTAAACATAAAAGATGACAATTTACTAACTCAAGAAGTGTTGCAGCCAACATGGAGGAAATCTATATTAGACCTTGTCCTAACAGATAAAGAGTAACTGATCAGAGAACTAAAACTTAACAGTAGCTTAGGAAAAGTGATCATGACTAGATAAAATGTATAATGTGCAAGCAAAATAAAGTCCAAACCAGTAATATATATACTTCATGCTTTAATAGAGCCAAATTCAGAAAGCTGAAAACCATCATAAGCCAGATCAGTGGGGAGGAAGAATTTAATCAGAAAAAATGCGAATGATAATTGGGGATCATTTAAGAATATCTTACTAGATGCCCCAAAAGCCATATTCCCACAATCCAGGAAGAATGATGTCCTAGTTAAAACAACAACAACAAAACTATCTGGTTTAAATGGGAAGTGAAGGCAGCTGTAAAGTAAAATAATATGTAACAAATGGAAAAAATGGAAAGTTGAAAGTAATGAATATAAACCAGAAGTTAGAAATAAATTGATAAGGGAAGCCAAGGGACACAAAGTGAAATCTATGGCCAGCAGAGTTAAGGACAATTTGAAGGATATTTTAAAAATTATATTAGGAACAAAAACAATCCTGACAACAGCAGTACATTAGTCCACTGCTATCAATAAAATGCAGAAAAGGCAGAACTGTTCAATACTATTTCCTTTTTGTAATTGGGGAAAAACAGATGCTGATAAATGGTCTCATGGTATGGTGATAAAACTCTTGCCATTCCCCTCTGGAAGATGTTAAATAGAATCTACCAAAATTAGACATTTCTAAATCAGCAGATCCAGATAACTTGTAATCAAAAGTTTGAAAACAGCTGGCTGAGGAACTCACTGGACTATTAATATTGATTTTCAGTAAGTTTTGGAGCACTGGGGAAGTTCCAGAAGACTGGAAGAAAGCTAATGTTGTGCCAATTTTAAAAAAAGGGTAAATAGGATGATCATGGTAACTATAGACCTGCCAGCCTAACATTGACCCCAGGCAAAACAATGGAGCAACTGATACAGGTCTTGATTAATGAAAAACTAAAGGAGGGTTATGTAATTAATGCAGATCAACATGCGTTCATGGACAATAAAGAGATCATTTCAAACTAACAAAATTTTTTTATGAGATTACAATTTGTTTGATAAAGATAACTGTGTTGACATAATATACTTAGGCTCCTCTACGGTGTTTGATTAGGTACCGCATGACATTTTGATTAAAAAACTAGAAAGATATAAAATGAACATGGTACACATTAAATAGATTAAAAACTGATAGGTCTTAAAATGTAACTGTAAATGGGGAATCATCAATGAGCGAGTGTGTTTCCAGGGGTTCCACAGGGATTGGTTCTTGGCCCTATCCTATTTAATATTTTTATCAGTGACTCGGAAGTAAATGTAAAGTCATCACTGATCGAACTGGCAGATGTCACAAAAATTGGGTGAGTGGTAAATAATGAGGAGTACAGGTCAGTGTTTCAGAGAAATCTGTATCACTGCTAAAATTGGGTGCAAGCAAACAATGTGTGTTTTAATACACCTAAATGTCAATGTATACATCTATGAACAAAGAATGTAGGCCATAGTTACAGAATGGAAAACTCCATCCTGGGAAGCAGTAACTCTGAAAAAGATTTCAGGGTCAGAGTGGATAATTAGCTGAACATGAGTTTCTAGTGTGATACTGTGGCCAAGATCCTGCAATGCATAAACAGGGGAATCTCAAGTAGGAATTCAGAGGTTATTTTACCCCTGTATTTGGTACTGGTGCAACCACTGCTTGAATACTGCATCCAGTTCTGGGGCCCACAATTCAAGAAGGATATCGATAAATTGGAGAGGGTTCAGAGAAGAGTCACAAGAATGATTAAAGGATTAAAAAATATGCCTTATTGTGAGACACAAGGAGCTCAATATATTAAGCTTAACAAAGAGAAGGTTAAGGGGTGACTTGATTACAGTCTGTAAGTACCCACATTGGGAGCAAATATCTGATAAGGGCTCCTCAATCTAGCAAAGAAAGGTATAACATGAGCCAATAGCAGGAAATTGAAGCTAGACAAATTCAGACTGGAAATAAGGTGTACATCTTTAAGAAAGAGAGCAATTAACCACTGGAATAATTTACCAAAGCCCATGGTGGATTCTCCATCACTGGCAGCTTTTAAAGAAAAATTTTAAAGAAAAATTTTCATAAAGATCTTCGTTATACAGGAGGTCAGACTAGATGATCACAGTGCCCATCTGGTCTCAGAATCTATGAATAATCCATACTGCTGCAGTTATAACGGTATAACTCCCTGTGCGGGCACTCCTTAAGGATACTCTATCTGGAGAAACTGACCAGTTTAGCTATAGCTAAATAATCATTATAGCTCTGTTGGTCAATTTCCCCTAGCAAACAAGCCCTTATACTGGAATAAGAGTGCCTGTTTCCAATTTAGCTTATGTCATTTAGGAAGCAGCATAAGTTAAACTGGAACAAGGCTCTCTTATTCCAGAGTAAGAGTGTCCACATGGAGAGTTATACCAATGTAACTACAGCCTCATAATTACACTGGTAAATTTCCCCTTTTAGACAGCCCATTAGTCATTTTAGCTATTTTCTTCCCCCTTTAAATGACTGTAATGCTGGTGTTAGGTGCCAGATTGACCTCCCATACAGAATAGCTAGAGCATGAGAACAAGCTTCTCCAGAGCTACCCCACCTCAGCCTTGACCTGGACAGCTCCCGCTTTGGCTGTGAGAGGACTTCAGCGGAATTCAGGGTGCTCCGCACGTCATACAGCCTCAGACCCTAAGAACTCAGCTGAGCCACTGGGGAGATGTAAATACTTTTAGTTATTACTTGCCAGGGCCACTCTTGTACTTGAATCATAAAGCAGAAAGTCTCCACAGCATGTTACAGACCCCTAGAACCAACCGATTTGTGTGGGGGTTGGTTTTTTTTAAGCCACTGCTTTCTCTTTTTCACTTCCCTCTGTGTAAAAAACAAACATACAGAGATCAGACAAATTCATCACAACAGGGAATAGTTTTGGTCCCACACAAGGTACCTGAGTTTTTGAGCAACCCTGCTGTGCCAAACGCAGGCAGCCTGTGCTGCCCAAGGAGTCCCCCATTCCTGGTAATTATGTATTTGGGCCGCAATACCATAACACCATTTTAGGGCAATCTCTTTTCTTAAAAAAGAAAAGAAAAATCAATCACAGCGAGCTGTGGCTCGACAGATCTGCAGTAAAGCCCAGCCATGTAGAAAATAGAGCAGCAGCCGCACTACAGGATCGAAAAGACAGGGTTAGCAAACTCCATCATCAGACACAATTATCTCTCTGGGAAAAAAAACCCAGAACACCACAGATATATAGCAAAAAACTAGATTCTGTTCTGGTATGCTGGGGAGCATCACTTGGGCCATGCAGTGCTCCTGGGCATCTGCTACCTTCCTGACAGGCCGCCTAACTCCTCTCCTCCAATGGACTCCCTACAAACTCCGGTGTGCAGAAGGAAAAAGGGGAAAGCATGATGCAATGGGAAAAGAATCAAGCCTGGGAGACTCCCTTTCATCATTATTCCTCCACATCCTTTGGGAGGAGTCACAGTGCCAATACCTGGGTTAGCATCTCTACTTTTCTCACTTTATTCCACATGGCATAGCAATTCCATCACTGGTCCAGGTGCACACGGTTTGTCATGGCATCGATATGCAGCATCTAGTCAGAGATGGGCCCAAACCAAACCCCCAAATTCACAGACACCCCATATTTTGATGGAGAAGGGTGTTGTAATCTAATATGGATCTAAATTTAGCAGCTTGTTCCTTTCCTTATGATGAGCCAAACGAAAGCCCCCAGTTCTGAGACACACATTCAAAACACAGACCCAAATTTAAGTTTTGCATCTTGGATGCCTCTGTAACCACAAGACAACACCCTTCTCCTCCCAGAAAAGTGAAATAGGATCCATCCTGTGTTTCGCAAAGCACTTTTTGCAGAACACAGGGCAGGCCCATGGCAAACAAACGGCCTCGTGAACTTCAAGAGCATGACCTACATTGGGACTCTGGAGTGGAAAGAACCTTCCTGTAACTCACCCTTTCTCTAAACTGAATCGGCACCTCTCCCTGCTTTTCAGTCCTTCGGGAAAGTGAGGAACCTTTGTGATGCTTTTGCCTGGTGCTTTGAGTCCATTCATTGCTATGGTACCCCCCTGCTGGAGCCAGGTCTTACCTTCCACCTCCTGTCCCCTACCGGCAGCACCATTCAGTCACTTCTCTGCAACAGCCCGTTCTCCTCTTCTGTCACCTTCTGCACTGGCAATGACTGGCTGCATAACCACAGTCATGAGGTTAGAGACAGCTCCTCATGCTATCAAACCTGGTGTTAATGGGATGCAGGCATCACCCTGTCCCTCAACTTTTATGGCTGTAACGAACACTGGTCTGCACTCAAATCTCTGGGTTTATTTCTATTTCTATTTCGAGCTTTCAAGGGCTTCTTTAGTGCCACAGGGAAACATCTACATGACTGAAATTACACAAAATCATGTCTCTCATCACTATTTATATCTTGTTGCTTCTATGTGCAGAGAGGGCGAGACAGAGACAGGAGCTGCAGTAAAGACGGTCTATGAAGAACAGAGAACAATAGCTAATTCTAAGGGATGGGGATCTGTCTGACAGATACGCAAAGAGACTGTCTGGCTACTTTCCATGACCCTTCAGTGCAAAGTGGTGAAGCTAACTAGTTCCAGCAGCAGTGATGGTGTGAGGGGCAGTCTAATCTATACTGAACCCGGTTTGCAACTGATGAGAAATGAAGATTTCATTCTGACTACTAAGCACATTCGTAAAGACCAGCAGTAGCATCTTGTTCAGCTGAGCACCACAACCATTAACATATGAACATTCCTTGCAAGGTATCCCATCTAAATACTGATACAGCCTGACCCTGCTAAATGTATAAGAAGTCACAGTTGAAGACTAGAGTGCATGTCAAATTCATTTGAAACTGTAGGAGCCGTTTAAAGAGGTGCAATGCAGACATCTTTATTTCTCTGCCTCTTGCAGAGTTCTTCAGGATTGCCATCTTTACACTCACCTGAAGCAATACTATGTTGATACATTGCAACACAATGAGTTGGATCACTTTCCAGAGAAATGTGATCCCCTTGTGTCATGAGATGATGGTGTTTCACTGGGCCCAAAAGATAGCTTAGGCCTCCTGAGTATCTTGAGAACAGTCAGTGGAATTACGCAGACGAAGATCACAGGTATACTGAGGCAGGCAGCAACTACAGGTGGGCACTGAGATAGGCTATTGTTGTGACAGCAAGAAAACAGGAAAGAAGACAGAACCTTTCTACACTGTGCAACTTCCCTCTTCACAGGTTCCCACTAAAGAAAAAATATAGGCAGCTCTATGGAAGCTGCTATGCCTGCCTATCCTCCACCCACTCCCCCCTCCCCAGCTACACACATACATGCACACTAACAGTCCTCTGGACGTGTCGACAGTCACTCTTTGCGTGGCCTGCAGAATGCCAGAATTGCCCTCCTGTGGCCTTTCCCTTTCACACTCCAATGCACTTCAACTGAAGCAAAAGCCCCTGTTAGCTGCAGAGCAGCAGGCTGCAGACTTAGCAGCCCAACAGGTGGAGGAATAAATAAAGGAAGGCAACATGTGTCTGAGAGCAACTGGGGAGAGCAAACAATTTCACACAAGGCAAGGAAAATGGCAACATGGTAAGTAAGACAGCTGAGATTAATACAAGGCTCACCAGTCCATGCACAAATCATTGACAGCCGGGTGCATGCGCGAAGGACTACCCTGTCCTGTGGGACAGAGTGACATGTTACAATACACTCCCAGGGATGTATTTTTGTATAATTCACATTTAATGCTGTGATGCTTCCCAGGAATACCCGGAGCTGCAAGGTACCATGCTACTACCTGCCCTTAGCAGGAGGAAACCTTGTCTGTGCCTGCCAAGGGTCAGCTCCCTGACTCCCCCAGCCATGGGCAACACAAGTACTCTCCTCTCAGCCCACACAGGCTCCAATGTCCTTCAGCAGGTAAACACTACAACCCCCCGTGCAGTGTCCAGCCCCTGTTCCAATGGGCACTCTCAGAATTGGCAGATCTGCTACTCTCAAAGGAACAGTACACCCCAGCTGACCAATTCCACCTCTCGGTGACCAGCCCCAATTCTAACACTGCAAAAGCATATTTGTTAGTATAGTTACTTAACTCCTTACATATTATTTGTACATACATGATGATCAGTGACACACAGGCTTTCAGAAGAGACCTTACATGACACACTTTGATGAACTATTAAGTAGAGACCAGACCTAGGGGATCCCTGAAACTCTTATAAACCCCATGCCCTATGCCAGTTGGCACCAAGTGTTACCTGGCTCAGAAACACCATGCAGTGGGAATGCGGCAGAAACTCAGGGGAGCTCTTATGGCTGTTTGGCCATGACTACCCCTGCCTAACGCCTAGGCTTTTTGAATTGAGACAGACAACTGCAGGAAGTAGCTCAGGGTGTCCAGTGCTGCATTATCAACTCACATTGCATTCAGTCCCCACAAAATGGACTATGTGAGACCTGCAAAGAAGCATTCCCAAGGAGGTGAGCACAACGTTGCTGCTCCTGGCTATGCTGCATGTGGAAGGGAGCTGCACCAGACTGGAAGACAGGCAGTAGAGGTCCATGCCTAGGACCCCAGCTCCTGGAGTTAGTTACTCAATGAGTTCAGAAGCTCAGTTTTCATTTAAAAAAACATATTTCTTGTGAATGCAAATAGAAGCTTGAAACTCTGACTCAAGCATAAGTGATACCTATCGGTCTCTACAGATAGCCTGAAGTAATAGGATGAAGAAGTGTGACCTGTCCCATTGATCTTAACTCTGAAACTTGCTGCCACCCTAAGGAGAGAAGGAGCCATGGCAGGAGATGAGGCCATCAGATAGGATGTGTCTACTGCTCTGGATTGCCTTAAAACAGAGCTGGAGGAGACAAGGCCAATTGGCTGAGCTGGCAGAACTGCTGCTCTCAGGGCACAAGGGTCTTGGTTTGATCTCAGTCAGTTAATGGATGGAAAATCTACAAGCCCAGTAAGTCACACAGTCAATTTGTTTAAAAATCCAAACAAACATTCAGTGAAAATATTTTGCTGCACTCACCCAACTTTGTCAACTCTTATCCTGGAAACACAGAAGACTAATGCTAATTACTAATGCAAGCAGGAAAATGCTGGTGGACAAAGGAAGCCCATACCTTTAAATGTAAATGTTGAGGTTGTTTTGGTTAATGAACCCTGTCATAGCTCAGTTCCCCAAGATGGTTGTTATATGCAGTGTAGGAAGAGCCTAAAATTTCCTCCACATTACAGCACAAACTGAATTAAGGAACGACATTTAAATTTGGTTCCATCTAAACTGATTTCTAACTTGGTTTGGTCAGCTGGTGAGGACAAAGCGTTGGACTTGAGGGGGAAATCTTCCACTAATGTGCTACCATGAGTCAGCTCCATTGGGGACAGGTGCACTAGTGTAGATATGCCACCAGCTTATATCTGCCTGGTATCTATCATCTAGACTTGCTCTGACAGGATGAAACAAACCTGATGCTTATCTATACTAGAACTCTTACTATGGTTGGCAGTGGAACTGTTCTGGTTCCAATGTTATGGTAAAAAATTTCCCAGAAAAGTCTAATGTAGATGAACCCAAAGGGTGCTGAATCATGTTTTAAAAATACGTATCTAGCCACAGATTTTAAACATGATTCAGCCCCATCTATACCAACTAGCGGAGTTTGTCAACACTAAAACACTTCAAAGCCATAATTCACTACTATTGCTGTAGAAAGGGCTCGTGCATTTTTACTAGCATATGATTTGTAAGCATCCCATGTGATTTGACTGTGTTTGCAGCCGTTTTGTATTTGTTTTCTGCGAATGTTCTAGTTAACAAGGTTTACCAGTGGAATGTTTGCATATTCCCCAGAAGCACATTTCAAATAACATACTAACCAACACAATGCAAATCTGGATGTTCACAGTGAAAACTACAGGAGAATAATCTACTGACTAAAAACAATTTGCTGCAAAAATTTCCAAAGAATTTGGAATGATCAAGTGGATTCAAGAATTTCCCAGTTTGTGCGAGGACAGAAAAAGAGGTGAATTTAAGTGAATACATTGTTCATTATGAATTACCCTTATAGCGCTAGGTAAAGTGAAATCCCTGGTATCTGTCTCAACTGTTGTGATGCATAAAATCATTTGGGTCTGTTTACATTACAGCTACTGTCATTACCTTAAATTTGCTTAAAAATAGGTTGTCTCTGAAGGTGGCTCCAAATAGTAGCCTAAACTAGACCTTAGCCATGCTTCATAAATAAGCTGTCTTTGTCTGACCAAGCTTTTAAAAGGAGCAGCTATAGATTTTCTCAGGAATAAATGAACAACCCCTTTACTAGTGGTCAGGACTTTTTTTTTCTCTCTCTCTCATTCAAATAAAGATGGCACTTCCAACAGCAGAGCAAGATTAAACACCCGTACTCAGATTGGAAAGTAATACCAGCTGAGCCAAGCACGTCCTGTAGTGTACCCTGGGTTCCCATTCAAATACTAACTAGGCCCAACCCCATTCTGAGTGGCATCTGAGAGATGATAGGATGACTCAAGGAACCCCTCAGAGCTCAGTCTTATCCGGAAGGAATCTTTCCTCAAGCATATGGAAAGGCGATATGAAAGGGTTACTTATACACAAGAACAAGATGGCTTTCCAAAGACCTGCACCTATTATGACTTCCCAACTCACAGCCTTTGGAACTAAGTCATAAGACTTACATGGTATGTTTCATCCAAAGATCTCAAAACACTTAAATAACCCTCAGTAAGCACCACAACTTCCCTGTGGAGTGGCTACATATTACTGTTTTTAGGCTTGTAAACTGATGAACCAGGATGGTTCCCCCAAGTCCACATAGCGATTCAAGAGCTGAATTCTCGGACCAAGAATCCTGACTTCCAAGTCCTTGCTCTAACTATTAGACCATGCTCCATCCCAGAGTTCAGCACAGAACCCCAAACCTGCATCTCCCAGGTGCCTCTTCTAACCATCAAGACCGTCTCTGTCCCAAAGGCAGCAAACTCAGTCTAATACCCTGAGAAATATAACAAAATCATCAACAATGGAGGTAGCCCCTGGCAATTTCCAATTATTCCCACGTAGCTCAGCCTCTTCCTTCTAACGTCATTTAACATTATGAGAAAATGGTAAATTATTTCTCAGACAAACAGCTGGATCTAATCCTGCTTTCCTACCTGAGTTTGCAAGAATCTAGTCTTGAGAATAATCTTTTGAGATTTCCTTGACCAGTGGAACTGGCTAAAAAAGATCAGATAAGCCCAGAGGACACCACAGAAATTAACTTGACATTTTCCCTATGTAATTTTCTTGTGCGGGATAAAAAAGTAGCATGCAAAATAAATGCATATGCTGAGAATGTCATCCAGAATGGGACAAAGGTCCTCTCAGTGGGAAGCCTATTTCTGTCTTTATCTAGCTGGAAACAGGGTAGAGTTCAGCAACTAATGGAGGCTACTCAGATTCTGTTTCCTCAAGAGATCAAACAAACAGGATAATTAGGACTAATTCATCACCGCCGAAAATCATGGATGAGAAAAAGGGAATGAATGATTCAGGAGACCTATATCGCAACCTTTCGGTCCTACATCACCATTTCCAATCCAGCCCAGATTAGTAATAATCAGATGTCACCCAAAAGCTGTTCAGTGACAGATGTGAAATGAGCTGGTAGGTCTAACTTACTGGCACTCCAATTTTTTGTACTGCTGACCCCTTTCAGCTAGCAAGCCTCTGAGTGAACTCCCCTCCCCTTATAAATTGAAAATACATTTTTATATTTAACACTATTTTAAATGCTAAATTTATAACCCGATTGTTTAAAATGAATTTATCTTTTCTCACCACTTTTAAATTAAGACTAAAACACATTTTCATTGAATTATTGTTTTAAGCAGAAAAGTTTTTTGTTTGTTTGTTTTTTTCAGAGTTACTGATTAATATTGGGGGGAAAGGGGCCAAAGAAACCTGTAAATATCACTTTTCACAGCAGACTTAGTGCCCCATTCCACCCTTACTGTTGCACTGCTGGTGGTGGCAGGTGCTGCCTTTAGAGCTTGGCGGCTGGAGAGTGCTGGCTGCTGGCCGGCACCCAGCTCTGAAGGTAGCACCGCGGCCAGCAACAGCGCAGAACTGCAGAAGTAAGGGGGACAATGCCATGCAACATCTGCCCTTTGCGCTGGGAGGAATGGCTATGGGAAGGCTAAGGCAAATTTTGGGGTGGCTATAGCCCCCACAGATCCTTCCCAGCGCCACCCTTGCCTTTGTGTCCGACTGTTAAATTATAAATTACTTTTGTTTTTTGGTGTGGCCATTCTCAGTGTTCTGATTGGTCTGTGGTTTAATGCAGCTCTTCAGCTGCTTCACAATCAAGCCCTCTAATGCTGTCTCAGTCCCACCTTTTTAGTCTCAAGACAACAAACCTGTGTGCACAATATAATTTCCTTCAAGTGGTGGTAATACAAATATATATTTTGTTTGGGAACAATGATTGCTGCATTTACAATGCTTTTTAAAGTAAATGCACTACATCGCAATGGAAAGGTGTGTAATTTTCTAAAAGGCTAGATTTAAATTACATATTTTATAGCAGTTACACTCTGTTTCATGCATGTACTTGCGACCCTCACATAATAGCCTTGCCACCCCTCACCCTCAGTTTGAGAACCTCTGTGCTAACTCCAGCTCTTGGAGGGACAGGTGCCCACATAACTCTCTCTCTCCACACCACAAGTGACCCCTTTGCTGGAAATCTTAACAGATAGGCCACAGGCTGAAAAGACCACAAGGAATAACCTTCACTCCAAGGCTAGAGGTGACCCCACCATCATCTCTCTCTTAAGGCACTGAAATTAAAGGGGGAAGCTTGCATTTCCACCGACCGGCCTGTGCTTTATCTGTTCTGTAGAGGATTTTAGTCTCTAGTCCTGTTAATCCAACAACTTTACCAATGCTAATTTTACAAGACAAAATAAGACAATAAGAGACACATGAAGGCACTGATCACATTCAGTAGGTACTTTACATTAATCTTCTTTCCACCCTTCTGGTGCGTGCTGCTTTTGTGGTTTTCCACAAAGCTAACACTCTAACATCACAAGAAAAAACAAAAAATACCAAAACCAAAATCACTTAAGTTATGAGGAAATATATAGCTAAAACGCCGGAAAATTATTCTCAAACGGACAATTTCAGAAGCAACAAGGGCAGTAATGCAGGGCTAATTTGCACAAATTTTCCCATGCAGACAGATCTTGGTATAAACTAAGGAACATACTTGGTTTGAGCTCTATATCTCTTGAATTTGCATTTTTAACTGAAATTTCCCCTTGTAACTCTCAATATGCTTGTGTTCCCTTCAGGGAACAATAAGGGAGCCCTCCTGTGGCTAATGTATCACTTGTAAATTCCCATGACAGGCAAGGAGAGACTGTGTAACCTAAGGATAAAACGTCTCAATTTTAGCGCAAAAAGAGTGAGGTTATATCCACTCGAGGCTATGGTTTAATTTAAATGCCTATTTATTTTGTTCCACTGGTGGTGTTATAATTTAATTCATGCCACTTTTCTGAAGCAAAAGAAGTTGTAGCTAATCAAACAAACCCAAGCTACAGAACCATACAGAAGTGGGATAGCCATAAAAACAACACTGCTGGAAAAATGAATTAATTATTTAGGCCCCAATTCAGGTACTTAAGCATGTGTCTATCCTCAACCATGTGAGCAATTCCTCTGAAGTCACTGGGACCACTCACATGATTTACATTAACACATGCTCATGTATCTTGAACAATCAGGACTCCAATACTCACTAATACTTAAGCTAATCAAGACATCATAAGGGCTAAATTGCTCTCTTCTTTCTTCCCACTGCTCCCAAACCCTCAAAGGGGAGGGGCAGGACAAAACTAGCCCTAATGTTGTCTTGCTGAGGCAAGGCCCGGCCCCCAAAAGATTATCTATAAATACTTTTGTGCTTTATAAGTGATTATATTAATGAGCCTGTATTTGCTTTTCTGACCCTAATATAACACTACTATCACTAACAAGTTAAAAGTGCTGCTAGAATCCCTTAACTTCCCCTTAGATTAATACTTATTCAGCGGTTTCCCCATCTCCTCCCCGTGACATTCATTCAGCACTTTCACAACTGCCCTTCTGACCCCAGGTCAGAGACTTCTTGGAAGTCTGTGTTGGCCCAAGGTTCAGACAATGTCTGGAAACCCCCTCACCAACAACAATTCAGCAATTTTATAAATTACCAATAAACTAATAAAAAACAAGTTAAGGCCCACTCCCACAAGGAGGTGCAAATGCTGTTAAGTAATAATGAGCCAATCATGCTATGTAATGTGTAATGATGCTATGTATAAATATTCATGTAATTTTAAAATGTATATAAGGCAATGCCCCAGTATAATTGGGGCTCAGCCTTTGGAAATGATTCCGCTGAGCCGGTTGGCGCCAATCAATAAACTGCTGTTTCCTCATTTCGGTGTCCGTCTCGCAAGTGTTCCTGAGATCTTGCAACATTGCTGCACTTAAATCTGTTCTCCTGAACTCAGAGTTATTCCATGGGGTTTAAGTGACTAGGCCTTTACATGACAAAATTCTTTTGAAGGTGGTTTGTTTATGCAGGACCAGATTCTGCCACCCTCATTCACATTGTATATTCCTTCACTCAGGCCCATGGACAGCAATTCTGGGACTCAGGATAGAACAGTCAATGGCCCCCACCATCCTAGCGACAGTGTGGGGGGGGTGAGCAGGGGAGGAGGGACACGGCACAAGCAGGCTGCAGGGGGGAGGAGCGGCGGGGCCCACGTGGAGTGTGAGCAGGACCATGGTTGGAAGAGAAGGGATGGGGAGCTAGCTTCTTTGAGGGGAAGCTTCCCCCACCACCCATGGTCTGGGCTCATTTAAAATCACCGAGCCCCTGGGCAATTATCCCCTTTGCCCTGTAGTGGCAGGCCTGCCCTCACTCTACCAGCCATCCAGCTGGTTTCAGGGGGATTACTTGTGAAATAAGGTACAATTCAACAGGAGTAAGGATATCAGAATTGGTCCACAGACAGCCCAGATGAATGGTTCTTTTTCCTGATTTGGCTTTTGTTACATTTGAGCTGTTTGGGTCCAGTATATTACAGGGTTGGGTACCCTGGCAGGCAAATCTTAGGTGTTTGGTACTCGATGAGCTTTAAAATTCACACATTCAACAGCCCACACATTCACAGCAACCTGTGCCATTGCTTTACAAAGGCAGTGTGTGCTTACAAGTTTCCTTTCACCCTGCGCTGCTAGCCAGACTCTGAAGGAGGCTGGCCACGCACCCCTCCCACTGCAGTCAGGAAGAATTAAGGGTGCTCAGCACCTTGCGAGACTGAGCCTGTGGGGGTTGGATCATGTGACCCATAAGTATCATGGCCACTAAATGTGTATGCACAGTACACAGGAGCACCCCTTAGCTACTGCATAAACCAAATTCATGACTTCACAAGCTGTCAGAACTCCACTGAAGTCAGTGTACTTCTAGTTTATGCTTGCAGCTGTTACAGCCCTGTAAATTTCTCTGAAGAAATGAGAGATGGTAACCACCACAGAGCAGATGAGCTAATCCACATATTCTAAGGCTCTTGTAAGTAGCAGCCAGACATCTCACAGAGAGTCAAATATTTAGCCATTTACATTCCTCGGGATGCTCCGCATACCAGTTACCTCTAGCAGTGTGGCCCCAGTCTGGCTGCATGGACACATGATGTCTGACCTACTGATACTTCTTGTGGCATCAAATCCATGCAGTGTGCAAGAACATGCCAGGTATGGCACCTGAGGGGTTAGTTCACTTGCAACGTGTATTTTACAAGATCTTGCAACACTGGTGTAGATTAAGGAGCCTGACAGCAGAATCATTTACAACCAGCAATGAATAACTATTGCTAGTGCAACCCATCTGGATGGTCAGCACCTCCTGAGATTATCAAGGGTAGTGCATGGGATACCCTGATTTCCACCGGTACTGTGCTCCTCTTCGCTGCTGCTGCTGCTGCTGCTCAGGGGATGCAGTAAAATAAGGAAAATTTGTGCATGTTGGGATTTTAGCATCTCAGTGACCTTGTGTTATCGCTGGTAGGCACCAGCCCATCATGCTCCCTTCAGCCTGAACAGCCAATGTCCTGCTCGAGTAATACCCTCTCCAAGGAATACAGGCTGCTAAATTAATCACAGAGGCGGTTCTTGGGCTGGAGAGGAGGAGACAGGCAAGGTGTTTATCTGTGCCCGCCTGCTCCTCAAACTTCCTCTCTCTCTCTCACTCACTTTTCTGACCCTTTCTTTTTATTTAGTTTCTGAAATGGTTGCATGCAAAATGCACCGAATAAACCATCTGACACAGACAGCACTTTTCGCTGCACAGGAGCTCAAAGCACATTGTAAATACAGTGATCAGTTCACCCACTGCTGAAATGCCATCAGCTCCAGGGTGGAATTTTACAGCACACGGCAACGCTACACAAGCATTTGGGATGGGAAGTGAAGAACAATTGAAACCGCAGAGAGAACTTAATATCCATTCATATGAGAACTTGGCCAGGACACTGAAGCAAATACCTTCACTCTCGCCCAAAGTGCTATGCAGTCACTCATGAGCATAGGTGGCAAGGGCCTCTCTTTGAGCCTCTTCTAAGGGATGCTGTCCTCAGAGAGTTTTATAAATGCTGGAGCCGGAATGGTGAATTACGTGCTACTCTGAGACTCCTCTATCAAAGGGGAACAGGCCACCTAATGACTCCTTTATTCTGGATCACTCAGAAGAGACCTTGTGAGAGGTGGAGGGTTTCTGTGTCTCAGAAAACAAGTGGACACAAAACTCCAAGGACTGCTGCTGTCTTTCCTGATACTGCCAATCTGGGTTTCTGTATGGAGTTATTCTCGTCATCTAGGGCCAGTGCAAAATTTTCCATTGATTTTAATGAGATTAGGATCAAACCTATAATACATGGGAGCTCCAAATAATTGTTTCTCCATGCATCAGCAGAGGTCTTAGAAAATTAAAGACAGAGTATACAGGAATCAAAAACACTGCATTTTCATTTTGAATAATTCTAAACTCAAATTTTCCATCTCAGCATATAAAATAATCCCCTTCTGTGGGGCAGTAAATAAGTTTTTCTTCCTATATACATCACAGTACCATAGTCCAGTTGTTTTATGAGGGTATAATGGCTTACTCTCAAGTATCAGGCATTAGCTACTGTACACATTAGGATGCTAAGCTACATGGACCATTGGCATGATCCTGTATAGCTGGGGGAGAGAGAGAGATGGGTACACCCATGGCCTGTTATGGTGTGGCAGGAAATGAGATACCAGGACCAATGTTTGAACAATATGGCAATTCCTATGTCTGGGTAAACATGATTCCTAATGAATGTGGTTGCCAGAGAAAAAGTAGCATTCCCTTTATCAAAAGAAAGGGGAAAGCTAGACTTTTAACAGAGACTAAGTAGAATAATGCTGTAACTTGTAGATGAGGAGCCTATGATAAAGGAACACTTCATATCCCTGAACCAGGAGAAAGAAGAAGAATTCTTTTAATTCTTAAAGTGGAATTCTCTGGTGGTATGTGGAAAGCAGACTTGTGAGTATGCTAGTGAAGAGCTAAACACAAGTAATTTGCAGTTCAGATGAGTGCCCACATGTTGCCTGATCCAATTTCCATGATCTGCAAAATGTGGCTGGAAATCTCCCAAAAATAAGCCCTCTCCAGAGATCTTCTAGTGATGCCTGCTTCTTCTGGTCAGGCAGGAGGTGCCCTCAGAAGCATCTTTGTTATGAGTTTTCTGGTAATTCCACTTCAATGCACAAAGTTTTGTTGGAGTTTTCAGGCAAAGGTTTGGATCAGGTTCTCTCTCACCCAAATTGGTTCATCCAACCCTACCATAACCAAAAAAAGAAGACAGGAGGTAGAAAGTGTACAGTCCGACAACCAGTTCTGAGGAGTATGGAGACTGGATGCAGATTTGGGTGAGCAGCCAGTATTACAGCTCCTGCTCCAGCTTCTCACTGCAGCACAAAGCAGGGTCACCGAGATCCCGCCGAGGAGGCGATAGTAACAGAAGAAAATGAGATGGAAAGAAAAATGTTCATGGCTGAATCTGGAGTCTTTGGAAGGCTAAATACATCTCCTTAGTGATCTTAATTACACATTAATCTTCCCCGGTCGAAGGAATTGATGAGAAACTGTTGCTCTCTGGGCTGAGCTCAGAGGACAAACTGGAGGCAAGAGGGAAAGGGAGAGGAGAAGAACTTGTTCAGTCCATATTGACTGTTCTCTTTGCTCCCATCCAAAAAGAAAAGCCGCTGTTCTTAGTCCAGAATTTTTGATTAACCTCTACTTGTTCCAACCCTTTTATTTACAGAACTGAGGCTGCAAGGAAGAAAGTGCAAGGTGAGGGATCAAATAGTGTGTGTCCTTACTTTCCATCCTGCTGCCAGAAGAGGACTTACTTTGGCTATGAATTCCTCCCCATTCCAGTACCACTGAAAGCCCCTGAGCTGCAAATCTGTGGGGGATGCCTAGCAATGGTTAAGGTACAGCCTACTATGGTTAGAAGGGAACGTATTCTATTATTCTTGAAGATAACTCTTAGGGAGCAGCAGACATCCTGACTTCCTCTGTGATATGCATGATCTGTGTGGCCCCAGATACTGTATTTATGGTATGTGGCTACGGGGACATCTCCTGTGGCCATAATGATTACTACTGGCAAAGGAAATTCAAGGTAAATCTTGTGAAATCTAGGCTGGAGGCCTATTATGTAACCAGCAGTCTGTCTACTATTAAAATAAGCATTTGCCATTACTTTATCTCATAATCTCAGACTATTAAAGTCACTTGCAGTGAGGCGACCATCTCATACTCTATCATCAAGTCTGTCTGGTGCTGGGAGCCAGGTTTCCAAAGAAACATGATGTGTTAGCACTTTCCTATTGGGCCTGCTCATTTTGGGATCTCTTTTCAGAATGACAGATCCCAGAGAGAAGTTCAGGTAACGTTAACTTCACCAGCACCAATTGCTTAGCCTTAAGGTAGCCAGCCCAAATTATAGGTGAATGTGAAAGAGGTTCTCTAAAAACTGGAGATGGGCACTGTAGGTTTGTAATTCAGTACTGTCAAAGTTTTGGCTGGATGGCTTTTGGCAGCATAGGTTTATTTTTCCCCTGAAAGATAAGGGCATCCAAAGCTTCTTCAGAGATTTAGAAGGGATCATGTCAGGATTCAAATCATGGGCCAGTCCTTGTCAGGTATAAATTGGGATAGCTCCATGCCTATTTTAAATGGTCCTTTCCTGAGCTACCAACCCCACATTATCAAATTGAACACATTGTAACAATCTGTTTTTGCTTTCCCTGATGATGCTGTTGGCTTCCTCAGTGCATTTCTTTCATTTTGAGCAGTAAAACTAGATCCATCGGTTTCACTTTCACCTGAGTAACCACACTTTCTCACTCAATAGCCCAGTGCTGTTCTTCTTGGGTTTCAAGCACTGACTGGTGGTGAAGGACCTTAAATTACCTCTAAATATCATTTCACTGAAATCCTCTCTCTCAAAAACAAAATCATGAAAATATTATGCATTTATTCTTGGGTTGGAGGGGTGTTGCAGTTTAAATCCAAACCTCCCTTTTGACTCTAACTAAGTTGCACATATCAAGTTTCAGGGTCTCGTGCCTCAGCACCAATGCACAAGTGGCAATAGCAAAAAGCTAAAAGAGTAAATGCAAACTTGTCCTGATACTTTGCTGCCCTTAGGCATGAGCCAGAAATAATCCCAGAGGCAGGATGCAAATCAAATGTCTCCTCAGCTCTCAGGCTTTAATGCGTTTTACCTTAAACATTTACATTAACAGATGGTCCCCTGCAGTCCTATAAAGTTGATTCTGAGTTCATTTCCATGTCACTGTCGGCCCCATTTATCACAATCCGGGCAACAGAGAATGTCATTGGGAGGTCTGAAGCAATTGATGTCACCTATGAATATGCATTTGACCTTACTTTAAAAAGATTATTAAAAAAAAGAAAGAAAAAGGACAGGAAAAGGAAAGAGTGACATGTTGGTCAGATGACCCAGTGTGGCAAATTATAGAGCACTCTTTGCAGTCAATCACATTGTTTGTCCGGCTGAACGTTCCAATACTACTTTTCTAAATTAGGATGTAGTCAGATGTGGAACTTGGACTGGCTCATATCCACTTGAGGAAGGGAGACTGATCATTTCCTTTGATTCCAGAAGGGGGAGGATACAGCCACAGACTTTTCCACTCACTCTAGTAGAAGGGGGAACAGCTTCAGGCCGGTTTAGCTTCAGGCTTTTGGGCGATTCTTCAGGCCAACCTCCAAAATCTTAGCACTTTCAGCGCAGCAACTGTGAAAATGATATTGGATAGACTGGAGGAGGAATAGAGAGGTGGGCCCTGCAAAGCAGACAGTCCTTGAGCTCTTGAAACTCACATGTAGCTGGAGCCCCCTACAACTGGGGAATATATTATTTTATTTATAATTTGCTTGTGTCATTTTTATTTTGTCAAATGGCAAAGAGAAATTGTAGGGAGAGGAAGGTCTGCCAAGATGGAAATCTCCAATGGAGGGAGAAGAGCCAAGTTTGGTTCTGTGTATACAGTGGAGGCTAGGAACGGGAATTGATGGAAATAGGCACAACATGGTGCAGTTTCATTTAGGGGCTGGAGGGGAAACATAGCAATAGACTAGTTCTACTCACGTCACTGGGATTTATATATTTTAGGTACTTATATAGTCCCCATCACTGTAGTATCTGAGTACCTCACAATACCCCTGTGAGGTAAGGAAGTGCTATTATCCCTTTTATACAGTGCAAACTGAGGCAGAGAGAGACTAACCAACTTGCCCAAATGTCACATAGGAAACCTGGGGAAAAGTAGAGACTTGAATCTGGGTCTCAAAATCCCAGGCTAATGCCTTAAGCACTAGTGGAGAGGCTACATTCCAAATTTACACAGGCGACTATCATATAAAAATACACTACAGGTTTCTGCAGCGAAGATTCAGCTTACAATAGTGAGAGCACACTGCTTTGGAATATTACTAACAATACCATTCTATTTAAATAAGGTGAGATCTCCCTATTCCCACAACCTTTAATCTGCAGGATTTTCAGTCTCATCCGAAGTGTTTAGGCAACAGTGAAAATAATAATTCCACCCCACGGGTTCCGTGGCAGGAATTCACTCCTTGCGTAACTCCACTAAAGTAACTGGAGTTACTTTAATTAGACCAAGAATTAATTTAGATTAGGATGCCTTCAGAAAACAGCAGAGGCAGCCAAACCCATTTCATATGTGATTTATGCCTACCACCTCAGACGAGGGTGAAGGTGTATGTATCAGGTTGCAATGCTCCCTGGATCTCAGGGGCTATTTAGAAGAAAATTAAGCTTCAGAAAATACAGGGACACAGAGGAAAGTACCCTGAGTTCTTGCTAAATTCTTCTCTGATGCCTGTTGATTTATGATAATCTTACATACCTTCCCTTCTCCACAGTTGAGCAGTGTCTGCCTTGGGAAAAATCTCTGACCCTACAATGATTCAGTAGTACTCATGGTATGCCATAATTTCTATTTATTTCACTGTGTTCTTTGTTGAAAACCTGGCTGGTAACCCAGCAATCAAAGTTAGCCACATTATCACATGGACACTGCATGAGAACTGCTGGATATTGCATGAACCAAGGAATCATTGCTCTCCCTACTTGTCAATATAAGCTGATTTAAATTGAAATGATGGTGGGGGAGGAAGAGGAAGGTGAGACCTGTAGAGGTCTGCAAGGTGCTCAGATTGCACGGTGATAATTATATTATTTAGATAATAATAATGGCAGTATTGTGAGCTGGTATGAGGATGGTATGGGTTATTTTGGATAAAACAATTAAATTTGCCCCAAACTCTGAGATTTAAATAATTAGGGCTTTTTTATTTATTGTTGTGCTTTGTTTGTTATTTCTTTTCTGACCGGTCTCTAACTCTGGGATATGGCTGGGTCTTGAAATGGGAGCATCGCAGGAGAAGATGTTCTCTCAATATTTCCAGTGTAGCCAAAACTGGGAAGCACTGGGAATTTGACAATGATACAATATTTCCAACCAATTTGATAACCAAATAATTTGGATAGTAAAGACAAACAGCTGCTATTCGCAGGCATCTGCAAACCAAACTTCCAGCTCTGCCAAGGTTCACCTGTGCTGACTGATAATGTAATCCTGGGTGTTTGTGCATTCCCGGTGCATTATCACAGCAGAATCAATGGGTTGGCAAT
The DNA here is from genome assembly GCA_007922155.1 of Mesoclemmys tuberculata. Lineage (NCBI taxonomy): Eukaryota > Metazoa > Chordata > Testudines > Chelidae > Mesoclemmys > Mesoclemmys tuberculata. The sequence continues at coordinate 37,292,848 of ML675611.1, forward strand.
GGGATGGGAATAGCGAGATCTGCCATTACTGTGCCCCTTGTTCTGTCATCCTGATCCTTTCGGTCACTGGAGCTGGGTGAAATTTTTTGGCCAAAACTTTTTTCACCAACAAATGCAGATTCAGGTCAATAAATATTCCACCAATTTGTGTTGATTTCAGCTAATGCATAAATTCCAAGGCCAGAATAGACCATTATGATCAAAACAAAAATAAATGAGAAATGGAGAAAGTTTGTCTTGACATTATCAAAATGAACAGTTTCATTTTTTCTAGCTAGGTTCACATGAGGATTTAGGTGCCATCCACAAAATTGGTGATGCTGGTACCACCACCATCTCTTTTATACCAAACCATCCAGTGAATCTGAACAGTGCTGAAGGGAAGCTGCCTCCCAGAGCAGCTGTCTCTTGCAAGAAGGATCTTGTGACAACTATCAGGAAAGTGAGTCTGACTGCATCTCCATGACACTCACACAGACCTTTTCACCAACCACGTTCCTTTCCTAGAGCTGCCACAGTCACCGCAGGACAGAAAGATACGTCAGTGCATACATATCTGGATGTTACTGCAATATGAATAATAAGTAATCCAAGACTACATGCAGCAGTATGTTAAGTGCTGATGATCATGCTGTTCTCTGGGTCAGTCCCTACACTCAGAGGAAACCAACAGGTAAACAACCCATCAGAGTGACAGAACAGTGCATATACTCCTGCCTCTTCACTAGGTATGTACTTCTTGTCACTCAAGAAGTCACTTTGACACTAATGAACTAGGTTTGTGTGTGTATATCTGTGCACCACTGCCTCCTACTGAATAGAACACATATTACAACTTCTCAGTGATTCATGCTATTGACTAAAGTAGTGAATCTGCTTCTGTAGCTCACTGGATATAAATCTGTGTTTTGGGACTCAAAGGCAATAAAAAGTCTACACCTCAGGCTCACGAGTGTGATAGCTATGCTGTGTAGGAATGGTGCAGCCACATTAAAGACTGCAGGGGAGCAGGAATGAAAATAATTAGCCTCTCTGAGAGAAACAAGACAGAAAAAAATGGATGTAGTATATGGCGCCTTCACCATGGCTGCACCTATCTACAGACCTGGGCAATGAGTGCGCAATGTTACAGCATTTGTGTCTTCTGCCTAGGAAAACAAAAGTGCATCTTCCCTTCAGATTTAACACACCTAGATTTCAAAATATATATTCTGGTCATTGTCAAACATCAGCATTTGCCAAAAGTAACCATGCAGGGGCATCTAGTAGGGGAGAATTCTCCACTTAGTCACTGTCAGTGCTGAGGATTTGCCTCTAACAGGCTTGGCAGTGGCCACACTCATGCAAAGCCCAAGCATAGATAGGGGCTTAGGATGGTTCACCCTATTTGCAACAGCATAGCTTACCAGCTCTAGAAAAAGGAGGAAGGTGGGCCAGTGCATATTGAGGATTGCAGTAGGTTTAAATGTGTTGGGGTTTAAGTGTATGTTGAGGGTTTCCAGCAGCAGTAGCTGTAAACGGGGCAAATCCCTCGTGAATTCAAGCCTTTAGAACAGGAAACAACTGTGTGGTTGGTACCTGCTGGCAAATGTTGACTGACTTTTTAATGATCAGTGCTTGTGCATGTGTGTGGACCCCTCTTCCTGCAGCGTGCGCACAGACACACTATTTCTAGGGAAGCAATTCCTGGAACAAAACCAAGCTGCCTTCTCATTTTTGACATTGCCAACACAACAACTGCTAGACGAAAGGACTCTAACCAGTGCCAGTCACTGGATGGGATTGTGGCAGTGAGTCTTTCATCCCAGCCAGAAAGAACTTTTGCTCCTGAACCTTCCCCTCTTCTTCTTTCAGCGAGTTCTGATTTGAGCAAGTCACATTTAGAGTACTAATTCTGCAGAGAAAGAGAGGAAGGGAGAGGGCATGAGCAAACTCTGACTGCAGATGATGGGTCCCACGGGAGCTGGTAACACAGATGTCAGACAATTTTTTTTTTTGGAAAATTGTATACAGACACAGCTATGTGCTGGGAAGAAAACCAGGTGGCACTGGAACCAAGGGCTGATGGGATTTGGAAATAAACGCACCGCCTCGCACCACACGATAGTGCTGTTGTAGGACCCCTCAAAGAAGCAGACCTGACTTTCTCTACCCTACTCCAGAAGATACTAAGGTTAAGTAGCCATCCTGAAACTAAGCTTTCCTCAAGCTCAGAGTCTCTGCGAGCACTATAAATTATTACAGGCCACATAATTCATCTGAAGTCAGCTGGCATCACAAGCCCCCCAGCAATTCACAGGATCAGTCCCTTATTCCCTCTGGAGACTTCTGTTCAGGAGCAGCTGTTTTTCAGTGCTCTTTATCCACTTCCAGCCTTAGCTTAAGGGGGGGTCAAGGGACTCCAATCTCCTCCTCTCAAGGTCAGTGAGCAAAAGTCAAAAGTCAATCAGTGGCTGAGGCAGTGGTGGACCCAGAAGGCTGCTGGATGCCACTTTCTGGTTCTTCTTCTCACCACAGCAAGCTATTTCCTTAATTCTTAATCTGCCATTCTGCAGACAAATCCTCTCAGTGTGAGAGATTCTGAAGAGCCTCACAGCTCCCCCCACAGAAGTTAGGATTATGTTGCCCTTCAGTCTGGCCTATTAGAATGTGAGGTTGTGCAATTTACCATAGCAAGTAAACTCTTGGTTCTGGTTTAAGAGGTCAGTTTATCTCTGTTTCAAGCCGTTTCATTGCTTTTCTGACCTTTTACACCTTGCAACACCTTTGAAGTACACCGTGAAAAGTGACTCTGATAGAAACAACAGTGTGGGGCTCTATTTATTCTCTCTCTGATTCCAGATTAAACTGATTTGCCAGAAACACAACCAAAGTTCTAGGAAATCTAGCTAGGATCCTCCTTCTGTCTCCTGTCACCACCCATTACGGAACTTTCGTATTTGGAACGTAGCTGACACTGCCAGTGTGTTGATGATGAACAAGGCAGAAGAGTCCAGTTTCTGGCTCTGAAAGTGCTAAATTCATCTGTGTGAGCTGAGTACACAGAGATCACACAAACGACAAATGCGGAACAGATCTGGGGCGTAAGGAGGTGCCATTTTATAACCACACTTTGAAGGTATTATTTATTTATAGAACGGCACTGTTTCATATAGGACCAGATGCTGATGCCATTCAGTCCAAAGGTATCTTCTTCCACCCGTTCCCACTGAGTTCAATGGCATCACTCATGGAGTAAGATGCCACTCAGTGTGAACAGTGGTATCGGAATACCCTACCGGGTTTTAGTCAAGAGAAAGAGATGCTATGCTGCTCCAAAGAGCTTAGAATTTAAAGAAAACAGACGCAGGACAATTATTTGGTGTGAGGCTGGGTGAAGCTGGTACCTTCCTAACCTGCTTGAATACTAAGGGCTTGTCTACACTGACAGCATTGCAGCAGCACAGCTGCACTGACATAGTTGTGCCGCTGAAGTGTTTAATGAAGATACTACTTACGCCAATGAGAGCACTTCTCCCCTCAGCATAGGTACTCCATCTCCCTGAGAGGCGGTAGCTATGTCGACGGGAGAAGCCCTCCAGTTGACATAGTGCTGTCTACACTGAGGGGAAATCCACATCTCTGAGTGATGTAGGCATACCAACCTAAGTTTGTAGTGCAAGCCAGGGCTAAATCTGTAGATCAAAAGTTCATCTCCTTCCAGGGGTTTAGTTTTATTAACAAAGATAAAGTTCAGCTCAAGCTTGGCTGTTCTTCATGTTCCTACTACAGGGTTGCTCAGCTCGCACCCTAGCTCCTCTGTCTAGAAAGCCACTCCCACTTCTCTCTCATATCTGGGGGTGGGAGTGAGATAATGGGTCAGTTGCAATAGAGTCAGCAGAACTCATTTGACATTTTCCTCATAGAATCAACAATTCTTAACAACCTGAACAGAAAAGCGTGCAACGTGGACGTGTTCTGGCAAACACTGCCAGCCTGCTACAAGGGGAATAGTGAGATGAAAAGGGGAGGGATTGCTTGAAGAGATAGATCTTAAAGAACAATTTGGAGGAGGAGGGAGAAAGTCCTTGGAGCATGAAAGCAAGCAAGAATGTCTTAGGCACAGGAGATGCTATGAAACTATGAATGTGAGAAGATGAAAGCAACTGTACGAAGAGAGGATTGAGACAGGGACTATGAGGAAACAAGAAGAGAGACATCGGTGAGGGCACAATTATGCCAGGTGATATAAATGAGATTGAAGAACCTGAATTTTATATGCGAGGAGATAAGAAACTGAGGGAGGGAATGAAAAAGAAAAGAGTGATGTGCTTTAAGTAATGGAAGAGGAAGTAAGAGGAAGATGAGAGTAATGGCGAGGAAGACGAGATTCGGCTAAACGAGAGAGACAGTGAGACCAGACAAGTAGAGGTTACAGTGAACAAGGTGAGCAGTGACATGGGTGTGCACAAGAGACTCAGCTGTCAGGACAGGGAGCAAATCGCAGAGGATAAGACGACACAATAGGATTTAGCAGGAAGGGAAAGGAGACAAGATAACACCCAAATTACAGGCTTGGGAGACAGGAAGTGGAGGTACAAAATAAATCCTTTAACAGGAGATATAAAGGGTCACTGTGCTCACTTGGGACAAGCAAACAGTAGGATATTGTACTAAGGTGCCAATGCACTGCCCTGATTTTGTCTTAACTTCTCTGTCCATCTGTGCCCAGGACCATGCTGCATGGCTGCCCCTACAAGTAGCCTCCTTTTTTTAATCAGTTTCCTGGAGCTGGATTCCTTCAGTACTATCATGTCCTGTCTCTCACATCACAGCCCACTGTGATGCCACATGCAGAAGGAACTGTCACATCACAGAAGGAAAAGGGCAGGGTGAGACAAGATGGCACCCCCGCAGCATTGCTGAAGGCAGGTCCATCTACTCTGACAGAGGCCAGGAGCACATGCTTCAGAGGAAGGTGCAAGAGTCCTCATAATGAGCAAATATGCACTCACATGCCCATGGGAAGGGACGATGGGAGAGGCTTTGAACTCCAACTATTGCTGTCCTACTTTGATTACTAACTTCCTCCTGTCTGGTACCAGGACCTCTCACCTCTATCCCTATCACATCAGTCCATATGTTGCTGCTAATATTGTTTATAAAGTGCATGCAGAGGCATGCAGATGGTAGGTACTTGAGGAGGGCAAAGGATTATTAATAAACAATGACAACCAACCATTAATAATTGTCTCTACTTGCATGTTCCTTGATAGATCAAACAAACTGCCTGTTGCCTGAATTTAACAGCAATAAAATCCTTGCCATTGACCAGGCCTGCTGTTAAAAGGCAGACATTGGACAGCAAGGATAGCATTCTGGTAAAAGCCAAGGTCTGCGAGTCAGAAGACCTATGTTCTATGCCAGGTTCTGTTAGGGGAAGTCACACAATCTCTCTGGGCCAAATTCATCCCTGAAACAACTCTGGGGTTGTATTTGTCTTGCAAAGAGCCTTGCAGCCCCATGCTCCTGTAGAATATCAACCTGTAAAGGGCAGCCACAGGTTGCACTTGAGCACATTTTGGACAACATGAGACTAGCTTCTAAAGGGCAACTTTTTCCCCACTATAGTTAGGCACCACAGTAAGAAAGGCCTGCTTCTTGGAGATGCTGCATACGAAGAACCTACTGAAATCAGTAGGAGCCGGGATGCTCCTAACCACAGGGGGTGAAACAGTTTTCTTCTTACCTGGCGGCCTAACTTTATGCCTCCAAATTTGACCTTCAATTTTCACAGGAACAAACAAATGAACGAACAATTAAATAAAGGCATGAAGGTGGCCAAGCCAGTGTGGCCGTGACTATATAAAAACACTTCCCATTCGTTCAGCCAACTGGGGCTGTGACCCCAGATGCACTGGAAGATGCCTGGCTCTTTCAGTTTTCTCAAATCACAGAGGTGCAGCTCAGAGCGCCCAGCAGGCTTGATCCTGGCTATTGATTACTCCTCAGCTGAAACTGCTACAGCCCTGCTTGGTGAGAGGCCAGGGGTATCAGATATGTTTTTCTTGTGTTATGCATAAATTACTTAAGTGCCTAGCAGGGCCTCAGACCCCCTCTTCTCCTCCCGTCCCCACAATCTCCCCTTTGACTTACATGCCAGAGCGCCTTAATGGCTCTTTGTAAATCTAATTGAAACAAATGCTATTGACCCAGACACATTTGCAAGTAAATCTGGTTGGACCTCAGTCAGAGAGCATGTGTTTGACACCAAATTATGCTTGAGTGCTGGAGGAAGAAAAATGGGAACTCATGCTCTGGCAGATAGCGAGACAAAGGGAGGACTTAATTAAAGGACTGAAACATACACCACCGAGCCTAGTAAACAAGCTTCGGAGTGGTGAATGGGAAGTGCAGGGTTGCCTATTTTTATGCAAAGTCCAGTGTTGAGAACAGGGTTTGTTAGTGCAAATTCCCTCCTCCCCAGCCCCAGGGGACAGAGATAAGGACCACCTGCCCACTCAGAACCACCCCTGTCTGTGCTCTGGCAACACTTGGCAAGCTAAGTGGTCTCAGGCTTGGTCAGTATGTGTCTAGGAAACCTCCAGGGAAAATCCAGTATGCTACTGAAGAGAGTGTTGTTCTCTCTGAGTCCAGTATCCCAACATGGTACAGAGAAAGTGGGCATGGGAATATCTATAGGTCACAATCCAAACCTCTAGCTACTTTTTGCTGATTCTCTGAGAAGACGGGAGCCAGACTCCAATGCTCATAGAACTGAGATCCATGAACCTCTCTTATCTCAGGATAACCCTCACCAGGCTCATCCCCTTTCTTCCAACAGGCACTGAATACTCTGCTAGTAATTCAGCCCCCCAGAAGAGGAAGAAGGCTCTCAAAGCAGCAATAGCAGCATCAGTGGTCCTCCATGGGTGTTTTCTATGATGGGGCAAACACTCACCTCCCTGGCCCCCAAGACCAAAGAGATATTAGGAAGGAAGAGAGGTGTGTGCAGTGTTCGCACTTCATCTGCTAAGATTTTAGCACTAAATCAGGTAGGCATTCTAGGTTCACTTGGGATTTTGATGTACTTGAGTGCCCTCAGGGGTATAAACCCTGCAAATCATGGGGGTGTATCCCCATTTCAAGACTCCTTGTGGACAGTCGCCACAGAGAGGTGCAGGATCGAATGGGCCAAGGAAATTGTACTCCTCTCACCCACGGAGGAGGTCTCTGCCAGCTAGGGGTGGGGCATGTTGGTGGGCATAGGAAGAGCTTGCTCTGCTGACTATGTTGTAGGTAGACAGAGGACTGTAGTCACCAGGGATGTTAATTCTGCGCCTTTCACCAGCATGAAGTTCACTATTTATGTAAATAAATTAAAAGAACTGAATTTTATATGAGAAAAAAATAGGTTTCCAGCTTCTGTCAACAGGCAGAGCAGAGCTCCCTGCTTCTCAAGAGGCAAATAAGCTTGAGGAACAGGCAGTCAAGTGTCAAGGCTGTAGTGTGCGTGTGAACTTCCAACCCTAAACCATCAGTCTTGGCCCTGGCAGAAATCAAAGCAGTCTTTGCTGCTGTTGGTTGGGTTTCCACTGAAACAAAGCAAGTGGTCTTATCTCCCACACAGATCAGCGGGCCAGTTGTGCCGGCGATGTGTTTGACTGTCAAATTCGTAAACACAACAAGCTCTGCCAGCAGTGATGGCCAGGGGAGAGGCAAGGGTGTGCGATACAGTTCACAGATTACAACACACAATATTCACCAGTTTTCACAGATTACAACATGCAATATTCACCAGTGCAAACAAACACAAACCACAACCCCCTGCAGCAGCGGGGAGTGGGCTGGTGCTAAGGCTGCCCTGAGTTATCCCTCTGCTGTTTTTTCAAGTCCCAAAGCACCAGAGGAGACATGGACTAGTCTCCTCAGAGTGGCTTTTTGTAGACAGAGAAGAGTCTACATCAAACTGAGAACGACTGGAAGGGATGGCTCTAGTCTTCTTTTATTCTTCCTTCTTTAATATCCCTCTTTCCCCTACTTCAGACCTGGTATGTGCAGAATAACTCCTAGACTCAGACTCTAAGGTCAGAAGCGACCATCATCATCATCTAGTCTGACCTCCTGCACAACGCAGGCCACAGAACCTCACCCACCCACTCCTGTCATAGACCCCTGACCTACGACTGAGTTATTAAAGTCCTCAAACCATGGTTTAAAGACTTTAAGGTACAGAGAATCCACCAGCAGGTGAGCAGTGCCCCATGCTACAGAGGAAGGCGAGATTGCCCAGCAGCACGGGCAGCTCTGGAAGCTGTTAGGAGAGACACTGCCCTTCCTTCAGAAACCTGTCTGCCCAAGGTTTCTGTGAACGGCCATTAAGGGAATCACAGAAGCACCAACTGGACTGGAGGGTGCTAGATACATATTCACCAAGCCCAGCTGCACTCGGCAACTGAGCTGCCTGACTCCAATCTCATGCACGAGTGTGGTGCACCCCACGTGAGAGCTTATCCCACTGACACTAGGGTGTCATGAATGGCATCTCTTTGGGCCATGTCGTAAACTCCCCACGGTGAGGCCAATGGACATCAGTGACTACGCAGGTAAGGAAGTGATTACCAATGTGAGTAAAAAGTTCATAGTCCAACCCTTGATCTGCAGCTGCAGTCTGTCATCTCTCCGTATAATCATTTGCTGCAATGATCTTGCAGCAAAGAGCAGCAATATCTTAGAATTATAGCAGCCCTTTCATCCTAAAGAACTTCTCAAACTACACATGCTGGGATCACGCACACCACAGAACCGCAGCTGACTCTGGGGTGGGATAGGGCTGCTGTGTAACAGTGTACAGCAATGACACCAAACAGTTTAAAGCAGGAAAGAACAAACCTGTATCCAATGGAAACTACATGAGGAATCCAAGAGAAATGTAATTACCCAGTCTGAAATCTGGCAGGACACAGAGGTTAACACCCTGACTTCTAAAAAGAATCTATAGGATCTTCAACAACCATAAGAGACCAGGACATTGGCATTATGCTCAGTCAACAATTTGGCACCATAGCCCCTCAGGCCCATGCTGTGTCACTGTTTCAGTGCTGACTCAGGGAGAAGAGTGACACCTACTGAATCACTAGCACCACTTCAAGTGACAGCCTGCTGCTGGTTGGAGTAGCTGCATCCACGTATGACCCTGTTCCAGCCCTGTATTGCTTATGAGACCAGAGAAGATCACAGCCTGACATAGTAAGATTCAGTCTTTTCGACTCTTCAGAAAAGGAAGTGAAGCTTGATACCATGACAGACACAGACAAGAACAGGAAATTAAAAAAAAAAAACAAAACACAAACCACAAAACTAACCCAACCACCTGCTGAGAAAACTCATCAAAGAGGGGCTGACACACACCATGCAGATCTCATGCAGTGTCCCCGCTCAGAGATGTCACAGCCTTCATCAGCTTTGCTGCTGTAATATTCTTCCAGGAAAGGAAGGCTTAGCAGACACCCTGCCGGTCAATCTGATGACTGATGACAATCCCGGGGACTGTCTGAATGGGATACTTATGCCCAGACTCAATGGGTGCTGACAAATGCAGATAATGAACTTCCTGCAAGAAGCACTGCCTAAGTGAATGTAAATGACTCCAGGATCCATGTGTACACACAAATATGCATACCCTATGCTGTATCTACAATGAGAGGAGAGAGACAGCATTGAGGCTGGATGACTGTAGCATGCCCAGGGCGGTGGTGTAAAGCACAAAATGAGCTTAACCACCCAACAGTTGCACTAATCCCTTTAGTATGTGTGACTGCTGTATTATATAACACAATTAAAAATTATACACAGTAAAACAGTAGTGTAGAATGCAATACAATCGGACCTCATCTGCATGTTCACTGGGCAATAAAACTACCTAGGAACGGCATGACACCAAGAAAGAAGGTCCTGAGGTTTAGCCATGGAACTGGAGGGAGAACTCCTGGGTCCTGCCCCGGCTCTGTCTCAGATTTTATGCGTCTTGCCCACAAAGCCCCCACAGCTCCCACTTGACTGCAGTTGACGCTGCAGGGACACAACAGCTCTCAGAATATCACCCAAAAAAATCACATGTTTAGCATTAGCCTCCCACTGGGCATACACCAAAAGGGATTCAGGACCTCCCACAAGGCCAGGCTGATTGTATGAACTTAACACCTGACGACAGGGTCAAAAATGTGTTCCTTTGCTTCCAAAGGTCCTGCTTGCAGGCCAATTTTGTCAGGAATAATAATAATTTAATAAACTCCTGAAAGGAGAAATGTATGCATTTAGGCAGATCTGTCTTTAGAGAGATTGTTTTTCAAAGTTTTCCAAGAGGCTTCAGTGCCTCTTTTAATTACTCAACAAGATGCTTTTCACACACCAATGGGGGAGAGGGGAGCTGAGGAAATGAAGAGCAGCCATTTGTTGTCACAGTACTGAAAGTGTTACTAAATTTTTAATTTTGTTCAATTTCTTTGTTACTGGCGGAAAAGGGAAAGGGGAAAAATCCTTTAAAATATAATCCAAAGATTAATATTTCATGAAGGAATCCAGACAAGCACATTATGGAAGCTGATGGCCAAATTACCAATTTATGGGCTTCCCATTGTTAGCCCAGCTAAACAGCAGTGTATCTTATCCCATACAGTGGCTAATTAAAGGTTCATCACTTGGAATATAATCTGACGTGACGGTGGTTTTTCAATTGTAAAATCAGACCCCAAAATAACAATACTGGACTTCAAAGAAGGAAAGGAAGAAGGATGAAAGATGGGTGCCATGTAGTTTTGTCTCTGCTCCTTTGTCAAATAATTGGAGTATTCTAATAAATGCATGGCTATCTAAAACCTCACGACGGTCACAGTGCTGTACCCTGGGGCCACCTAGGACTTCACGGAAAGCAGTGACAGAACTCAAATCCTCCTGTTGCGAAAGTGAACTATGAGAGAATTTCCATCTGCTGTTGGCAGTAGAAGGGCCTAGGATGCTCAGATAAGCAGTTCTGATTCCATCAAGCAGCATCAGTGACATCCTAGCCAAATCATTGTGAGGTATCTTACCTTGCCATAGCAATTGTCATTTTGAAGAATACAAAGGTGCTTTACAGCACAATATGCAGAGTGATCACCTCATCCAACACGGAAATGTAGCTATTTTCTATATTGCAAGCTCAAAGGCTCAAAATGCGCTTGGCATTTTCCAAACAGAACATGACAATCTCTGCTCTTCAGCTATCTAGGAATCCTCTAGTCCATTAGGAGTTAAAAATAATCAGAAAGTTAACACCACAGACTGCAGCAAGATTTACCATGTACAGTGTAAGAGGAAACTGCTACAGCCTTTGGCATTTAATACAGTTAACAGTTCAAATGTTCTTACTGTCCTGGAATACAGAAACAATCCGATACACAAAGTTACACACAAACATTGATGGCTTTTGGAGGAGCAGAACAAATTCAGCAGTTCCAATGAAAGTTTCAGATAACAATAGCAATCTCTGATATGTAAGGTCAATCCAAGGACCCTTCTTCTGTGGCAGGAATGACAAAGGGAATACTGTGACCATAAATGGAATAGTTCAACAGTGGTCCATGCTGGATGTCTCATGGGAAGGTGTTAAACCCACATAATGTACCAACAAGCGTTGTACACTGAAGTTTGGAGAAGGAAAAAGAACACATGCAGGCTCGGCTGCTAAGTGGTTTTCTGGCCATTTGCTTTGTTTTAAAAAGCTGTTTTCTCCAAAGGGCATCTCTGAAAAAGCAGTGAAAGCTGAATAAAGCTGAAAGGATGGAAGCTGCAGATTCCAGGGACACCTGGGTACTCGATTCAAAAGCCACATCTGCCACATTAAGAGGTTGATTATAAACAATTTAGTTCCCTAGGGGTTAAAGAGACACTGCACTTATTAATAACAACTGCATCTTACATTTCAAGAGTACCTCCACAAAGATCAGTTAGCTTGATGATCAGTTCAGAAAAATTATAAATAGGGAAAAACCGACCACTTCACCCAAAACTGAAAGGCATCTGCCTCTGTTGTGGAACATGGCAGCTGTTCAGTAGTATATCCCAGTATTGTGAAATGAACTACAGTCACCACAGACATCAGTATGGCTTGAATTAGGCACCTTCAACTAAAAGCACAATCCCTTGCCCGTTGCATTAAAGGAGTTTCTCAGCAATTAGTAGTAAGTAGCAGTCTCTCATCACCAGTTAGTGGAAAGTGACATGGTGACACAGACTAAGCCATTATATTACAAGAACACAATGCTTAAGGAGAGGAAGTGAAAAAGAAACTGAAAAAGCTGTAGAGGGAATATGGAGAGAGGAATTTAAGAAATTTAGCCAGGATAATAAAGCTAGTACCTTTACCCTAATGATCCCCTAAGAACAGTGACAAATAAAATGGAACCTTTAACGAGCATAAGCCATGTTCATTCACCAACAGGCCAACTCTGAACTTCTTTTCTTTGCCTCTGATGTTTCCACCTCTCAGATCTCTGCATTCCAAAACATTTGAGACCTCATTGTGAGCGATTTCTCCCATGCTGCCCTTTACTCCGAGAATGTACCTTTTGGCAAGGCCACCACTGTTGTTCTTTCAGATTCCCCTCTGCAAATTCCCAAAGACATCTACAAGGATTAAGCAGAGGGCAAGCTCGAGATAGTTCTACAGAGCACAGTCACAAGCCATGCATCTGCCATCCCTCTGACCCCCATCTGCCCTTTCCCCCACCCTTCATGACTTTTCTCAGTTATTAACTCTCTGAGCACAGATAGCATCATCTGCACCAGGCACACTGTGGCACTCCTGTAATACAGGTAATAGTAGTGAAGCCTTACAGTCAGACCTGAGCTTACAGAACTATATGTATGATTTCGCCACTGCCGCAGTATGCATTCTTATATTTCCATCACCGCTGGTTACCACAAACCTTGTTCCTGGAGTATTCATATGATGTCACACTCCAGTGTGTGGGGGGCATCACAAACAGCCACCAGAGAAGCTATTGTGATGTTACAAACGGAGTGGGCAGAATCACTGAATGGCTCGTGCAGCCTGTAGGAACCCAATTATACAAGAGAACGCTTTGATTTAGTCACAACGACGTGTGCGTGCACGCCTATCTATCTTTATCTTTGAAGGGTAAATTCAGTCTAGGGCTATATATAAAGATGACCCCCAGAGTCTGACTGTAGTAAAAACAGAAGGCAGGTGGGGATGGGAGATGAACTGGGAATTTAATTCTCTCTTGATCCATACAATGAAAACAAAATCCTAGCACAGATTCAATGGCTGGCTGAGCACACTGACAATTTTCCTCCGCATTTATCACGAAGTATAAAGATAAACCACATTAAAAATTCACCTGCATTGTCACCTCTCCCCCCGTCATCCATCTTTTCAAATACACAGTATACAAATTACTGCCCTTAAGGGTGCAATTTCATTTTGTTCTCCTCAGAATTATCACTGTCAATAGCTATTATGGGAAGGCCAATTTTCCCTGCAAGGATTCAAAAAGCCTGCAGTTTAGAAGTTTGTTTTGGTTTAGATTCTTAATTTTGGCACTGCACAAAAAATATAAATAAAAGAGAATAAATGTAGAAAAGAGGAAGGCAGAGACAGGCGGGCAGACAGACACAGGCAGACAGGACAGAAAAAGGAAGAGACAGAAGAGAGACAGAGAGGAGAGGGAAAGAGAATAGAATCACATGTGTATTACACTAATACAAACCCTTTGATTGCTCTAATTACACCTAAAGGAAAACAAAACCCCTCTGGTGGTACCAAGCACATGAATAATTAACTGGAAAGGAAGGAAGGCAGGAAAGCTACAAACAACCCAAACAATCTTGAATTGCAGGCAGGTTCTTGAGAAACCAGGAGAGCATGTCATTGCTGGGTTTTTTTCTCCTTTTCCTTCTTGCATTTCAAGTCAGCTGAAGAGCTGATACTGCGCATCTAGTCACCCCTCATTCCCCCAACACACTATTCTTGGCCTGCAGCCAGCCCCACTCAGGCTATGATTTGGTCAGATCCTCAGTTTAAGCTGGGTTAGGCCTGCTGCCTGCAGTGTATTTGGTTGGAAGGTTCCTCCTACAAAAATCCTAGATGCCTGCAGGAAAGGATGTTGGAGAGTCAATAGGTGGTGCTCTACCTTCTGAGTTAGATCTTAAATAATGGCCCAGAGGAGAGTTAGGTGAAGCTGGCTTTCAGACTGGCTTTAAAAACCAAGATCCTAACTGTGTGTAACCATTAAAGATGCTGTGGTACTTTTCACACAAGTAAAAGTAAAAGTAAAAATCCAACCTCAGGGATTCTTTAGAATCAAAAGCACCAGGCATTAAAGCCAGAGGATAGTATTTTCCTAGTAGCATTTGTCTAAATTTGGATTTGGTCTCAAATAACTTCCCTACTTGGAACAGAAAATATGCCCAAGTGGGGGCTTTGGGACTTATTCAACATGCTTGCCAATGCCAAATGAAAGATTACCAAGAGCTGATCAAATTGTCTGATCCAGTACAGCTGGACACGATACTAGATTGGATGTGATACATGAAACTAGACTGTGCCAGGTCGTATGGCAGAAGGTGCGTTATTAAATTTGATGGCCTAATGACCTAATCTTGTCTGAAGAAACTCCTTACATCCTTACAACAGGGTAGTAAAATTCCTGGAATACAATCACTATGTCACAGAGAAAGTGAAGTGAAAAATAAATGAGCATTGAGTTATTAACTATTACAGGGAAAGTCACAGCTTGTGACATTTTAATTATAATTTCATCCATTTTATTGAACCATCGGAGAAAAAAGGGAAAATGAATTCCCACAAAAAGGTACAAATGGAAGCTGGCAATGGAGCTATCCTTCTCCCCTGAATGGGGGTCTCCTTGCTGCTCATTGAAATGAAAACCCTAACTTGTAATAAATCAAGTGATCAAAAGGAAGACTGGATTTTGATTTCTTTTACCAGCATGTCACAGCAACACTGCCGTGAGCCTCTCGCACACATCAAATAACCGACAGCTAAATAAAGCCATTTTCAAATTATGAACGTTTAGCAAATGAGTGTGTTCAATAAGATGGCAGGCAAAAAAAAAAATCCTACGTCTAGTTATTTATTTATTTTACCTCTGGAAATAAAAGCTTTTTGGAGTGCAGAACTGCATTTGCCACATGCACTGTGATGGATTAGCTCTGGTAAGTTGAAATAAACAGTCATTCGTCTTACTGCCCATGCTGGCTCTGGGTGTACACAGAGCAGGAAGATGAAAACCCACAGCTTGTAACTTGGGGCTGAGCGCTGGAAACGTCTGCAAAAAGGTGTGGGCACCTGAGGGAATCCAGAATGGCTTTTGGAGCAGCATAGTTCTCCCATTTGTATCCTCCCTCTACCTCACTTGGATCTAACTGCCTCCCTGCTAATAACCACAGGGGGAAGGTCAGTACAAAAGTGCCCTTAATCAGCTGTTCTGGAAGGACCACCGTCAATGACAGATAATCTCTTCTCTCACATTGCAAAATGTCCCAAAGCACTTCACAGGTTGTGCACACAAGAAACACCTCACCCCAAGGCTGAAATGCAGCCACCTCTGGGGTGAGAAGACTAACATGCAGCGGCAGCAAACAGTTTTGTTCAAGGACATTGGGTCTGACTCCTAGAGTCTTCGGTGTCAGCACGGAGCAGACAGAATCAGGGATTTAAAGTCTCTTCTAACAGACCCACACCTCAGGAAAAGTACAAAAATTAAAGTGTGCATGGAAACCAAATTACAGCATCTATATCTCCTCTGCGTACATGGACTTTCACTGCTCTAGCTCCCCCAGTAGAGGTTATATACCTGATTTACAACTATGTAAATGAAAGGAGGGTCAGGCCAGTCACATATATGACAGGACGATGAGGAGTAGAGATTAGCCCTGCTGGAATCTGAACCGGTTCCAGGAATTCTTCTTGGTTCAACATCCTTCCAGGGCACATCATCATCTTGATTTTAAAAGGACTCTGAAGAAGCTGCATCTCCTGAACCCATTCCAGTGCCCGAATCACCACTGAACCACAAGCGAGATATCGCCAGTGCCCCTCCTGTCCTACTCCCCCCTCCTTGATGCTCCAGCTGCCATTCTCAACACCTGGCGCAAGAAGGGGGCGGGGGAGAGAGGCTCAGGTATTTTGGACTTGCATTCTGAAACAAAATAGATAACCACACATCTGTGTACAGATGTGACTCTTATATCATCATAAATCTGTACCTGCTACAGCAAGGCACCTCCGGTGCCAGCTGGACTACACACAAGGCATCGGGCATTAAGGTCTAGCTGATCTCAAAAATCTTCACACAGGCCTGTACCACAGAGAAATGAAAATCTCCAGGAGCTGTAACAGTACAATGTGGAGTCACTGGAGACAATCACAAATACTAGATTAGACCTGATTCTGTCCGACACATATACACACCAACCGGCATGTTACAGTGAGCTCTGCTACTGCCACAAGGTATTCGTTCAGCACACACTGGATACAAAAGTCTCTCTCTTCTGCCTGGAGACCACTAATCAAACTTTTCACTTTCCTAGATCACCATGATGCAGCAGCCACTGCTAAACAGATATTAGCTGCACTACTCAAGTGCCATGGGGAGTTTGCCCATTGCCACTCTTCCTCTGGGATGAAGCTAGCAGGAACTGAGAGGCAGTTATCAAGGGTTGTGTAAAATGTAAGGAGTTGTTCAAGTTCAAAAGGAAGAGAAAGAAATCCCTCCTCTCCTCATCTGGAAGTGCTATGCAAGGTCATGGTCAGTGTAGAAGGAGGGAGGGCCCTGTCTGACATTCAGAGTGATTAAAGACAGGAGGGAACTGTTCCTGGGATGCTGGGCACATGAAGGGAAATAAGGAGATCCCATAGACTCTCCCCACATCAAAACAGGAAGACTGTATTTCCATTGTTTCTCAGCTCCAGTGTCACCTAAAGCAATGGAAGAGGTGAATAAGCCCCAGAAACACATACTTGTAACTGCCTTTACCAAACAAAGATGCTTGTCCAGAAAAGCAGATCACCCCCTGGAATGGGCCCTCCTCAAATATCCCAAGAGAATACTTCAATACAGAAAAAAAGTCTGTGCAAAAAGTTACTGACCACCACACACTGGAACCCAGCCATTATTAAACTGCTAAAAATCCTATTTGATAGAAATCCCCTCTGAAAAAAGTCTTTCCCAAATCCCCTCTTCTGGCCTTCAAACAATCCCCAACTTTGCCAAGCCCATCGTCAGGCACAAGCTTCCCACAGACCAGGACCCACCACCTCAAAGCAGCACCAGTCACTGCCAACAACAGCTGCAAAACTTGCAGACCGTGTCACAATGATCAATATTCTCCTAGAACAGTCTTTCAAGATTCGTGGGTGTTGCACAGGCCTGTCATCGCATAGGTGGTACCTCCGCCAGTGCACTGAACACCCGATAATAACCATGAGAATGAAGCCAGACAATCACTCCCCAATGAACTCTCACAGGAAAATGAGAAAAGACAAAAATTCCGTAACACCTGTGGACAAACGCTATTTATGCGATGATCACTCCCCATCTGACCTCTCAGTCCTCCCCCTCCAAGGAAACCTGCATCTCCCTCAACAGACGAGCTGTGCCTGGGGGCTTAAATTCATAATGTTGCTAAAAATCATGGTCTTAATAAAGACACTGGATTTACGGTTTATTACAACAATCTGTAATGCACTAACCCCCCTTTTTTGCTCCATGACTGCAGGGGTATTAATGGACCACTTCACCTTGAACGATCCCTTAGAATACCTATTAACTATCTGTTCTACCTTGAATTTAGCTGTGATGTTCTGAGTGCCTTTCCCAGATGTGAAGAAGAGCTCTGCATAGCTTGAAAGCTTGTCTCCATCACCAACAGCAAGTGGTCCTATAAAAGATAGTAACTCACCCATCCTGTCCCCCAGGGACACAGACACTTCTTAGGTCCACACCGGAAGGAGACAGCCCCCCTCACACCAAACTGCTCCCCTATCCTTTGCCAGTCAGAATCCACCACAGGCCACCAATCACACATGTATCAAGTACTGTACACTCTCCTACCACACTCCTCCCCAGCAGCCTCCACTGACCCCACAAGCTCTTGGAAGATCATCCTGCAATAGACTCATGCATGAGTGGTGAGGGAAGATATGCAGGAGTTAGTTTATAGGTACAGAGTCCTGGAGAGGAACCTTAATAGGGAGGCTACTCCAGGATGATTGTTCCTACTGTGGTTGGAGTCTGATCCAGTATTATATTAACCTGCTGCAGTAAATCAGCTCCAGGTGGCATTGCTATCAGTTCCATATGCCACTAGTCCCCACCAAGGGTTAATGTGCATAAACAGTCCCAAAAACCACCTCCTCCAATTAAGTTCTGTTTGGGTGAGGCAATGTTAAACAGCTACCACTCTACACACACACACACACACTTAATGAGCAAACCACAGCCCCAAAGCATGTCAGAGACACCTGTCAAACAACAGAGGAATGGACCCAGCCACACACTTGGTCCCCATCAAAAAGCACTGTAAACTAAAGGACCCCAGCAACTACATGTGTTAAAAGCCACCACCCTCTATCTCAGATATGTGGCTTCACTGCTACCTCCCTGCTAAAGCTCTGGATATATGAACTTTGTCCGGGGGAGATTCCTGGTGCCTTCCAAGTGCTGGGGTCAGCAGCACAAGCACCAGTAAAGCCCCCAGAAAAGAAATCAACGAAAATACAGAGCAATTAAAAGACTTTTCCCATTTCTCAGCTCTGTTCTTGGATCTTCTCTTTGCGCTGGCTCTCATTGCAAAAGGAAGCACCACCCACCCCAAGGCTGAACAATCAGCGTTGGTTCTGTGCCCCTCGGTACAGCTTGTAGGTACTGATATTGCTCCTGGAAAAATCCATGAAAGGGAGGAAGTTCCCAGTGAAAAGCTCAAGCCTCTCTTCTCTGATGACCTCCCTTTTCAAGGGGATGAGGTAAAGCTTCCAGGAGGTTTGGAAGGGAGAAGTTAATTGGGTCTCGGATGTGAGAGCCACGGCTAGTTGGCTCCACACACTCCGGTGGGCTTGAGATTCACCCACCACCACACACCGGTCCTTGTCTAGGCCGTTCAGCCTCTTCTACTGCAACCCCCTCCCTCTCTGTCTGGGAATTCCTATTTCACATATATGTGGGTTTTAAACCTGGTAATGGACATGGCTTGGCTGTAACTGAGACCTCAGACATGATTCAGATCTCACTTCTGAGATCTCACTCACTGAGATCCATTGAGAGGGAGGGGAGAATCAGGTCCCACTCCCAAAGGCCGTTCAGGGACTCCACCACCATCATATGTAGGCTGATGTTTGATCTAGCCTTTTCTGCAATGTCAGATGGCCCCTTCTCCATGCAGCAGATTTGCCTGAAGCCATTTGAGCCCATCAGCCTCTTACTGGGACTGTCTGACAGTCGGTCAGTCACCCCTTCTGACAGATATTACACTGTCTTTGATTTGTTTACTTTGGACTTGTAGCTATTCTCCCCCCCCTCCTTCCACCCTTCTTTTTAACCAGAGGAGAAATAATTTTGTTATAGCTTCTTTTTTTTCCATCCCACTGGCACATCCTTTAAAATAAACCTATCAACACTATTTACCCCACCATCTTTGTTTCTCCTACCTCTGTCTCTGTTCCCACAAACCCAGAGTGAACATCACTGCCCAGACACCTGGAGCTGGATAGTAGGAAGTGTCAGCAGTCGGCACAGGTTTTTAGAGGCTGTCTCCCCACCTAGGTAAATAACGGAACACAGACTCTGGCTAAAGCCTTTGGTGAAGACTAATTCATCGGATTCAGGGCCTTTGCCCCATGTTCTTCCCAAGCTGAGCTTTGAAGTACTGCAATGGTCCTGTCATACCTAGGCTTCAGAGCTGCATCCTCACATGGGAAGGCACCAGACTGACAAGCTGAATGAAAAACAAAACAAAAAACCAATCGATCGGCAAAGTTTCAGCTACACTCCCCATCTGTCTCTTTCGAGCCAGATCTGGAAGGATCATCATCAGATGGTGGTGAATGAGAAAAGGGCAGGCGGTGCTGTAAGCTCCATCTACAGTGCAGAACAGCGTACATGCCCGCCACATGCACACTCTTCACATTGCTAACACAACATGAGAGAGACCAGACTGCTCCCATATGGACTCTAGAGATTCCTGTGTGTGTGTGTGTGTGTGTGTGTGTGTGTGTGCGTGCGCGCAGCTCCTCTGCATAACAGAGGGACTCATTCCCCCTGCAGTCTCAGATAGTTATCTTTCTCCTTCACGGTCCTCAAAGGCATGAGGTGCTGCTGTGCATTATTAAACAACTGCCAGGTTCCAACCCAGAGGTGGCTGCATTCCTTGTGCACAGCTTGTAAAGCGCTTTAGAATCTTTCACAATAAAGGCACTAGGACAATGTGAGAGATGATTAACATGAGCAGTGCCAACATCCAACAGTTAGTGCCATCTTTGCAGTCAGGATAAATTCAACCTGGCACAACACAGTATAACAAAGCGTTCCACCTGCAAGGCAAAACCACAATACAGTGAACGTTCAAAGGACCCACAAGTTACTCTGGGTACTATGAAAGTCTCACAAGCCATGCCGGCAAGACACAAGACTGCTCCACCAAAAGCAGGGTGCTCCCAGAAATCTCAGCGCATCTGACAGCTTTTAGCGGGTCACAACAGCTGCTGGGCAGTGCAAGCTCTGCCAGCTGGCTGCTTAGGGTAGAACTCAGCTTTAAGATGACAGCACTGGGGAACAGCTTTTATTCTGCAACCCTGGAGAATGGAGATGACAGGGGAACTGCTTCTATGGGTGCAATTCAATCTACTAAAGCAACATCCCTAAGGAGAAATAGCGGCTGGTCTTCAAAGTCAAGCGACACAGGGAAGTGCCAGAGTCCAGACACCGAGAGGCACATTCTTGATCTTCACTGCTGCACTCTGCTAGCAGCCCTGTGAAAGAGCCTGAAGAGCACAGTGTTTTAGTATGCAGATGTTCAGACAGTGACCAGACTTTAAAGGTTAGGAGGTTTCATTTTAGTACCTTGTGACCCTCTATGTTGTTTAACCTATTACAGATTATTTTATTCTTTCACCCTGAAAACCGTTTCACAAAGGACTTACATCATCACCACCCGCATTTTACAGCTATGCACATTGAGGATCAGAGATCACTGGACCAATTTTCAGAGGAGCTGAGCACATATAACTCCCAAGTGAACTCAACAATTCACTGACTAATTTAATGTACAGAGAAACAATCCTTAAAAACTCTAAGGATTTATATAGGACTTTTCATCCATAGCTCTCAAAGGGCGTAACAAAGCCAGGTAAATGGCATGATCCTAATTTTACAGGAGGGGAAACTGAGGCACCAAGAAGGGAAAGTGAACAAACAAGGTCACAAACAAATAACTGGGATAGGTGGGAATAGAATACAGGTGTCTTGATCCCCAGTACTAAACACAGACTGGACCAAGCTGCCTCTGATACACATCGTGGTGTTTTATGGGCTTTCACGCAAATGGGAGGTTGATTCGTTGCATCCCAGAAATGGCTCCTTTCCAAGGATGCTATTTGCACATATTTTGCAAAGGACTTGAGGATCCCTTTCAATGGAAGCTGCTACATAAATATAAAATACAAAACCACAAACACAAAGAAAATAATTTTAATTTACAGCACTCCCTGAAAGACTTAATTTATCCCCAAGAGAAGGTGCAAGTGTTAGACACAATCCTAATTAAAGAAGGCCATTTCCCTCATTACTGCTACTTTCCTCTCCTGCAGGTTGCTCAGCTCCACAGCAAATAACTGAAAATGTAAGATAAGAGGGGAAGCAAAGACAGACCACCAAGCACTCTGCAGCTTCAAAGGTGTGATTACTCCCTGAAATCTGCACATCAGAATTGGAGACCAGCAAACTCCTGGCTGCCCCCTCCGCTCAGGAGCTTGTGTCACCAGTGCTGGAATGTGGGACTCCCCTCTGCTGCCATTTCCAAACAACCCTTCCAAACCCCCTTTCCCCCCATATGAAAGACGGTTCAGCTGCTGACTCACAATGGACATTCCAGTCTGTGCATGACACAGTGTGGTAATCCCTTAGTAGCGAAGCAAAGCAGAGAGGAGCAAAGCCAACCCACCTGCCCTCCGCCTGTGTTAGCGCACTTCGAAACGGAGCCTCTTTCTTAAAGGGTCACCTCGTTGGGGAGCAGAATGTGGCGTAAAATGCTCTGAAATTGATGTTTTCATTTTCTGTCTACTACACCTTTAAATGGCTAAGAAGCTTGCCGGAGTACAGAGCCAGCAGCCAGTTTGCACCAAATTGCTTCATTCTGTTACAGAGGACACAGACAAGTGCTCTCCCCTGGAGAGTTCTCTTTTGTTCTCCTTGCTGTCCTTTCCCCTTAGTCTTCATTGTAGGCTGCAAGTATGTGGCTGCCCTTTGCTGCATGAAAAAAGCAGCAAAACATCCTACAAAAACCACCCAGCAATCAAGCACTGGCTCTTCCCCCTACCCCTCCTCCCTGTGAAGTGAAAATGGGATTTATTGGGGTGAGTTGATTGGACTCTTACTCCTTTCAGCTCTTTAAAGCTGTCTGTGGGGTGGCATAGGTTCCATGCCAGGGATTTGGGTTTGCCTGTTCTGTTTCTAGGCTGATTTGATTGGTTACGTGTTTGGTACAGGGGTGTGGAACAGAAGAGAGAAGGAGAAGCCATGGAAAGCAAAGCCATGTTGGTGCTGCCTCAAGGTCACACTGGCTCTGCATTGAACACAATGAAGTTTCTAGCCTCTCTATTATTTCTGCATCATTAGAGACGTCTCAATGGAATCCTGTCACCGAACAAGCACCCATGGATATCACAGCTGGAAGGGGGAGAGTTACTCACTTTTGTGACTCCTAACAAAGAGCATAAAATCAAGATGCAACCTTGCAAGTGCTTGCATATCAGCAAGTCAATCAGGAGGGTGCCCCCTCTGTGTTCAGGGGAGTTCAAGGAAGAGGGCTTGAGAATGGTAGGAGATGAGTGAGTGCAGCAGCTTACATGTGCAATTGACTGTCTCATGCATTCATCAGTGGCCCAGCTCAACAACCAGATCCTTCCTACCTCAGCTCATTGCAGAAGTGGCCTAGGGTGGGGAGTCCCAGATGGAGAGGATGAGGTCTAGGATGAAAGGCTCACAGAAGCTGATCTACTGAGATGGTGATCACAACATACTTTTGCAGGAGGAAGATGGGCGCAAGTCAATTCTGCTTAGTAAGTTTATTGGCTACCTAGCACAGCGTCACAGCCATCCATCAGTAACCTAACGGTAACTAGTAAGCACGTGCTTCTTTAAGAAAAGGACTGGGTGACAGATCCAGTAAACCTGTCAGTGTCATCTCAGTCATCCCAACAAGGGCCCAGGCTGAGTGACTCCTGTTTCCCAGCACAAATGAGAAATGACATCCAAAGGAAAACAGTGGTAGGAAGACACATTCATCAACATTCCTAATACAGTATCGTGGAATGGCAGGCAGTGTAGGGCACCTGCCACTGCATGCAAAATCCCAAGAAAATCATGAGCTACTTGGTAACGGTGAGCAACTTATCCATGTGACAATTTCTGTGTCAGGTGATGGGTTAGGGATATTAGAGATGAGAAAGCCCTACTGGACCCTATCGAGATAACACCTCTAGCCAGTGAAGTAATAAGGGTCCTTCCAGCACGTGCATTAGGCCTGGTCACGATTCAAGTCATGAGGCAGATGGGAGCAGGTTAGCAGATTATGAATTGTACAGGGCGAGGTGAAAGGCAAGGGCAGAATAAATATCAAGACTGCTATTGGGAACGTACTTAACCAGTCTGAACCGTACATCTTCCACTGAACCAATTTTTTTTTTTTATGATAACTCTGATGGGTTTTATTTTCTTTAACTCCCATTTCATTTTCTATCTGCCTCTTCATTTAACACAGCACTATTCTTAATATGAATCCCAAATTAGCTTTTCTTTATTTTAAGATAAATGGCATTTATTTTCAGCTATCATTTCTGCAGCCTTAATGAAGCCTTTTCCAGTGGAATGATGCAGGAGTTTGGTCTGTGACAGACCTTTTACTGAAGTAATTAACCAAAACGTTTTAAAAAAATAACCTCCTAAATTATTTATCCCAAAGTCAGCATTGGGGTTGCTCACTGCTCAGCTGACTTGGACAGACTACTTCTTAGATGGAGGATTTGCAATAATTAAATACTGAAATTATTACTTATAATATTACTTTGCACTTTATAACATCTTTATCAGAGAATCTCAAAGTGTATTACAAAATATTAATTAGCTGTCGAACATCGCTTTCAGACCGGTCAAAGGTATTAGTTGATTGTTTCACCCACCCCTGAAATGCAGCCGCTTCTGTGGTGGAGCGTGACAGCTGCTTAGCACCAGTAGTCATACCAGAAACTTCATCCAACCAGGAAACTGACACTACTGTATGACCAGTATGTCCAATCAAAACAGCTCATAGACAAAAGCTGAATGCTTGCAATTAACTGCTTTTGAACAAGCTAAAAACCAATGACCAATCACAGAATGATTCACTCATTTTCTGCCCTGTCTGCAGGCCTTTAGCACAGGCAAAGAAAAGGGAAATGCATGAAATGGTTCCCTACCAAGCAGAGCCCTGGAACCTGCAGGAAGCAAGCAGTGTTTTTACAGGAACTCAGTGCATTCCACTGCAATGTATCCTGTGGGCAGGCAGGACTGTATTCACCCAAGTCCGGCTGTAACTCTGGGGCTTATCTCAGTATTGAATTTGAACGCTGAATATTATCTATGGTACGTCAACCTAACATTTGCTATGCCAGCAATTTTGGCTGTGTGATGAATTTCTCATATTGGCTGTGTGATGAATTTCTTATACTGTAGTTTTATTGAGCATGTGTAGCAGGTACTATGTTTTTATGTGCCTGCTCTAAGGAAAGTTGAAGCAATAAAGTGTGATTGATTGACATTGTGTCTCCATACCATGACATTGAACCAAGGAGTCATGCCACCTGGTACTTCTGCCAGCCAAGGGAGACTTTCTGTACTGAGATCCTGAGCCCCTCTCTAGTGATTCATCCTCATCACCCACGGCTCACTGGCCAGAGTCTTCTGCGTTCTCAGGTTTCCCCCACCGGAATCACCTGCACAATCACACTAATGAGGAAGGAAATGTTAATGGCCGTTTCCTAGATGCCTGTATCTGCCAGGGGGAATAGAGCAATTTCCCCAAATCAGGAGCCCCACAGCAAGGCAGAGAAGGGGCTTGAAAGTGCTTTCATTTCTTAGCTATTTTCTCCCCACAAGGATACTTAGACAGTCCGGAGCTCTTGTTGCCCCTCCCTTCCCTCCCAAGGAGGGAACTGTGATCTTAAGTTCAGAGAGGATTAAAAATTTGAGAATGGCTCATCTTGGATATAGCCCCAAAAGCCTGGCTGCCCACCCCCACTGGAAAGCTCACCTGTCTTTTCTCCCCTTGCCATGCCCCATCCTACTGTTTCTTTCCTTCCCATCCAACCTACTCCTTTGGCTCCATTCTTTCTTACCTGTGACTCACAGAGCTTCTCCGGACACAACTGTCTTCTTAAAGCCCTAGTGGCCCCCAAATCTCCTCTACCAGCCCTTCATCTGAAACCAACCATAGGCAACTGAACTAGGGGAATCATCCCCCTTAGCCCACATGCCACCAGACTTCTTGGAGAGAAGAACTCACTTCCCTCACTCACTCTTTACTGGGTTATTCACTTCAAGGCTCACTCACTTGCTGAATGATCTTGGGCAAATCACTTCCCTCTCTGTGCCTCAGTTTCCCCAACTGTAACATGGGGATGATAATGCTCAACTACTTCCTGGGGTGTTGTGCAGTTTATTTAATTAGGATGGGATTGTGACCGGCTCTGTGCAGGTGCACAAAGGGAGGGGGAGGGCATACAGTTTCCCCCCACCTTGTGCTCCCTACTGAGGAACCAGGCACAATGTGAACTATTCACTGCAGAGACTGCCCCCACACACACATTCCCCAGGAGGACTGCTAGTCACCCCAAAAGGGAGAAGGGAAAGGATGAGGAGCAAGTAGGTCCATGGTGGCCGAGCTAGCTGGATGTGTTGGGGAGAGCATGCTTCTTTCCCCCTCTTAAAGGATGGAGCAGCACATAAACCTCGAGGAAGCACAGTGCCATTTAGGATAGGGGGGCTCTGCAGCATATGCAATAAGGGTAATGCCTTAAAGGCCCAAATGGGGCCATAATGTTTTAAAGGGTGCTGTCAAGGTATAAAACAGGCCAGGGAAACACTTTGGAGCTGAACCTAGCAGCATCTGGGCCATCTTTAATAGTATGATCAGAAATGAAAACCTTCTTTTGATTCTGTCCCACGACTACACCTACCATCCATTCATTTCACTACACAGCAGTAACTACAAGGGACACAAGGTGCTTTTGCTTAAAAAAGGGTAATGAAACAATTTTCATTTCCTCCACAATTTCTCAAGCTGGGTGTCCACAAACAGATTTGTTGGTCAAAGGGAAAAAAAGAAAAAAAGGAAATTCCACTCTTAACATATTAAATATTATGCCAGCTAAATTTTATCAGCAGAGAATAAACAGTTTGTCTCCTTTGCATCTTTTCATTATGCATTTTATGCCCCTAGTTTCCTGTTAGACTCTAAGGGCTGGAAACCATATTCTGAACACCCAAATAAATTACAGATATTTATCGGCCTCACAGGAATTTTACTACATTAGAAATAACAGGAGATCACATTTAGATAAATAGATAAAGGTAATAGATAGGAGCTTTAGTAATCAATATCTACACCTGCCCCCCCTCCCCTCTCTCTCTCTCTCTCTCTCTGTCTCTCACATGCACACGCGCACACACTCTCCATACATGACTTTAATTAACTTGTCCAGCATTTGGGATTCCATGGGGATACAAAGTCGGCAGGATCATTAAACCCAATCATATTTTCAGCCTAGCTGATATTTCACTAGAGCCATTCAAATCAATTTACCCAACAGAGACATTTGTCCCTGGCCTGTCACCATGGCCCGTACTGAACGTCCTGCACTTCTTTATCTTTTGGCAGGGCCATCATAAGCGAGTGACACACAGGGTGATGTATGGGAACTCGAATAAGTTATAAATCCTCCATCCCTTCATCAGCCGTCATCTGGAGTGAATATACTCCGGCCAGTCTTGGCAACAGTTCCTTAACTGTGCTCAGAGAAAGTCAGCCTTCAGATGACACATTCTTTGAGGTGAAGATCCTCTCTGTGTTTGGCATTTGGGAACAAGAGGGATGGGAAGGAGCTAACCTTAGCTGCCTTCTGTTGGTAGTCCTGTGACACGCACACAAGTGGATGGATAGTAACAAATCCAGACATGACTACAATACTGCCATTTGCTGAACTGTACTGTCATGACCTGGGTGAAAATGTATTATGGGTCGGGTTAAAGACCTGTGGAGGTTAATGGGTGTCAACTCACCCTTCAATTAACAAACTAAGAATAAGACAAAAGGTGTGAGAGAACCTGCCCAGAAGCTTATGGCAGAGTACTGCTTTACGTAGGCGTGTGTGAGACACCACCCAGGATATGTCCACACAGCTCAAGGCAGCGAGCCTCCCAGCCTGGTGGACAGACTTGGACTAGTGCGGCTCCCGTTAGCTCTCCAAACATAGCTGTAACAACGAGAGTCCTGTAGCACTTTAAAGACTAACAAATTTCTGCCCTCCCACCCTTATTCCCCCCACATCACACACATCCAAGGGTAAGAAACAACAATGGGGAGGGTAGGTGTTAGCAAAGTCCATTCAGTGGAACTTTTCAAACATAGCTGTGTAGACAATGCTTTGAAGTTGTGGCTCATGTTGGAGCTCAAGATCTGAAGAAACATCAAAGCACTGTCTACAGAGTTATTTTTTAGACCCTTTGCATGAACCCCTCTAGTATGAGCACCGCTAGCCCAAGTCTTGTCGACCCAGGCTGGGAGGCTCACTGTCACAAGCTGTGTAAACACGGCCACACCACCTGAGGTCTCAGACAAAAGAGACAGACACACAGAAGAAAAGAGGCAAGAAAAATCCAAGCAGGAGCCTGTGAACACAGGGTGATCTTCACAAAGGCTAAAGAGAGAGCTTTTGGGTCTGGTGTTGGCTAAGAAAGCACGGTGACTTTAAGCTATGAATCTGCTTCTTTTTGTTCTTGGTTCCTTTTGCGTTCACAGACACAGGACTTTGTACACGCCTTGTAAATAAACAAGACTGCGTCAAAGAAATACTTACCAGCAATTTGTACTCCCAACTGGAATCAGGGTATCCAACTTTGCTTATCCACTTGGGTCAAAAGGGCAACAATACACATAGAGGAGCAGAAAAACTCAGGGCCACCTGTTCCAATATCACAAGCTCCTGCCCACTTGCGCCCATGGAAAATCTAAATTAACATTTGATACCCCTAAAAGAGTGTTCACCTACCTTGCCCCTAGGCTTTCAGCCACTAAAGAGCAATATCAGACACACAGACCTACAGGTCTGTTTACATTCACTAGAGGGCAGTGACATGCACATACCCAGGAAGTCTATCTCACCAAGCAGGCATTTCCCTGACTTTAAAAACCAGCCTAAACCGCTGTTGAACCACAAGTTGAACTAACCCCATCCCAGCTACTTGCCTTGACCTGCCCCTGTTTTATAAGGTAATAGTCACTCCATAGGCCCTGTGGAATACCCTCTGCCCAAGGGTGGCCATGAAAGAGACCAGTTACACCTGTAGTCAGCTCTGATAACAGCACACAAGCAGTAAGGAAAATGCTCGCCTGTTGTAAGAGAAGAAGGTGCTTGGAGCTGTATACGAGGAGATTGAAGCCAAAGGAATGCTAGGAGTTGTGGTTGTTTTGTTGTTTTTTTTTTTTTTTTTAAACACACAGATATGGGGAGGAGGGGAGGTCCCTCAGAATATCTGACAGATTTCTTTGTAAATGCCTGGTTGTGAGTTATTGTAGGGCCAGCTGAATTGTCGATGAGATTGACACTGCTCTGCATTCCTCTCCCTAACTGCAGAAATGGACAGTAATGAGAAAAGAGCTGCGTGGCTAATTAAGAGAAAGCACTGACTATGCAGCAGGAAGCCTTAGACGACAAGGTGCATGGGGGAGGAGACACAGACTTGGCCAGTCCAGGCCGCTTCTTTGCCTAAAGCACTTGGCCATAACAGAGTCCTACATTTCATATACTCCCTAATGACATTCCTTCCTCCTCATTTACTTTAATTATCACAGAACATGTCTGCTTCAGGAAGTCACAGCAGGGGACAAGTGCTGCTTGTCTCTAACATTTGACAGGCAACCATCACAACTAGTAACCTCCATGTGCCTTAGCAGACTCAGCCCTTGGCCCCAGTTCACAGGTGATCGCTTGACCCGTGATCCACAAGTGCTTCCATCCTCCAGAGGAGTCAGCTAAGAACACGAATGAAAGGGACTCTTCACCATGACACCTGAAGACATGGGTACCATTTCTGGATCATCTGTTATTACTGCCACTCTGGGATGTCCTCTCTAGCTGATGAGCACTGTGCCTGTTACTGCATGTATTCGGTTCTCTGGAGCTTACACTTCATTTGCATTCCAACACACCAATAAGCTTCCTGACAATCATGTTTTTAATAAAAACAATACATTAAAAAAAAAAAAAGCACGTTCAAATGTCCTCCCACAAGAGCCAAATAAAGCCAGGTTTTCAAGACTCAACTGAAAAAATCCACTGTGTCACAATTAGGTGCAATGCTGTGGAATGGAGGGTGCAGTGAGGTCAGAGGGCACAATGTCTCTAAAGCATGGTCTGTGTCAGTCTAAACAGGTCAATGAAATGATGTGAGGGCAAAGATACTTGACTAGATGAGCCATTGATTTTTCTGTCTGCTAAAGGTATAGAATGATACATCTTCATGTAATAAGCAGAGCACAGAAACCAGTGCTACCCATGTGTCAAAATCCCTTTTGCTTTAGCTGTTACAGCACTGAAAGTAGCCAGTGATAGGAGACCTTCTGACTGTTCAATTCACAGGCCTATCCCAACAGGCTCAGGTCTGGAAACGTGACTGGAGTAGGCTTTTGTGAGGGATTTCATGGGGTCAGCTAGCTCTGGAACACCACAAGAATAGCTCTTCATGTTTTGTTTTCCACAGGGGATTCTGGCCCAACCACAAAATACCAATGCAGCCCGAGAACTGGCCCTTTCCCGCAGGAAAAAAAAGTAACCCAATCTTTGCAAATCCAGAAATGTTTAAATTTCTGTAAGGGCTTTGAAGGGAAGCTTGGGTCAGTTTTTTGGGTGAATGGGGTGTAGCTACCGCCTCCTGGCTAGATGGATTACCTACACCGATGGGAGAAGCCCTATCTACACCAACCACAGCATCTATGTTGAAGCGCAACAACAGCACATCTGCATTGCTGTAGCATTTTAAGTGTAGACATACCCTTAGAATGCCTTGGGTTGGAATCACCCATCCTACATAGCTCTGTTGTCCCTGCCACCCCCTCCCCCCACACACTCATCTCGACAGTTCAGTACCATCATAAAAGCAGCAATCTCTCCTTCCCCGTACACACATCTCATTATCCATCCTTAGTATACATCTTGAGTAATGCAATTTACTTCAATGTCACCAAGAGAGATATGCTCCTCTGGGACTGTCATTATCATAAACCACCATCTGTTGCCAATCTATATGGCCTTATCCACCCCTTTTTTAAACTTCTTTATAAAAGGATGACAAAGCACTGTGTGACCCCGTCTCACTTTATTCTCTGTTTAGCAGTCTCTCTGCTACCGCCCTTTCCCCCTCACTATTCTCTGCTTTGCATTTTGCCTCCCTCCATGTGTGTCTTTCAATGCTCCCATCATTGCACAGTGTTGACGCTTCCCGTCCGTTCCTGGGCTTGTGGGAGCTCTGCACAGCGATTTCCCCACCATGTTCCAGCTAAGCAGCCCTTTGTGATGGGTAGGGTATGTCATGCCGAGCCCAGCCAGGCACCCCCAGAGAGGTCACAGTGCAGGCAGGTGATGGATGAGACACTAAAAAAGGGTTTGCCTTTCATGAAAGGACGACCTCAGGCTGTGATCTAATAATAGTTCAGCAGCTGAGCAGAGTTAAGTCAGACGGTAGATTTTAAGATCTCTGGGGCTGGGACTGTCTTTTTGGTCTGTTCAGTGACTAGCGTAATGAGGCCTTGATCATTGACTGGGTTTCCTCGGTCCTATTGTACAATAAACAATATTTGGGTGAGAAAGATCGAAGGCAGCTCAAGGTGCTACAAGAAGTGAGAAGGGGGATGAGTAGGGAGCTGTGATTCAGGGTCTGGAACCTGCCTATAATTCATATTATTTCGCAAGAGAAACTGCTTGGAGCAGAAATAGATTTAAAAAAAAAAAACCCAAATTTTTAAACTAGAAGCCTGAAGAAGTAGGGATCCGACCACATGGAAGACTGCCAGGAATGCAGTCTGGGAGTTTGGTTCTTCAGTATTTGAAAGATGCTATTAATCATCGTTATGGGTCTTTGGGATGGTCTACACTTAAAGCACTGTGAGGACTTTTCACACTCCTGAGTGACGTAGTTAGACCGAGATAAGTTTGTAGCATAGACCAAGCTTGTGTGTCCTCAAAAAGGACATTTCCAATGCAGTGAGCATCCACATTTTTGAGTGTATAAGTAACTGGAGAAAACTGATTTGGAAAATGAGGCTAACACCCCTAAACCAAGAAAGGCATTTCTGGACATGCAAGCTGACCCAGATGGAGGGCCTTGTTGGGAGATTTCAAGACACAAAAAGGTTAGCAGCTAGACAGTAAGTGATGTAACAGGCTCATCACAGAGGCCAGAGAGGAGATTGCTCTCAAGAGTATGTAAGCTATTCCCTTTTCCCCCCTCTGTAACTAAACAGAAAATGCCTTATCTCATTTAGTTTATGAGAAGTGTAAATCTGGAGATGTTAAACAAACGATTACGATTGTTCTAATTCCACATTGATTAAAAACTGAGAATCTTATTTTTATTAAGATTGTCTGGGTAATTACATGCAGTCATCACCACAAATCAGAGAACCCAGTGACCTCTAAGGAGAGGTGTTGAAGGATGAAGAGTTTCTGGAATCCACAACCCACACACACTACGAATCTCTGTCAGGGGGCCTGAACACAGGTGTCTGTTCCCAGTGAATTGCATTGCCACCTGGCTGTGATGGGTGAAGGTTGGTGGTAGAGTGGGTTACACTGAACCAATGACCCAGCGCAGTGGTACTGTGCCCCTGGAAGCACTGGTCTTTCAGTTGAGGCAAAAGAGGATCATGCCATAGCATTATTGCTGCTTTATAATGTTTGTATATCTTTTATCATTAATTATTTACAGCACTTCTTGTGCCTTTGCAGTGGGAGGGCTTCTAAAACATACAATTAATCAAATTCCGTGATTCTTAGAGAGATCCCAAAGTGCTTCCGACCAGAGAAAAGGTGCTGTATTCAAATTCCAGAGGGGCTAATTATATTTTGCCTCCTTAAATTCCGCTGCAGTTTCAATAGGGTATGAGATTCTCCTTCATTTGTTGTCTTCAGTTGTTGGGTAGCATTTTTAAACAGCTGTTGTATTCCACCCCACTGGTGGGGAAAATTATCCGTGTGTATATATAGTCCATAAAGTTACAGGCCATAAAGCACTTTGCAATGAAAGTTGTTATAGACACACATGATTATCAAAGCATGATTACACACCACAGAAAGGCACGTGGAACCTGTTTTTCTATTGCCTTGCAGCTGTGTAGTCATTCCCAGCTGCATAGCACGGGTGTAAAGTCAATCTGCTTGATTTGGTAGTGTGTGAACATTCTCCCTTGTTGGGGACCTTACATAGTCATTTATATCTGCATGAAGTGAATCAGGGCCCTTGTGATTGTAAGAAAATCCCATACTTTGGCTATGCAAGGAGATTTGGGAATCTCATCTCTTAAACCGCAGAACAACTAGAAACAGACATTGCCAGCACTGTGCTTCTCATGCTAACACCTGTCACGGCATGGCACCATTGTTCACTTTGTACAGAAAGCCCTAGGACATCATATGGCTTCTGACATCAAGAAAAAAAAATTACATTCTAACCCGCTCAAAAAGAACTAAATGATACTAAAGAGATTGTTAACGGGAAACAGCCAGCACTAAAATTATATTTTAAGTCATTTCCTACAGCCCTGGCACCAACATAAAGGCATTTAAAAATTAATCAACTAAAAATCTAATTGACTTTTCCTCAATGATGATGTTTGTTTGCTCTTTGCATTTCATTCCATTGGGGTAGCAAAACCGGACTGGTCTTTTCAATTCTCGGCTCTCAGACACCAAATCTGGGATGGAGAAAACAATTCAGTTAATTTATGCCTCACAACTGTAATTAAAGGGAACTCTATAAATGAAGTGTGAAGTACATTGAAGGAAGGGAGGGAGTTGGTCAACACACACACACACCCCCACCCCCACACACCCACCCACCCACCGGAAGGTAAATTCAATTGATAGGGCCCTTTTAAGGATGCCAGATCCAGATAGGCAGGCTCTGCAAGTGGCTCATATTACTCAAAATCCATACATACAAAATAAAGGTTTTTCTTTCTTTCTTGTGTTGAGGTCACACCATCTAGTTGTTGGGGTGCACACTACTCTTTACAGTCCTGGAGCCTTACAATCCACATACTATGCAGGATCGGACTGCTGCCACCCCCTCCCCCCCATGATCACAGTGTTCAGTGGAGTTCCCATTACAGGGCAGTTTCTAAGCACTCCACAGATTGCACAGTTGGCACCTGATGGTAGCGCCATTTTGGTAGACTAAAGAGAGGAGACAAGGGGATCAAGCACACCCCATTCCTAGAATTGTAGGGAGGGAAGGAACCTCGGGAAGTCTTCTAGTCCAGTCCCCTGCACTCAGTGCAGGACCAAGCATTATCTAGACCATCCCTGACAGGTGTCTGTCCAACTTGCTCTTAAAAACCTACAATGACAGAAATTCCATAACCTTCCTAGGCAATTTATTCCAGTGCTTAGCTACCCTGACAGTTAGGAAGTTTTTCTTAATGTCCAACTTAATCTGCCCTTGCTGCAATTTAAGCCCCTTACTTCTTGTCTTATCCTCAGAGCTTAAGGAGAACATTTTTCTCCCTCCTCCTTGTAACAACCTTTTATGTACTTGAAAACTGTTATGTCCCATTTCAGTCTTCTCTTCTCCAGACTAAACAAACCCAATTAATTCAGTCACCTTCCTGCCCCTCCACCCAACACCCCTCAAATACCTTGAACCCCTTACAAATGCAGCAGTTTAGGACCCTGGGAATCATGTAAACTCATGCCATGTGCTGGTTCTCCTCATCTCTCACGCCCCAAACTCTAGTCATTTATACTGCAGTAAACAGTACATTAGCTACCAGACAGCTCCTAATTCGTCATTCTTTTTGTTAGGCTCCACTGTATGTACTCAATAGATGGGGCTCCTTGAAGAGACTTCCCCTCTTCTAATGAAGTGGCAGACAAAGACCATGGCTCGCTGTGTGCACTCTGGAGTCAGGTCAGGACCAAAATCTAGCCTCCCGACTCAGCATTCGCCTTCAGTCCCTGTGGTGCTGAGAACATTTGGACTGGCAACCCTGGATAGCGAAGCCCTTTCTCCAGGGAGCACGTATGGCAAGGGCAGTAGCAGGACAAGCCTCCTCTACATCAACCCTATCCCAGTCATCCTCACTGGTTAAGAGGGGAGCTTCGGCTTCACGGCCCAGGCAATCCTTAGTTTTTGCTGAGCTTGCCAACAAAGGGGACAATCAGAGCCACTGGGATGGGGGATTTGGGCATGTGCGAGCGCGCTATAGACAGCACTTGCCAGAGTATCGGCCCTAGAACCTAATTAATTGCATACAGTACTAAGTACTATTTAGTCATGAGCTCCATCAATTACATCCCATGTGAAAGACTCCATAGCTCTTCACTAACAATGCCGCACCCCTGCCTGTTCCCCCTGTGTGTGTTTTAAAGACGCATCTTTGCCTCTGAATTGCAACAGGCAGATGGAATAACTCACTGCTGGGGTGGGGGTTAGACTGTGTCATTCAGCGACAGAGAGAATCCGGCTTCCCACAGGAGAATTCTAGGTGAATTGCTCAGTTATCTAGCTTAGGTTCTTGCATGGCCACTGTAACAAGGTATACTGGCCCTCTAAGAGTAGAGGGGGCCAGAAGACCCCATTCTAGGAAGCTGGAACTAAAGGTCCAGGACATGGCCTAGTAGCGGGAAGAGAGGAAGCGGTCCCAGGGAGTTAGTAGTTGGATGGGGAGAAGAACCCAAGGACCTGGGACCAGGAGCTCTGTAACGTAGTGTGGGGCAGGGCTCCCTTCTCTCTGGAGGAGGACAATATACAAACAGTCCTTCTACTGTCAATGGTCAACAAGCCTTACAAACATTCATTAATTTAGCTTCAGAACTCAGATAAGGAAACTGAGGCATAGCTTCAGCACCGCTCTGCTGGACTACAGCAATGTGATATACCCAGCTGTGAAATCTTCAGCAAACATCAACTGGTAATAAATGCTGCAACCCGTTTCCTTAGCAACTCAGGCTACCATGAGCACATCAAACCTGTCCTCCACGCTCTACACTGGCTTCTCATGAAATTTTGAAACAAGTTCAAGATCTCAGTCCTTATCTTCAAAGCATTCCATGGCCTGGGCCCAGGACACCTAAATACATGTTTAAAGCTCTAGGACAAAGACCGTGGTCAACAACTTCACTCCTCTGACACAATGAGACTCTCCACTGGAGAAGTAAAGCTTGTCTGTGCGGGAAACAGAATTTTCTCCAGGGGTGCTCTGAGACTGGGGAATGAATTCTACCAGGAGCTAAGGACTTTCACAAGCCTCACCACTTTCTGCTCCATATGCAATATGCATTTCTTTGACCTTGCCTTCTGGAATATAAACCGATAGCAGCAGGTATATTTACCTAACACACAAACAAAAAACCCACTGCCTTATCAAAAAAGACACCCCATTCCACATGCTTCTCCCTCTGGAGAAAGGAGGCGAGAACAAACATGTGACAGATGTGTAGTCATGTTGCTTAATGCACTGCTGGAAGGTGCTCAGATATTCCTGTGATGAGCGCGGTTTCAAAACCTATATAGGCTAATCTGATAAATGTATCAGGAAAATCTGTGGTAGAATAAGGAATAAAAGCAAGATCTCCTGATTCCAGTTCTATGCCTTTACCTCAAGGGCAGCCTTCCTACCTAGCAGCGGTAACCTCTCCAAAGAGTCATGACTGGCATTTCCAAGCGATAGCAAGTGCCACAGTATGTTGAGCTTGGCCCTAAATCCACGGGTGGGACTGACAACATATCAAAAGTTCTACTGAGAAAATTTCTAAATGACCTTCCTCCCTGAATAATGGCATGGACAGGAGCTTTGGTTGGGCTCCACTAAAAGGTGAAGGATGACAGCTTCTGAGGGAGGGACCTTAGGAGCTGCCCAACCTGGGAAGCCGAGTTCAGCTGAATTGTTATGTTACATTATTATTAAGAAAGCCAAAACCCAGGAAGGGGATGTGTGGGGACTTCATTGTGTCAAAGCAGTTTGCAAAAAAAAAAAAAAAAAAAAAACAAACTGACCTTGCCAACGTGTGCATCTACCTGGAATTTGAGAACAGAAAGAAAGTCAACTGTTTCTATGCAGGCTGAGAAATGCTTCAGAACCACACAGGAGACCCTGTGTATTTTTAATATTAATAAACAGGGCTGTGCTAGCTTTTACACAATGTCATTTGCCAGCAAACAACTCTACATCAATATCAGTGCTGAAAGGTATTTTGGGTCTGTCAAAAATGTCCCTTAAGAGCAGGATGGACCTACAGAAACCTCAGACAGGCCCATCTATGCCACTGCATAATGTACAGCTGGGATGCTTAAGGATGTTTTGAGGGCAGAGTCTGACAGCACAGGGTAGTGAGAAATTTTCCAAGACCTTAAACAGATTATTGCAGAGATACTGCACCAACAGTACAGTAGGCCACTTTGTCAGTTTTTTGGGGCAAGGGCTTTGTTTTTTTTTTTTTTTAGTGTTTGCAATCTCCCCCTTTCCTAACTAATTCCTTGGTAGTATCCTAGGTAAAACCTAAATGCTGCAGTGTCTCCCACCCCACCAGCTGCTCTTCCAGACACCATGCAGAGTTACCAATCCAGGTCACCAGCCTGCTCCAAAACCAATAATACTTAGTGCTCCTTTCGTCTGCAAAGGAACCTCAGACACTTTAAGAAGATTAAACCTCAAATTATTGCCCCTGTAAGATAATGTGATCCCATAGAGCTAGTGTATAGCTAGGAGACAGGCGCTCTTGAGTTCTAGTCCCAGCTCTGCCACAGACTCCCTGTGTACATCAATCACGGGTCAGTCCTATCATCTCCCTTGCTTCAGTTTCCCCAGCTGACCTACCTCCCAGGGAGTGTGAGCGCTTTCCTGTTAGCACAGTGCTTCAGAAATATAACATGACTGTGCATAGGGACTGAAGAGGAGTTATTTAGATTTGTAAAAATATAAACTGAGCATCTATGCATCAGTGCTAGGAACCCTTGACGATTAAAAACATATTCTAACTGCAGCACTTTCAGGTTTCCCATCACAAATTTCTTTAGCCCCCACACCCTACAAAATGTCTCCATCCTTACAGTTAGTTCAAAGTCGGTGGGCAAGCAGACCACCCTTTCTTCATAGACACTGGCCTATTCTGCCAAAGTGAGAGTGAGGGACAGAGCCAGAGACAGAACCCTGGCTTCCAGCCCCCCACCCTACCACAAAGCTTTAGCCTACAAACCAGCACTTTATTTGCAGCCTCTCTTGACAAAGGAGATCTTTGCTTCTGTAAAACTTCTGAATTAGATCCCCCTAGATCTTCCCCACTTGGGGCTAACTGAGCAAAGCCTGGCTGTTAGG
Organism: Mesoclemmys tuberculata; assembly: GCA_007922155.1. Lineage (NCBI taxonomy): Eukaryota > Metazoa > Chordata > Testudines > Chelidae > Mesoclemmys > Mesoclemmys tuberculata. Next base: position 37,330,969 of record ML675611.1, read on the forward strand.
GTTCAGTACCTGTCAGCCATTCAGCACTGAAATCCTCCTGAGAACAAACGCCCAAACCCCACCCAACCATTTTATTTCAAAATACTCCTGGGATCTACCTCACCCCCGGCCACCCCCTTTTGATCTGTCTTTCAGAACGCCCCACCAAACATGCTGCCTGTGCCATACATAGTCACAAACCCTCTCCCCTTTCAGGGCTCAGGCAATATGCTCTCCCTGATGAAGTATGTTCAGGTTGTAGATGAATTCTCCAGACCAAAAGCTCAGGATAACCAAGCTTCCCCCTTACCCTCCAGAAGATCTTGGCAATGAGCCTCTGGCCCAAGCGCTTCTCCTATCACAGATTATAGTCTGCCTGAAATCTCACAACAAAAAAATTCTCAGAAGATTTCATGAACATGAATCCGGTGACAGAGCCAGGACTGAGACTAGCAAGTAGATCCCAACTATCACCCTAGTTCTTCAGGACCCTGACACAGGCTTCTCTCCAGCAAACCAAGGATGTAGAGAAAGGACTGTGAAACCTGATCCACTTGTGAGGGGATGCACTGGCCATTGGACTGATGTGAGCCCAGGTGAGAAAGCTTTTCCTTTCAGATCAAGACCTTCTCTGTTCATTTAGAATGCCTCCAGCAAACCAAAAGACACCATGAATGATTTGAAGGGACAGGCATCTTCCCACTGGCTGAGATTGGCAAGCCTCCAAGAGTCCCCAACCCTGGCTAATGTCCCTACAGCACAGGGTATGGAGAGATCATACCCACAGCTACCGCACAATCCACTTCCCCAGATGAAAGTGAAGACCCTGCTCACCATTAGCTGAAGCGTCTGGCCGTGGGATGCATCTTATTGCACGCCTGACAGAATTCCTCCTCCCAGAGTGCTTGGACAATGAGGATTTTTTTTTAAAATGCCATTAATGCAGTTGACACTCATTCAAAAGGCCCTTCTCCTCCTCACTCCTGTATTATAAATGACCAATTACCTAATCTGAGGTAATACAGGTTCTGGCCGAGGCTAATGAAGACGCGGTGGGTGAGATCCTGTTCGCAGCTCACAGTCCCATTAGGGAAGATTAATCACCTTTTAACTCACATTTCTGCATCTTGGCGCCCAGCGGTGAGAAGGCAGAGAGGGAAGCATCCATCACATTAACCAAACAACACAGCAAATGCTCTCCAGCTGATCGGCCTCAGGACACCCCATCCCCAACAGGAGCAGGAAGGACCCAAAAGGAAGAGCAGCAATGCACTCCAAGGAAGCTCATGGGGTGGGAGATCGCTGCTATGGGCCCCTGGTGGGGAACTTCCTTCTGGCTAGATCCCATACGTGCACCGACATGGAGACAGTGCTGCATCTGCCTGAAGAGGAGGCATTAAGGTAGATAACAGTAATGTTAGACCACTAGCAGTCACCCCATTAAACTACAGATATCATTTGCTCAATTGAGCAGTTGAAGGGAAGTGGAGGTGAGAAGAAACAATCTGCTTAGGACACAGTAAAACTCTAATTATTTGGTGCTACGCAGTAGCTTATGGCTACCTTCAGAGACAGCCAGGGACAGCACAGCTGTGTTATCTTAGCTATGCATTTGGACAGTATTCACTACCATAGTGTCTGAGCACCTAACAGCCCTCGCACCGCACCTAACCTGGAAAAGCACCCAGTACCATCAAGGCAGAGGTTTTGTCACTGTGCCACCAAGTCCTAACAGGGATTCTGGCTTCCTCTGCTCTGATATTGCTCTCACAAAACGGACTCCTGGGAGTGTCACTCTATACCTCATTCACTTCCCAGAGAAGGAAGAATACATTTCTTACGTGACTGGGGAGGAAGATGGGGACTGACAGCCCAGGAAGATTTGAGTTCTGATTGACTGCAGCCTAATGCCAGATAATTACTGCAGCAGTGGAAAGGAGGGAGAGAGACTCCACAACCTCTAGCTGCTTTCAGCACCAGAAGGGAGAGGCCTATTAGGGAAAGACTGGCTGTATACAGCAAACTCTACTGCAGGGCTCCTGTTGGTTGCGTTTTCTGAGAGTTCTCTTTCAGTGCTGTTGCCAATAAACTTTAACCCATTGGATGGTGGCAGTCCCAGTCCTCCTCTCTGCCCCATTAAGACAAGCTCACAGCCACTTGTCCACATCAGCTTTGACAGAGGAGGACCCTCCTTTTATACACTCATGTGGTGGTCTCACACACACCCTCACCAAGCTGATTTTTCTGAGTCTCTGCAGCTTTGGAGATCCTTCAGCATCCTGGGCTGGCTGGCGGCGGAAGATTTCCTGCTCCTGCTTGAACATCCCATCTTGACAGTTCCAGGAATCTCCCCAAAACATGGGAGCGTATTCTGGAGACTTGCTCAGGAAACGTTCCCAACCATTTGCTCAGTATGCTTATTGGAATGGGCTGAGAGTATTGCATGCAGGTGCCAGGTGCTGCGTTGTCCCTCTATTGATGCAGAGGAGAGAGACAGTGAAAAATGCTCTACCCATGTGCCTCAGCTCTGACCTGAATATCAGTCCCTTGGAACTGGGTGACTAATTCATAACAAAATTCATTCAACAGATAATGCCTTTTGGGACTGACTGGAAGACAGTGTAGCTAGTGGCACTGGACTAAGACTCTGGTTCTATTCCAATTCTGCCACTGACTTACTGGGTAACCATGACCAAGTCCCTTTGCTGCTCTGTGCCTCAGTTTGCCCATCTGTAAAATGGGACTAATAATATTGACATCCTTTGTAAAGTGTGTTGAAAAGAACAATGCAAGAGCCATTCTTTGGCCTTTGAACAGAGCACAGTATACACAGATGCAGTCACTGGCAACAGTTATTCACATATTTCTTCAAGGGATCATTCCTGAGCCACAGCAGATCACCGTGAATATTCAGAGTTTGCATCGTGCTAATTAGTAGCATGATTTCTCTTCCCTAGGCTGGAGGACCTTCCGACTGGAATCACAAATGGACATGGCTACAGTCAGACTTACAATGTAAAATGTGCCTTCAGTGAATATTCAAGCTTGACATTTGCTTTTTAAGAGTCATCATCCTCGTAAAGCTCAAGCACCCAAAGGTATGGGAAGCAAACACCAGAGAATCAGGAACGTGCTTGGAACAAAATTTGCTTTGAGATTTGAAGTAACATATGTGAGCACATTTCTTCCATCATTCCTTTAGCACTGTGTGCTTATGAGACAGACAGACACTCCATGGCTCTCTCAACCTTTGGCCTCTCTGCTCTGACATCATGAGTCCCAATTAGAGCCAAATACAGGATTCATTTTGTTTCTGTCCCTAGGAACTGGATTGATACTATCCCCCTGCCCCCAAATACATTCCCCCCAGAAGCTACCTATTAGCCATCAGTTGAGAACAGTAGCTTGCTACTGGCTTGGGCCAGATTTGAAGCAGCGGAGGGCTCCATTGCTAATCCCCTGAGCTATCCAAGTTCCTTCATCACTTCAATGCAGTTTAAACAGAAGCTCTCCTTGACAAAGCAGACTCATTGCCTGCTGCACTTGGCAGCTCTCACGATTGAAAAGACACAGCATGGCGCCAACAGCAAATGCCAGAGGGGACTCAGAGCTCTGTTAAAACAAACAAACAAAGAAAAAAAACTACAAACAAGCAAGCGAGCAAGCAAGGAGCCAGGGAAACTTTGCTCAGTGTGTAATAGTTTAAAGACTTGGTCCCTGGAGAATTCAGTTCCTTCTGCTCTGATGTGCCCTCCTGCTGTTTAACTCTGAGCTGTGTCGGCTCACAGCTGCAGTACTCTGCAGGCCCTGGGCTGCCATCAGACACAACTAGAAGATGAGAGGCCTACCCCCTCTCCCTCCCACCACTTGAAACAGCAGCCACTGAGTCCACATCGTGGAGCAGGGCATGGAAAAAGGAAATCTGCATTAGGCCAGCACTAACAATGAACCAGGGCAGCTGCAGCTGCTCCTCACTCAGATGAGAAGTCCCCAGGCTGATGTTTACTCTGAGTGCAGAATGCAGAAGAGTTTACTCAGTTGGGTGTCATGTGGATCTGAATCAAAGCACCAGATCCAAAACCCCCTCAAACTTGGGGGAAGTTCTTACCTGGTTCGTATGTCAAAGCTTGGATCCAGCTCCAAGAGATGGATCAGAACTGGAACGCCATATCCAAAACCCGCCCCAACTGGGGGCTCCCTATCTAGTTCTGCAGTCGATGGCTCAGCCCAATCTCCACTCGATAATCAGCAGACATTTCAGAATGACAGCAAACAGAGGTTAATTTAGTAATAACCACTTCCTTTGGGGCGCTAAAGGAATATCCCAGCATAAATCAGAAAAAACACGTTTTTGTCTAAATAGTCACATATACTAAATTCGAAAACATTAAGCCTTAATTTGCAGCTAAAATACTAAAATATTGTACTAAAATAGGCATGAAATATCCACATGCAAGCTGCTCTAGGACATGTTGATAAAACCCTCAACACTGCTACCCAGCCCTGATTTAACACTAGCACAATACAGCTCTGCTAAGTTCACACTTCAGCAGAGGTGAGGGATCGACAGAGAACTCACTAGGTGAACAGCCTCTAAATGAAGACAAAACACCTGCCTGATCAGAGTGGAGGGTCTTTTAAAACAGATTTGTTGGTTTTAAGTCTTACTTCTGGGCAGTGTCAGGAATGAGGGACAAGAAGAGCTTTGTGTTCTCTCCTCAGGTAATTAGCAGTGACATCCAAAGCTTGCTAGAGGCTCCATAATGGAAAATGCTGCTTGCCCTCAAGAAGATGCATTACACGGTATCCACTAAGGATATTTACAGCACAGCCCATTGGAATAATGGCTGCCTGGTAGAAACCTGTATATTCCGGAATTCAAGTTCAAATGAGCCCTGAGCTAATGAGTAACCTTTGCAGCAGCCATGGAAGCTGTCATTTTTTAAAGAAATGCCATCGAATTCACTTAGGCCCCAAGGTTTCAGGTGTGTGGAAGGTGAAGGTAGATGAAAACCTGACAGGACCATCACTGCACCAACAATCCCTCTCTCCAGAGTGTTGCAAACCCAAACCCTAAAGCATCATTTTACAGTACAGGTGCCAGAAAGCCAAACCAGAAACAGGAAGTCAAAAAGGCCAATCCAGTTGTACTGGCCAACCTGAGCAAAGCGCAGACAAAAAAAAAAACAAACAAACAATCTCATCTGCAGTGAGAAGGATATCAGGAGTCTTATCCTGAGCGGTGCGGAGATCTGAAAGCTGTTATTGACCTTGCTGGGAGTTGTGGATACACCAACACCTCTCAGCATCACGCTCTAAGGGATTTAAAAGAAAAAACAAAAAAACCTTTTCAACCCCATTTACGCAGGGAAGGATTTGTTGGGGTTGTTTTTTTTTCGTTATGGGATCCCTGGAGGGTGGAAAGGAAGACAGGGAAGATAGCAGATCAGTGGCAGCAGAAAGGTAGGAAAGCAGAGGGACAAGCATTTTTGAAATGCTGAGAACAGAGGAGTAGAAGAGGTAAAGAAAGATGATCCACTACAGAAGCATCAGGAAATGAGATGCATCTTTCTGATGATACTAGGTGTGTCTGTAGTATAGAGAAAACATCTATGGCTATCACTGGGATGTTGTCTAAGGGATCTGAAATGGGGTATGAAGTCTTTCACCTCTAAATGACTGACTTGAATCGAGACACAAGGCTCTTTTGTGAAATGAGTTGGTGCTGTTCAGCCAGCTCCTAGAAAACAGATGGTCAGACCACTGAAAACCACCATCCACGGTAGCACTAACTGGTTCTGCTATCAGCATGGTCAAGTACGGGATAGACCATAGACAATCACTTGTCTTTTACCCATGGAAGTTGTTCCTCTCTGTGAGGGTGACACACAATGGCAGCAGACAAACTAGAAATTCCAGTAGACTCTATTTGTGTGGGCTTCTAATGACCAATCTCTGTTTTTTTCTACTGGAGAGTCAATAGCTGCAGGAGACCAGTGTTTCTCTGATCCAAAAATCTAGCTGCAAGCTGGAACCAGCTGAAAAATGTTTAACAGGAATTTCCCCAGGGAAGGGGACTCTGCGTTGGGAGAGTCGGACTGCCACTGATTGTGCTGTACCTGCTCTGTGGTTGGAGGATTTCAGTCCCCAGGGCTGCACCATCACTACTACTAAAATTCTTTAGGAAAAGAAAAGAATCAATTTGTATGGCTAGACAGACCCCCGCAACACAAAAATACATACCCCTGAGAAGGTCCCCTGGTGGGAATGCCCCTAGAGGACAGGCTGCATTAGTGCCTGTACTATTTTGCTTTGCTTTTTAATACAGCAGTTCCCAAAATGTAACATCTCAGAGCAGCCTCCTGCAGGTTTCCTAAGCCCTCCTAAGTGATGGCAAAGCTGCAGAGTTGGCTAAGCAAGGAAGGAAAATGGAAACTGCCGAGGGCTGTACAAAGCCTGAGGTGATTTCGGAAAACCTCTTTGTGGGATTAATTTGAAGAAGAGAAAAAAGCAGCCGGAGAGAAATAGATTCTAACTTCATTCCAGTTCTCTCTTTTCAGCTATTCACCAAGGACCTGACAAGTCAAAGGATGAACATGTGGGCAACCAGCATGACCACAGCACCATCTAGTGGGACTGAGGAGATGGAGCACTTTAGCACTTGAGACACCTGCTGCTTGGCTTTTTGGCAGCACCCTCTTCTAACAAATCTCTGTTGAATTTGTGCTTTTATTTAAAAAAAAAAAAGTGTTCACTGCAGACCTATAAAGAACGAATGAACAAACAACTCCCTATTTTTATCTCCCAAACTCATCACCATTAACATAAACACTGGGGGTCTCTTCATAAATAGAGATGCGTGGGCAGAGAACAATCTGCACAGAATGTTACTTGCCATCAGTCCTACTGCAGCTGTGAGCACCCTCTTTCTACAGGCCTTAACCTACTGTAATTAGGATGGGCACCACCCACCATGCCTCAAAATCTTAACTCTGTCAAACATTGAGGGGTTCCCCAAGTTGCATCAGTCCTGGGGGAATTTCATCTGTTTCTAGCTGGTCCCAAAAGAAAAAGGGTCCTTTAGAGTTAGAAGGGAGAGCTAGAGAGAAACCCCAGAGGTACATTGTCACCCTCCACAGTATTGGCTATGAGCACTAGAGGCACCTCTGGACGAAGCATTACTGAGTGACAGATGTCACCTGGTTCACTCCCTCTACCCCGAACTGCCAGAATAGAAATGTGAACTTTCTGCCACTAGGGGAGGTAGTTTTGAATGACTCAGTGGTGTTCTCTCAGCCACTGGTTTTTGGGTTGAAATTCACCCCAAGGAAGGGGGCATGATGCACCTGGTAAGACTCCTGTTAAGGAATTAAGCAGAGGCCCTTGTGCTATTGCTATACATGGGAATGAATTTTACTCTTTTTGCTGCAACACAAACACTATGTGAAAGTCCAACAAACTTTCTCTACCCTCAGAAAGGTTCTACAGCCATCCAAGTTCTAGCATGAAGACTGGATACTGTTTTTACTTCAGCCTGGGCTCCAGAAATTGGCTTCAAGTCTAGGGCGTCAATGTGTTCTTTGTTGCTATGTCCACTCTACTTTAAACGAACTGAACAATGGCTCGTCCAAACCACTTCCCTGCAGAGGCCATTTCAGAACGTACTGGATGTCTCTGTTAGGGCATTTCTCTAGATACGTCTGAACTTCCTTGCACTTTTTAAGAGTTTCCGTGAGGGGCATTTCTAATGAGCAGACAAACTGAACGACACGAACCTTCAACCTCACACATCGCCATATTATACTGGTCTGAAGTACTGATACAGGCTTTGATGTTGACAGCACACAGAGTGAACTTACTCTTGCACAGGGCAGAAAATGAGGGCCTGCTGATTTGCATACATTACAAACTCCTACCACGAGCTGGAGTTAAATGGGAAGCCTGGGGAGAGCTGCCTCACCTCACATCACGTTGTGCAGACCCTTGTAAGCTCACAGAACGTGAAGTATTGTCAGGGGATTCTCCAAGCAGCAGATTAGCTAGTTGTGGGACGGAGTGTGTTGAATACACTGCAGAGTAGTTTGTATTTGAGAAACAGACATGCTCTCTAAGTGTGTAGTACTATTATTAGCATTAACCTTCATGCATTGACTGGGTGCTTGTGTAAATTTTCTAGATTGAAAAGTTACAGCATTGGAAATGTAACCCACACTAACAGATTGTGGTCTTTATCCCTTATCCACCATCAAACAGTTGGACTGACTACAGAGGTTTATGAGCTTACACTGCCAGTCATATTATAGTTCTTAGAACTTTGGCTCAAAAGCAATTCAGACTCATGATTTTAGATCCAGAGGTCCTGGGTTCAATTCCAAGATAACCCACTGGAGCATGGTTATCACAACAAAGCAGAAAAAATAATCTGTTGATTTCAGCCTGGGGGCTCTCAAGGCTCCCCTGGGTGCTCTCCCTTTTATAATTCATGGTTGGTTTAGATTCCTAAACAAATGCCCGAAACACAAATACTCATCAGGGCTGACAATCTGCATTCCTCTGTGCAAGAAATCGGACTACTGAGGCCTCAGATATTTAAAAAGCAGTGACAGACCCCTGTGCAGCACTGAGTGGTCTTCCCCTCACCTGTGGGAAAAATCACTGGCAGCTGAACTATTAAAGACACAGATGCTTCTTAGGGACTTACAAACTGCATGACTGATGGCTTATGATATCGGCCATCCATCTTCATCATTCGCCTGAGATCAGCAGGGCAGAGATGTAGCAGGAAGGTCATTTAGTGAATTGGGAGGGGGAGAGAAGGAAGCTATGATAGATACTTATGGGAAGCCAGCAAACTTGACACCAGCTTTGCAGAGGCCAAGCTATGCAATTAAATTTCACAGAGGAGGCAGAAGGAGGAGAACTCTGACCATGTTTCTTTTAAGACAGCAGGCCAGAGAGTGTTCTGTTAATAGAAAGGAAGTTTGTGTTTGGCAGGTGTATTAATACTAGAGTCAAATAAATTCATCCGAGTCCAAAGGCTGGCTACAACACCTTGGAGAGCTCCTCAATTAAACCATATAGGTCCCTATTCCCACGCTGGAAACTGTTGTAGATTGAGTTATTTGGATCAAGAAAGGCCCAGTATGAGCTCATCCTCACTGAGTTACCCTTTGCTCTCTCAGACAAGGAGCCATGCACTGCCTTGGGTCTCAGTTTTGCACCCCTGAAGCGCCAATACTGGAACACGCCTCGCCTCAGCAGGTTATAGGGAAATGTTGCGGGTATACACCAGCCAAAGTGCTACATACACTCCTGACCTGCACTGTTATGCAGCTTGTCTTCAATACAGCGTATCAGCAGGGCTCACAAGGGTTCACACCCAAAAGCTAGCAGGTGATCTGTAATGAACCTATGGCTCAGTAATGTACAGGGTCAGCTCCTTCACAGGTCCACAACCTAAGCTGTGATCCTATTTACAGTGCTCTGCTACAGAAAACTATTTTCAGTCATTTCATTATTGCCAATGAGCTGAAAGGACAGAGAAAGCATCTCTCTCTCCACCGTTGGATCCACTGGAGAAGTTCTCCATGCTACTGAAAAACCTTACATGGGTTACTAGAAGCCCCATTCTCACAAGACACAGCTGTCTCTAAGCAGTGAAAACACCTCCACACAATCAAATCCATCCAAAAGCCCTTCCTCACACCCACACATTCCACTTCACAGGTACCCACACAGCCAACCTCAATCTGCCCCTTGGGGGTCATTAGCATGGTAACTGTAATTAAGATTGTGTGTCAAATCCCCAATGTTCCACAGCTGAGCCTATTATAGCAGCTCCTGGGTAACAAGCCTGTAATGTTACAGAGATATGTCTCCATGTACTGTTAAGCTCCACTGGAGATCAATAGGCAACCATCTTCCAATGACAGGAAATAATTAGTGCATTAGACAGCTTGGATAATGAACAAGACCCTCCTCCAGGACCTTTAATTTTCCTCTGCCTTTTGTTTTTTCCTGTCAAGAACTTTCATCGTAAAAAGGAGAGGGAGAAAACAGACCGGATCTCTCCCTCTCTTACACAGGCCTGGACTTTTGGGTTAGGTCTTGAACCCATAAACCAAAATCTCTTGCACAGACTAAGTCTACACGTCTGAGCATTCTTATGGCCTTTGGGCACAATGCTGCAAATTCTTCATGGCATAGATTCGTCCAAATTCTGACTGCGGTTTTAAGAGTGATCATCAGCCTAGTGTACAGACACTTAACTTCATAAAAACCTGATGAAAGTCTCCAATGGATTCAGAGATTTTGATCTCCTTTGATACTAGTATAAATCCAAAGTTATTTTACTGAAATCAATGGCATTACTCTGTATTTATATTAGTGCAACTATGAACAGAGTCTGGTCTGAAAGAGTTAGAGATGGAAAAGACCTATTTAGGTCTCCATTTATCTATCCCCACCAGCTAGTGCAGAATTGCTCTTTAAATCTATTTTCCAGTCTTGTCCAGCAGCAGGAGTAAGAGCAGGATGCAGCAAATTAACTGTGAGAGTCTTTCAGTTACTTCTCCCTCTCCAAAGTGCAGGCTTTTTAGTTCTACTTCATGTGATGTTCAAGCATGCTCTATACCGGTGGCATCATAAAACCCCACTAAAGCACTAAGCCAAAACATTTTTGTTTGGAAACTGCACAAAGCGACTCCAAATGCATTCAGCTCAGCACAGTGTAACTTAAGAGAATGGCTTTGGCTTTACTTGAGGATCCATCAACATCCACTTGCCCTAAGTTTCCAAGATTACCACCACACTAGCCTATTAAGAAGAGATTCAGACAAAGGCTCACAGGGAGGATAAAGTTGGTGGGTGGGGAAAATATTACAATATTTCCCTCAAGTTTTAAACCTGCAATTTCCTATTCTGTACCCAAGAACCAGTAAGCTGGACAAATGGGAGACATTAAAAGGCAAGAGAGCAGGTGAGAAAAGCCTAAAGTAAATCCATTGATTTACTTTTAAACTGTAATATATTGAAGGCTGTAAAGTTTGTACAGCTTTCAATATTGTATTCTACAGTAAATGGAGTTTCTGTTTGCAGTGCACCATCAATAGACGTGGGTAATTTTGTAGGCACATTTCACAAATTTTGTGGCACCATATTTGTGCTGGCAACATCAACTTGTGGCAATGCCTGGTCATAGCAGCATCTCTTGGAACACATGGATGTGAACACACATCACTCGTGAAATGTATAATCTCTGAGTTCATCCTTTACGCTTAATACTGGGCATGCAACTTCTCTGATCAAACAATCCACAGTGAAGCAAGGCCCCAAGATTTTGCCATGACCAGCAAAAAATATCACATGGCAAAATACTGCCCATGATGGGTGCCAAGGTACCAAACTCTGGAAAGGTTTTTCAAGATAGGTTTATGCATGTGGCATATATGCTGAACCAAGTCAGGAAGAGAGAAAACTCACTTCTAATGCATCTTGTTCCAAGGTTGCTACTGAAGCTACTGTCTCTGCCACCTGTGAAACCCTCCTTCCTTTCCATCCCATCAAATTCTGTGACATCACTGGACCATAGCTTATGTGGTGACAGCAGCCAGGTGTGCACAGATACCTGTGACTGATTGCAGCTCTTGTATCAAATGCTCCCTGTGCCAAGCTGCTGATGCACCAGTGATTAGATTAGCCACCCGAGTGCTAAAGGTGCATTTGGGGGAGCAGGGAAGAGTAAGCGTGCAAGATCTCTGTTGGAAAGGAGGAAATGGTTTTCAGTCTGAGCCCTGGAGGGAGAAGTGCAAAGGGGTGGGAGAGGAAATTCCAGGGACAGCTGTCCCACAAACTCCCTCCTACTCAACACAAATCTCACAAACACGTAGGTCCAACTTCGTTCTGAGTGTTAACATCACTAATCCTCAGGGATGACTCCAGATGGGTGAATGGGGTGGTGCAACAACAGGACTCGCTTTCACACAAGTGCTCGATCTGCATCCCAGAGACACGCTTTACCAGTGCGATTTCAGGAGTGAATTTGCTCTCCTGATCACTGAAGGCAACAAAATCTTCTTAACCACATGAGTGCTGGAACAAATACATGTTATTTATTATACTGCAACAGAGGGGCGAACAGTGCTTTATAAAGCATGAAAGGCATTTCCCTGTCCTGAAGACAGCACAGTCCCAGACGTAACACAGCAAGTGATGGCAAACAGTTAGAGGGAGGAGAAAGGGAGAACGGAGGTCACGACCAGTAATGATCATATGATTTATACTGCAACAGCTGAGTACACAGCCACATTTTTATCTCCTTCCTCCTGCTTCTTCTTACTTTGGGAGGGTGAGGTCAGTAAGGCACGGGGCGGAGAACAGCGTTGGAAGGCCAACCGACAGCAGAAGGGAATTGGAAGGAGGAGGGTGAGGATGCTTGATTGACCGGATCAGTCAGACAGTTCTGGTTATAGCAGGTGACGTGTGAAAAGGCACTGAGGAGTGAGGGGATGAAAGATGAAGGAAGGAGCAAGGTGAGAGGAGTGGAAAAGAGGGTCAGGTATGATTCATGTTAGCTGAATCAGAGGTGGCTCTTGCTTCATGCAGAGTGGACAGCTCTACTGAGGATTATCGGCATGCTGCGGGGGTGGGGGAGGTGGAGGGCTGCTTTTATTTAAACTGCTAACTGGTTTAGCCACACACAACTAATGAAGCATGTACAGATTTATTTCCTACACAACAGCAACCTCTCAGTGCTCACTGCTCTTGATATCAGTAAGTAATAAGCCAGTCACATTACAAATAAAGGAGTGATAATTAACCATGGGCAATAAAAAGGTGTCTTCAAATAAATCAAGCTGAATACAGTAGCGATGAAATCATGGAGAGGTCCCAAAGTCCGGACACAGGATAATTGGCCCAGCTGGCAACAACAATCACAGAGAAGGGGGCAAAAGTGCTCACCTCGGAGTCTCAGGTTTGAATCTCACTGCAAAAATAATTATGGCTACTCAGTGGCATAGATGAAATGAGCTGGGAGAAGAAAGGATCTCGGTCCAGTTCTTGGAGGCAGGTGAGCACTTGATAAAAAGCCCACATCATTACCACTTCAACTGTCCTACTTGTGATAGTCTCAGCAGACAGACTGGTTGACACCAGAGATTTTTCACCTGCTCTGTTCTGTGTAAGGATTACAGCATTAAGAGCATTTGCCCTGTCACCACTAGCTGAAGCAAGGCAAAGATCAAAATTAAACACATTTAAATAATAAAAATTGGAGCCTTGACAGTGAATCATAATGTTAAGGTGCATATAAATGTGCAATTACTTATAGTTCTAAGGATTTTATAACTAAAAGATAGTTTTCAGTGATTACAGCCAGGGATCACAAGATGGTGGTTGCAAGGACTCTCAGCCAGAGAAAACTAAAATGATAGACTTGGAGTAATTCAGCCAATACCAAACAGGCATGCTGAGGTGAGAACAGTCACTCCAAAACCTGAAGAGAGGGTTCAGTCGAGCGTGGCACAGGTTTTCAGTCAGGTCCAACTTTGTTTGACAGATAAGTTTAGCGGCTGTGATTCATAAGAATGGATGAATTAGGGAATGCTTAAACATGTTTGGTGGATAGGTATGCTAACAAGAAAGATTGAGGAAATAACCAATCAGAATAGGCCAAAACCTGTATATGCGGCAGAGAACTGACAGGCTTGAGTCTGAGTGTGTCAGTGTGAGTGAGCAGTAGCAAAAGGTGTCATCGGAAGAAGGAAAAGATCAAGAGCTAATGAAGAAGAGCTGAAATCGCTGAAGAAGGGAAGCAGAGAAGTGAAGCAGCTCTGTGACAGGGCAGAAAGACCATTAGACAGCTCAGAAGGAAAGCAAACTCCGGAGAAGTAAGCACGTTGACCATAGTGTGAAGGGAAAATAGGACATGAGTGTATATGCCTGGAATAATAAAGCTGGATGTTTGTGTACGTATGTTTGTTGTTCTATGTACAGTTTTAATGTTTAAGTAAGAACTTGCTGTCGGTATCCTACATGTGACTGATCACCACACGTAACCACTTAAATCTATTTCCAACTGTATGGTATTGCAGTATTGGGTACGTTAAGGTGCCTACTTGTGCTAGTAGAATTTGTGTTTTGATTTTTTTTAAATTTATTGTATCAGGAAGTATTGATGCCTTTAACACAGAATGGTTTTGGTTTTGAAGATTACTGCTTGAGGGTCAATTCTTTGAGCAGAAGGCTATACCTGTGTCCTCTGAAGGGTCAACAGAATTAGTCTGTTCTGGGGAGTTTTCCAAAGTTCAGAGGGAACCCCCTGGTAAAACCCTGGCAAGTACTCTAGGGCGGGCCACCCCCTTTCACCTGCCAAAAACAGATATTGACAATGGAGTCTCAGATATAGGCAGGTTGTTGTGGGGTGCCTTGAGCCTGATTTACGGAGGTAACAAGACAAGGGACTGAATGGCATATGGAGGATATCTCCATTTAATTACTAAAGGTTGGGGTTTTACCACATTCTTTGGACAGGAGGAATGAAATTTGCCCTGTCACTGCTCATTGTGCTCCTAGTCTAAAGGCCTTTAGACTCCAGAGATGTCAATACAGCACCTATCAACAGCGTTAAATTCACTTATGTAAAAGAAATACAAGGAGCCAAGTGCAGAGGAAGATGGCCAGGCCTGTTCCCATGTCCCAGACACCAGACTGCAATGTTTGAGGTCTGCTCCAACTTCCTTATTATTAGGCTTATGATGTTCGGACCTTTATTCAGAAGCTTTGCTCTGAGATTTATTCAGAAATTGCGAATTTTGGCATTGACTTTTTTTAACTGAGCTGAGGGACAAGGGAGCTCCACTAACACAAACGAGTCCCCCATAAGACACAGAGCTGGAGTTCAGGAAGGCTTTGATCACGACAAAGCCATTACTATATGAATGAGTCACGTACAAAGAGGAAGTAACCCTTCCTCCCTCTCCCTCACACACACACTCTTTTCACCAGATGAAAGTAGCAGTGCATGGGTTATACATTACATGGAAAGGGTCCTTTGAAGAAAAATGCAGCCAGTTACAGTGAAAAGAACAATAGTTCCATATTACCACTCCTCCAGACAATAGAACAAGCATGTTTCACCTACCAGGACGATTGTTTGGGTAAGGAGATCACTCTGTTTATATCAATACACACTTTGGAAAGAGCAGACTCTGGAAGTGTGTGAGAAGATATACAAAGGATGGACAGACATGGACTGCTTATTTTTCCTTCAGATTGAATGGAAAACTTGCTTTAACAACTTGGATCAATATTACAACCTATAATTTAAAAAATAAATAAATAAAACCAGAAATCTGATCAATAGCCAACAGACAGACTTAACAACCACTCCAACAGAGAGCTGTTTGGAAAGGTGCTTTACACTCTCCTGTTTGCTGCTAGCTATTGATCTGTTACAGACAATGAGCCTCTATTAATACACATCTGAATCAGCCTGGTGACTCCTCCTGAAAACATTTGCCTTGACCCTAACTGTTATCTATCTATATGAGACACAGAGTAACTCGCAGCTCGCTTTGTGAGGTAGTTTCGTGACACCCCACCCCCATTCCCTTTAGGTGGATCTGTGAAGCCTAGAGGGCAAGATGATGGTCTGACTACAGGGATAGGGGGCCCATTATACCAATACATTCCATGACCAAGATTACAGATCACAATTTTTCCAGATGATCTGTCAAGTTACTGAGAGCCTGGAATTAACACATTAAGATCCAGCATTAAAGAAAAGACCTAGTGTCTTTACTTTACAAATCTAACTAAGCTGAAGATCTCTGCAGACTCGAGTTATCCAAGGTATTGCACTGACATTGTGGCCTAATTTGAAAATTCAGTACCTTAACAGCACATGAAAGTCTTGCATTTGGATGCTCAATATGACATTTAGGCATGTCGCTGACTGACTAACATCTCTAAGTGCCACCTGTAGTAATGTTGGTTTCCTACACCTTATTAAGCTGCCCATATTTGAAAGTTAGGTTACAAGCCAAAATATTGGACTGATTGACCACAATTGTTCCATCATTAAAGAATAGCAGTCCCAGAAAGGAACAGAATTAAACCCCTTTCCATAATTTCAGTCATTTCTTTGACTCTCTCACACACTCTCACCCTTTGCAGTGTTAGTACAGATCAGTATTCAACGCAGACTTCATTAATTGCCTTAGAAACTAGGAAAACAGCAGCACTAGATCATGACTGAATACATGTTTTTACAGCCCATGTTTGGAAATTATTCAATTTTTTCTAACCAGCTTGTACACCATATAATGTATCATTTTTTCTACCATGCAGAAAACTCACAATAAAACACATGAAACTGAAATTATGCCTCTACAGACTGTAAGACCCCCACTTCCTAGCTTCTGAGGTGTGTGATTTCCCAGATCCAACCAAGAGTTATAAAATGGAGCTGCATGACAAATCTATTATTAAGATTCTAGAATTTGTTCCATGATGAACACCTATGGCCTGATCTTTGGCTTGGGATAGCTCCACTGAATGCACAAAGATATCTTTATTCTACAGAAATTAGAGTAGAATTGCTCCAAATGAGGATTGTTATCTCACCAAACCTTCCTGAGTATCGATCAATTCAGAAAACTCCTTCAGTCTGCGAAATTTATGCTAGCAAGTTACAATTCACACCTACTTGTTAGTGAGGACTGGAAAAAGCCACTACTGAGATTCATTTAAGTGGACTAATTGTGCCATTTATCCATCTCATAGTGTCATGGAAATATGCTGCACTGAATCTACTCCGATGCAATCATCCCAACAAGGATGTGTGCTCTATTGATCAAAATGGGATGAGACAGTAGTTCATCTGGGCCAAATTTTGCTTTCCTACGTGCTGGTGTAAATCTGTAGTAACTCCACCGATTAGTCTTCAGTATAAAATGATGCTGCAACAACACACTTACACCAATACAAGAGCAGAATTTATTTGATGAGCATCTACCCAAGTAACAGAAAGACTCCTGTTAGCTTTTTTTAAAAAAACATTTCTTGACCCAGCAGTTCCTAACACACTCCTAACTGGCAACTAAGGCTACAGCTTGTGTAGAGGAAGGCTATTTATTCCTTCCAGGCATCCTGCTTCATCTAGTTCACATGACATATAATTCACTCTCCTATTTCAATGCTAGCACTTCAGTGTGCATCAGACACAGGTGTAATAAAAAACATGTTTAGCAGACATGGAACAAGAGCCAACTGCATCTACCCTGGCTTTCGAACAGAAATGAGGTGATCAGTGACAGAAACAGACATTTCAAGCCCCAGTGCTTGGCAGAGACTTTTAACACAAGAAGAGGGCACACGTACCTGGCGCAGATCCCAGCTGGATTCTGGCTGCCTTGGAGCAGTCGGTGCGACTTACCTTCCCAGCTCTTTTTCAGACTCCATCATCCTGCAAGCATTTGCAGTTCACTGGCAAGGGCCCATACATGCGCTGCTGGCATTTGAAAGCTGGTCACTGCATCTGAGTCACCACCACTCAGATCCAACTACTCTCTGACTGCCCTACATGGTTTTCCAGCTGCCAGCTTCAAAGTGGCAAGGAATTCCCAATTACAGACTCAGGAACCTGGCTTGTTGACACTTCAGAGTCTGCCTGAATCCATTAGCAGCAGTATAACAAGGGCACTCCAACACTCTGGAGCTGTGAAGCCCATTAGGAACAAGGAAGAACATGGCATCAATAAATACCTTGGATCTGTTAAGCAGCATTTAAGTAAGTGCTGTGGAGAGCTCTAAAGGTAGCATTTCCTCTATGCTACTAGCCTTGTAATGTGGTTTGTTTAGCAAGTCTAAGCTGAACGAGTGGTGCACAAAAGTGTGGGACTAGCGACCAGATGTGACAAACAGGGAACTACACTGGTTATTTTCTGACAGGGTAGAAGAGATCTCTGGGGAGAGAGGTCAGTATGACAAGGAGATAGCGATGGTGCCAGAGCTCACAGCTTACTTGCCCAGACAATGCCGTGAATCTCTTTTCAAACAGAGCACTGATAGACACCCAGGGCTAAAATTTGCTCTGATTGACACTGGCTTAAATCTGGAGTAATTCCTCTGGATTCAGTGGAACTGCTCTAGATTCTACATCAGCCAGAAAGCATGACTGCGCTCTGCAATTCCCCACCTTTAAAGGGTGAGCCATTCGTTGGAGTCTCACTGCAGTTGGAACAGCTTTATGCTCATGATTGTAGGACTTTTTTTTTTTTTTTTTTTTTTTTAAGCACTGCCCCCCCAGTTTGAGCTTTCCTAACATGTGGTCAGGAGAGAGATGCTGAGAGGAAGGGGCAGTAATGCAGCACACTGAGTGACCTATGGAAGGCCAAGCTTCATGGCCCATGAAAGGAACAGATGGGAATACCTACTAAGAACCTCTTGTTGCCGATGCCATCTTTGGGGAGAATTTCAGTTCCAGGGGTTTGGTCAAACAATTCTAGTGGACTAGGGTAGAAATATTACTGGTGCCTGATGCAGCTTGGTTGTACTTAATCAGCCAGACTCTTCAAATGCTACCAAAAATACTGCAAGTGTTCATAATGAAATCACCACCATTCACCAATGGTCCAAAGAACTCAAGTGCACCATGCTGTGCTCGCTGCAGTAAAAGAATGCATGAGTACGACAGTAAATATGGCACAATACAACTTATTGTAGTACTTGCTCACAGTGCCCTTACTCACTCCTGGGTTCTGCACCATCACTGTAAAATACTCTATTTTGTTAAACAAGGGAAGTTGATCCTGGACCAAGTTGCTTCCTCTAGAAGCCAGCAAAGGCTATTGAAGGGGGCGCCGGGGGGGAATTATACTAAGTTCACAATTTTTTCAAACTTCATTATTAATCAGAGGTCGTAGGGCAGATTTGCCTTGAGGTGAAGGGGTTCAACATTTTGAGGAATACAATCAATCACATTGCTCGTCCCCATTTAATCTCCCATCCAATTTCAACCAATTTCCAGTAATCAGAGCCCAAATCTCCTTATTTACAGA
Organism: Mesoclemmys tuberculata; assembly: GCA_007922155.1. NCBI lineage: Eukaryota > Metazoa > Chordata > Testudines > Chelidae > Mesoclemmys > Mesoclemmys tuberculata. The sequence continues at coordinate 37,350,009 of ML675611.1, forward strand.
AAGCCCAGCACTTCAAGAATCATTGTTATTCTCAGAGCGGAGTGATGCTCAACTATTTCCTTTGGGGGCTATGACTTTACCATAGGGACGCCAAAAACAAAAAACACCAAAAATGAGACTCAGTGGCTGCAAAACTATATGAACCAAAACATGCCAAGTTTTGCACAAGTCTAATTATTACCCGGCATGTGGAATTATGCCTCGTTTTAGTAAACCAGACATTAAGTGATCATTGTCATTAGATCAATTCGCACATTCAGCAAGGACAACATTTAAACCAGACCAGAGAGAAAAATAAACCACTAGATCTTGCTTCAAGGAATCTGGCCTTTTAAATTCCTTTCTATGAAGCAGATGATTTGGCTTTGCTATGGGGAAAACTGTGTTCTGGTAGTAACCTTCCCCCCCCCACCCATAATTTTCTATGCCCTCCTCCCCTGACACAGCCTCCCAACAACCTTTTCAGTCCCAGACAGCAAAAGCTGGCACTCACGGTCATTGCACTGGCTCCCAGAGTATGAAGTCATGGAACAGTCGCAGGTGAAACCTTCCCATTGCTGATTGCAGATACCCTGATTAGCACAGGAATCTTCTTGGCAAGTGGTGCTGGGTCCTGGAAATGGGACAAGGAAGAAAGCATGAGACAAAGTCAGGAGGAATAGTTAATTGATAGCTCTGATTCATCATCCTCATCATGCAGTAAAGGAAAAAAAAGGAACCCAAACCCTTTTTCCATTCTTGGGCATGCAACAGAAATTCTGGGCAAACAGAACACACAGAGAATTGCACACTCAGCAACAACCAACAGCAGCAGAAAGGAGTAGTGAACGACAGCATATTCCCCCTTAGGCAGGCTCCGCAGAAATGCTTGGTGTGGTGAATATTCAGCCAATGAGGCAGAGAGCCAACATGTTTATCCTGGTCTTTTCTCTATCTGACTCATTGGCCGTGACACACAGTTTGAAGCAAGGGTAGCCAAAGCTCAGCCCATTGCACAGCTTGGTCTGAAGGCTGCCCTTCTTCTTTGTCACAAAGATGCAGGGCACTGGGAGCACCAAGCCAGCAGCCAATGCTTCATTTTGGTCCAAGAGACCTGGCCATTTAGATCAAGGTGAAGCTTTGCAACCTGGAATCTGCATTCTCACCAAGCTGCTCCTTTATATTAAAGGTGAGAGCTGCTGTACTCTGTCCCATTTTAGAAAGTTACATAGGGCCCTCATGGAACCTGCCAATAAGGTCCTCAACTGGGAAGAAAATGGGCAGCTCTAGTTTAATGTTTTACTCTTTGTTATGGAGAGTTTTCTGCTCTCCCTTTTGGATTGTATTTACCAACCAAACATGCCTTCATTGCTGCGTTGTTCTGGGGGGTGGTCCAATATTTCAATCCTGCTCAGACACACACTGCTCGTTTGACACATGTAAGAGCAGCAAAGAGGGGTTACCAGGGAAAAGGAGCTCAGCTCAGATCCTACTGGTCTAACTAGGAGGTGGAGGCTGCATTTTGGATCACCCATTAGAAGCTGCTCAGCCACAATAATGATTAAGATGTAGGTGCACGCGCACACACGCACACGCTCTCTCTCAACACTGAATAGATAGCTCTATGTATTGGCTAACATTTCTCAGCATCTGCTCATCCAGTTGACAGAGTCTCATCATCATTGTAACATTTCAGAGCGAAAGAATGGTGCCTGTATGGTATATATGCACACTGGTCCACACACCTATGTATACAGTGGGTGGGCACTATGGTCGAGTGGATAGTCAAAAGGACTCAGTCAGGAAAACTGGTCTTTTTTCCTAGCTCTGCCCTGAAATCCTATATGGCCTTGGACATGTCACTTCCTCTTCCTCTTTGCCTAAGTCTCCTCACCTGTAAATATTGAAATAATACACCCCCAACCTCTGAAGTATTTTGAGGGCTATTGTTGACAAAATGCTAGCTATTATTGTATTATATGCTGTTCACTAGACACTCATGAATTGATCCCATGCCGAGTTCCATGTGAAATGCACATACTGCTGCTAGCATCTTGCTAATTGTTATCCTGTAGTACTCTGGAAAAGAAAAAAGGCGTGGAGGTGATGAACTAGCCAGGCTGCCCAGCTGGTCATCACTGGGCTAACCTTGAGAACCAGGCAACAACAACTAAACAAAGCAGAAAGCTCTATCCTTCTCTAGCACCTTTCACTGCAAAGTGTTTTAGGAACAGCAGGTAAGTTAGTCTCATAACCCTGAAGGGCTAGATTAGCATCATCCCCTCCCTTTTCCTCCGCAGGATAACTGAAGCACAGAGAGATCGAAGCCAGTATTTTCAAACATATGGATCTAGAGTTTGGTACCTAAATCCCTGTTTAGACATCTACACTGATTTCAATGGATCCCGTAGTTGTTCAGCACCTCTGAAATGCAGGCCACTTATTTAGGTACCTAAATATGAATTTTGGTGCTTATCTTCAGACTCCTCCTTTCTCACTCGCCCAAAAAGGAAAAGCTGGACCTCTGTAATTTGCCCTAAGCCACACACCAAATGAGTGGCCTACACAGGAACAGAACTTTGGAGCCCTGATACTCAGGCCCTGCTTTAACCACTAGATCATGCTCCCTACTATGAAAACAACTGGATTTTACGGGATTTTTGAATCTCTGGTCTTTACATGCTTTTCTTCTGCCCCAGGAATCCCTCTCTCAGCCTCTCCTAATGACTTTAGGTCTGAGCTGTCACACAGAGATCGTGTCTTGCTTCTTTTACAGCAGCTGTGCCCACCCTGAATCTCCTGGGTTCACTGGGCAAATTTAAAAGTCAAGCTTTCTGACTGAGTGCCTGGGACAAACCTGAGGCCTTTCCAGCTGCCCCTCTAACAGGCATCCCATTTTAGATTTGCCTGTTGGTGAAGTGCCAGCAGCTGCCTACTGTTCTGACAGAGTGATGTGAGCAGCAGCAAGTCGGGAGTATAAATGACTATTAGTACACCAGAAAAATTTTGAGCTTCTGTCACAATCCAAACGGCTCTGCAAAAAAACGCCTCAGGAAAGTATAAAGGCAGTTGTGCTGCGAACATCTCTATATCTGACAAAGTGCCCAGGAGGAATTCAGCTATGGAATGGGGCAACAAGAAAATGGGACAATATGGGTTTGGAAAAAAGGGTTTCTCTCTCTCTCTCTCACAATCCCACAATGAATGCTGCTTTTACCTAGCCCTGCATAAATCCAGATGAACTCAAAATGAGTCTGACTGAACTCAAATGGAATTCTTCCCGATTGTCAGCAGTGTAGATGGAGAACAAAATGTGACTGGGCGTATGTGAGTAAGTATTCAGAGAGAAAGAGAGCGAAACACACAGTTTCTCTCTCTCACGTGCACCTACACATACATAGATATAGAGAGACAGACATAAGTGGGCTGCACAGGAGGTCTGAGGCCCAGTTCAGACTTCCCCCTACTCTGTGTGGGTCAGGGTATGTTAGTTTAACAGCCTGAACTAGATCCTCAGATGTCATTTTTGTTCAAGATTTTCTGAGTAAACAGAGGAGCAGGTGAAGGGGTGGGGTGTCAAAGGCAGTTACTGTTCCACAGTACCACAAAACACTGAAAAGCACCCCTGCACACACACCCCCACACTAGCCTAACCCCAAACCCTGTCTGAGACATATTGGGTGCTCTTGGAGCCATTCACAGACAAAGTTAAGAAATCCTGATTATAGATAATATTCCCATAACACCAACATTGCATTCACATAGCACAGCTTTACATAGTAGGTTTTAACTATTTCTAATTAGCTTTTGTTTGGTCATTTTCTCTACCCTTTCCATGCTGTCCCAAGAAACTCTACTTTATTTCAGACACATTGATTTGGCAGCGGAGATCATTCAGTGGGGGCAACCCCTGTTGGGATGCTTCTGAAGGGAGGGGCCAGAACGCTCCCTAGGAAGGTGAGGTGGGAGTATCAGTCATGATTTGGCAATCTGAGCCACGCCCTGACTGGTACCAAAAACAGGCTGTCACAAGGCAGCGGGGGCACAGAGAGAGCTGAATGACATACTAACAAGATCTCCGAGCTGCATTTTAAAGAGAACAATCATGACAGGAGTGTTATGTAATGCAGATGGAGCTGTAATAGTGAAGAAAAGAAAATAACCTATGACGATAGCCTGAGGAGGAATTTTAAAAACCTCATGACACTTCAGAGAAAAGCTTGAAACCTGACCTGCTGGATTCAGAGTCACTTCTGACAGCACAGTACAGATCTGGGTGTTATACCTTGCCTCACGCCTTAGCACTGGGACATTTGCGTGGTAACAAAATCCTTGTTTCTGAGGGTTCATCTGCTTCTGCTGCTTACAGTCCTTGCCTGGTGTCATAATCCTGTTTTTGACATCAGAACCCCAGCCAGAGGAACTTTTAACAGGGTAGTGACAGGAGATTAGCATTGGGAAGGAAAGCAACAGGAGCACATGACAGTTTAATAAACCCAAAAATCCTGTTTTCATATACTTGCCTTTCAGCGATAATGGAGGATGGGTAGCAGAGACACAGACCTTATGTATACAAAGCAGCAAAACTGGTTCTAAAAAAGGTTTCCAAAGATCTCCACCTGGTGTCAGAAGCTCCATTTTTAAGGTAATTTCATTGGAGATATTTACAAACAGCCAATAAGTATAATTAAAATCAAGCTTCAGATCTGGTCTAGAAGTCCTACAAATAATTGCATTTGCCAGATGTATAGACACAAGGTGGGTGAGGTAATATCTTTTATTGAACCAACTTCTTGAGGTGAGACACAAGCTTTTGAACCACACAAAGCTCTTTTTCAGGCCTGGGAAGGGAACTCCCAGCATCACAGGGAAATGCAAGGTGGAACAGATTGTTTAGCATAAGTAGATAGCACATATTGTAAGGGACCATTCAAAGTAGAGTGGCCGTTAACATGACTGAAGTCACAGGACAAAACGAGGGAGTTAATGGGTTACAGATTGTTGTAATAAGCCATAAATCCAGTGTGTCATTCCGTCCATGATTTTTGGTGTTTAGCAGAGTAATTAACTTAAGCTCCCTGGCTCATATCTTGAAAGCGTCATACAGGTTTCTTTTAAGGATAAGGACTGATAGTGAGATATGGAATGATTGCTTTGTGAACAGGGTTCACAAACAGGATAGGGTGTTTCAGTCTTTCATCACTTTCCTGAGAGTTTATTTGAGAGCATAGTGATTGTTCAGTTTCACCCACATAATTGTTACTGGGGCACTTAGTGTGGATGAGGTACACCACATGTTGTGAAACGCACATGCAGGATACATTGATCTTGAACGTTGTGTTGTGGGGGGTGTTGATCATTGCAGCTGGAGATAGGTCTGCAGGTTCTGCAGCTGTTGCTCTGGAAGGGTCTGGTGTCCCTTTGAGTTTGTGTGTCCTGGCCTCTGCATGGCTTGCTTCTGATGAGGCACTTGGAGAATGGTTTGAAGGCCAAAAGCGGGGGTTCAGAAAAGATTTCTTCAAGAAGGAAGTCCCCATCAAGTATGTAGTTTGAGGACACCCCATGTGGGTTCCAGTGTGGAGTAGTAGGTGTCAACTAAAGGTGTGCAGTCAGATGTGGTTTTATTTCTATATTGAGGCAGGTTCTCTCTGGGTATTTGGCAGCCCATTCCATGATGCAATCTGCTTCTCTGGTGGAGTGTCCTTGTTTGGTGAGAGCACTTTTAAATGTGTTAAGGTATAAATCCTGGACTCTCTCCTCGGAGCATATCCTATGATATCTGAGTGCCTGGCTGTAGATAACAGATTTCTTGGGGTGGTTACTGAATCTATGAAGGTAGGAGTGATGATCTGTGGGTTTCTTGTACGTGGTTATCTGTAGGGTTTCCTTGTTCAAGGTGATTGCGGTGTCCAGGAAGCTAATGGTAGTGGAGGAGTGTTCCAGAGAGAGTTGAATGAATAGGTGGTACTTGTTGAAGTTGTGGTGGACACAAGCACATTGTATTTATGGCTTATTACAACAACCTGTAACCCATTAGCCCCTTCTTTTTATCCTATGATTGCAAAGGTTTTAACAGGCCTCTGTGCCCTGAACGGTCCCTTATAGTATGTGCTAACTACTTATGCTAACCAATCAGCTCAACTTTGCATGTCATTGTGATTCTGGGAGTTCCCTTCCCAGCCCTGAAAGAAGAGCTGTGTGTGGCTCCCCAGCTTCTCTCTCTCACCAACAGTTGGGCCAATAAAAAAATCTCATCCATCGCATCTCTCTAATATCTGGGAACCAACATGGCTACAATTACATCTCTCCCAGGCATGTCAGTTTATACGTTTTAATTCATTAAGTGTGTGTGTTTGCTTTTATTTTCTCTCTGAGTTTACACACACATCTGGCCATCTCCTCTTAGGATTATTTTCATTGATATTTGAGAGTGGATTTTCAGACCTTCTGTGCCCACTTAGCACTGTGTAATGGATGTAAAGTGAACTTAAAATAGTCAGAGATGGACCATGGAGAATTTCCCATTCACAGGGAAACTTTCCAACCCATAAAAATTTGAAAGATACAGCTTGCCTCCTCCCCTCCCAGTTGTTCCTGACCCTGGGAATCGTCTAAAAAGGACAGAAGGGCATGCTATGGGTTGCTACAATGCAATCCGCTTCTGGGATAAGGTCCATGAAGAGGCCCTAGAACACTCCCTTGCAGCTGTAATTTACTAAGTGGCTCAGGGAACCGCAACTTGCTCCCTGATGGACCCTCCCTTTTCAGAGTTGAGAATTTTTACTTTTATTTCTCATTGGGGCTGTATGGTTGGGTGTATGTTTTTGGTCATCTTTTTTCCCATCATAGGAGAAGAAAGTCACCTTATGGGGATAAAAACTCAACAGTACTGGCCAAATTCCACTGTGGGCAACTGCGGCCTTTCTAAATTTCTCCTGAAATGTCACTGTACAATTTTTCTCCTCTCTCAACCTAAATTGTTTGGTGTTTGGTGCACTACCAAAACTGTCATATTCCATCCCTGAGGTAGGTGCATTTCACTAGTGAATGAAGCAGGGGGTTGGATGAGATGACCTCTTGAGGTCCCTCCCAACCCTAATATTCTTTGATTCTAAACAATTCCTTCTGTGCCATTTCACTTAGGGGTGAAAATGAAAGATGTTTATTATTCTTATGAGTCACCTAAGGAATTCAATTTCTTTAAATGATGGTTGCAGGATCATAAAGCTCGTGCTTTGGTCACGCCTGGCACTGAATACGGAGCTATACAAATTGTTCCTGATCATGCATGTCACAGCACCCTTCACATGTTGAAAATCCAGTCACATCCAAGTAGCAGTGTTATTTTTTACTATGTTGTTTTCTTTGCATTTTACCCCATCGATTCAAATTGGATGGATGCCAAGACAACTTACAGGGATGGCCTTTTCAGATCTCATTCCCCTGAACTTTCAAAGGGCTGGAGAACTTACCCATGCAAGAAGCCCCTACTGACTTCGATGGGAGCTTCAGGGCAAAGAAAAAAAACCTAACTGGACTAGAAGCAAGTCCATCTTGCTCATGCCATGAGGAGCTAAATTTAACAACCTCCACCCCCTAGCCCTCATTAAAGAAAGAAATAGTTACTAACCTGTTCCATCACTGTTATGCGACACATCTCAAAAACACGTCCATTCTACTTTGGACGTGTGCATGCCCAGTGTACACCCAGTGCACTGTTGCCAGAAATTTTTCCCTCAGTGGCACCCGTTGGGGTGGTACATGCATCCTCTGCTGCCCTACACTACTGCATGGTGGTAAAAGAAGAGGGCCCCCGACTTCCTTCAGTTCCTTCTTACTGGCAAAGCACTGATATAGAGGAGAAGGTTAGTGGGTTGTGGAATGGACATCTTGAAGAACAAAGGTACAACTGAGTTAGTAACCACTTCTTCTGATTGCACACGTCCTTTCCACTTCAGGTGACCCTCAAACAGTTTAATCAATGTCTAGGATAGGCACTTGAGCTAGGCAGCTGCATGTGATCTTATTAAATGTGCTAGTACGCTGCTTGATGGAACTACATTGGCCAATTTGTAAAACAAACCTACACAGAAAAATATCCAAGATGAGATCCTTTGTGAAAAGACTGGGAGACCTTTCATTTGGTCTGCAACTGCCACAAAACAATTGTGAGGGTGATCTAAACTGCATGGGACTATCCAAATAGAATGCTCACGCTCTCTTGACATTCACAGTGTAGAGGATCTCCTCATCTTTATGAGTCTTTGGGAAGAAGGAACGTAGATATGTTGCTTGATGGATATGAAAGTGAGCAACCATCTTTGTAAAAAGCTTTGGATAGGAATGCAGATAAGCCTTGTCTTTGTGGAAGATCATTTATAGAGGAACAGACATTAAATTCACCTGCTGTCCTGGCAGCAGCGATTGCCACCAAAAAGGCTACTTTCACAGAAAGAAGTAACCAAGAACAGGTAGTCAAAAATTCAAAGGCAGGACCCTTTAGTTTCAACAATACCAAGTTCAAGTCCAAAAAGGGAAACAGGATCCTCTAGCTGAGGATAGAACCTTGCAAGACCCTTCATAAACCTTATTGACACAGGGCTGGAAAGGACAGGATGCTCATCAGCTAGAGCATGGAAAGCCAAAATAGCTGCTAGATTAATCTTGATGGAACTAATGGCTAGACCTTGTTGTTGTAGGAAAGAAGAGACACAGTAGAACCTCAGAGCTACGAAAACCAGTTATGAACTGACCAATCAAGGACACCTCATTTGGAGCCAGAAGTACACAGTCAGGCAGCCACAGAGAAAAGGAAAAAAAAAAAAAAAAAAAAAAAAGCTAATTCAGTGCAGTACTGTGTTAAACTACTAAAAGAAGAAAGGGAAAGCAGTGTTTTTCTTCTGCATAGTAGTGTTTCAAAGCTGTATTAAGTTAATGTTTAATTATAAACTATTGAAAGAACCATAAAATGTTGTTCAGAGTTATGAAAAAAATCAGGGAAATGGAGGTTTTTTGTAACTCTGAAATGTTTGTAACTCTGAGGTTCTACTGTAGTCCAGAATATGATGTAATGGAGAAACCCCCCTTATGCTGGGGCCAGATGGAGAATCTCTTCTACTTAGCCAGGTAAGTATACCTTGTGGACTGCCTTTGAATAAACCTGTTCCTGGGAGGTTAGACATGGAGCATCCAGGCTGTCAGGTGCAAGGCCTGCAGGTTGGGATGGAGGAGGAGACCATGATCCTGAGAGATCAGGCCTGAGTCTGGTGGGAAAGTCAATGTAGCGATGAGAGCAGAGTTGATAACCAGTGGTTCCCAGGCCATGCTGGAGCTATAAGCATGATCTGAGCATAGTCCTGTTTGATTTTCAACAATACTCTTGGAATGAGTGGGACTGAAGGAAATGATGGAGCATGTTTGTCTAGGCAACAGAAAAATGTCCTTGAGGAACCCAGGCTGTGATCTTACTGAGAGCAAAACCAGTGACAGTGCCTGATGACCTTCGTTGCCAAGAGGTCTATTCAATGAGCTCCCCACAGCCAGAAAATGAACTTGGCAGATGGACAAACCACTTGTGATAACTGTTAAACAATCTGCTTAACTGGTCTGCCAGACTGCTCTTCACACCCGGAAGGTGAGAAGCTTTTAGGCTGACTGAACTGGCAATGCACAGGTCTCTCAGTCTGATTGCCTCTTGGCATAGCAGAATCAACTGGGCGCTTCCTTGCTTCTTTGAGTATACGCAAGCTTCTTCCTTTGATATGGGGAATGCAGGCTTGACAACAGTCCTCAGTTCTCTGGCATTTATATGCAGATTTAAATCCTGTGTAGACCATAGGTGTAGACCTATGCTTCTGGCTGCAGGGAACCCAGAGGAGCCCCCTAACCTAGGACAGAAACCTCTAATTAGGGTTAAAGCTGGCTGAGGAGGAGAAAATGGCATTCCCAACACACACATTTGAAGGGTTCGTCCACCACACTAGAGAGGCCAGGATTTGACCGGGCACTTGCACAACCATGCCTAGAGAGTGACAAGTGGCTGACTAAAACAAAGCCACCTATCCTTCAAATTTCCTGAGATTGAGCCTGACATGCTGGACTACATAAGTGCATGAGGCCATATGCCTGAGAAACTGGAGACAATTTTGCACTGTTGTGGTGTGATGAACTTCAGGTCTAAAACAGTGGCCAGCATCATCTGCAATCTTAACCGGGGGTGGTGGAGAGAGGCAGGAAGGGAGGGTTGGCTTCTGTAGAGTCCAAGACAGCTCCTGTGAACTCTACTTTTTGTTCTAGGGATTTCTCTGCACTAATGAGCAAGTCCAGCACATCAAAGGTGGATTGGATGACAAGTCACGTTGTACAGCACCTGGAGTCTTGGACCAGCCTCTCACCAGCCAGTTGTCAGACAGGAAAACACCTGAATTTCTGAGAAACACTGCCACCACTGCCATTCACCTTGTGAGCACACCTGGGGCTGTGGACAGGCCAAATGGTAGGTCTGCAAATTGTAGTGGCATTGGTTGACCACAAACCTTAGGAACTTTCTGTGGCTCTGATGTATTGCCACAAGGAAATAGGATGGCAACATACCAGTTACCAGGATCCAGGGAGGGGATAATGGAAGTGAGCATGACCATGCAAAATTTTATTTTTTTCAGATGTTTGTTTTGAGCTGTCACAGGTTCAGAATGGGTCTGAGGCCACCTTTTGCTTTTGGGATCAGAAAATTAGTGGGAATAAAATGTCTTCCCTTTGGGTAAGTGCAGAACCTCCTCCACAGTTCCCTACAGGAGAAGAGATTGTGGCTTCCAAAGGAGAACTTCCTCATGAGAGTGCTCCATGTAAGCCTCTGGAGTTGATCGCGCCGGGGTGGTTTCTAGCTGGTGCGTCAATGCAGACTGTACTGATGAGCTCAAACGGAGCCTGTGCTGGTGCCAGAGTCGACAATCCTAACTGAGCAGATGACTGCCTTGTGGAGTGCCTTGGTTTTGAATGCACTCTTTCATTGTACGCATGCCTGCTGGACTTCAGTGCAGGGGATCTCTCTCTCCGTGATGCTGAGTACTTGGAGGCCAATTTGCAATGTTTCTTCCTTAGCACCAGGGAAGGCGACTGATGCTGGCATTCATCCAATATAGGCAGCACACTCCTCCCTGAAGCCAAAGTGCTTGGTACCAAGGCTGTGGTGGTGGGTACAGAGCTGTCTCCATCAGGAGCAATTTAAGTCCGGCAGCCCTGTCTTTATCCAGTCTCTGTTTAAAATCCCTGCAACTCTGACACTGATCCCAGATGTGCAACTTCCTGAGAGACTTCAGACAACTGGAATGGAGTCTCTCACTGGCATCGATTTCTCCCACTGACTAAGGCATGCACTGGTAATGATGCCAGAACAGGAACCGAAGTGTTTTAAAAAAAAAAGAACACTTGAAAGAAAATGTATAACTATCACTAACACTGTAAACTACTAAGCTAGTACAAATGAGCATGAACTCTAAACAAATAGAAGAGAAAAAATGTGCAATGGCAAGATAAGATGCCTCAACAACCACATGGGCAGTGAGAAGGAACTGAGGAGATTTGGGGATGGCTCCACCCTCCATGCAACATCCTGGCAGCAGAGGGGCACCACCCTGACGCGTACCTCTGAAGGAAAAGTCTTGACAACAGTGAGCTGGGGAGACACATACCTGAAGTGGAATGGACATGTGCAATCACTTGAAGAAGAACTCTAAAATAAGATCATCTTCTTACTCATGAATCAACAAATCTGCCCCTGCTTCTCTTTACATCTTACTTTATTAACAAAGGCATGTGTTCTGGACTCTGCTTAGTGTGTGCTAGGCCAATATCATGCTGGGAGAGCCGGCAGGGCTGGATTCTGCCTCAGGCATCAGCTACATTAGTCCGTTTAATTCCAATCCAAGGCTTACTCCTACTGGGAATTAAGGAGGAGGCTGAAAGAACCAAATCCTATGTGAAGTTAGAAAAAAAAATAATCTTTTAAATGTATAAATTCAGAAAATGTGGGGCTCGATCGTCCACCGCCCCGTACTTCGTCATCCCTGTGCGAGCAGTGTGAAACACTTTCAGATAACTATAGTGCACAAGTGTAAATACCTACACAAGGCAGACACAACCAGGTCCTGCACCTGGAATCACAGGCAGCATAAACTGGGAATCCCATACAGCAATTTTAGCCCAGCATGCTGAAATTGAACCTTAAAAAACACAAGGACAGATTTTCAAAAGCGCTTAGTACCCACAACTTGCAGTGGGTTTGTGTCAAGCGTTCAGTTTTATTTGAGCACCTAACTAAAAGGAGCCAGATTTCCACATGCGCTCAGCACCCAGCAGCTCTTGTTATCACAGCTACAGATTTTCTCAAGGACTCAGTCACCGGCATGCTGAGTGCTTTGGAAAACCTGGTCATGTATTTAGGTCTCTAAATGGGAGCTGAGCTCTGTAAATGTCTGATCCCCATTGTGGGTGCTAAGTCTTGCTGAAAATTCTGCTCTCAGCATGTGCTTGGCCATGGAATTTAAAGGACAAGGACAAGCTAGGCTGAATACCCGTTATCACAACTCACCCAAGGAAAACGTTCCACATACAGTGACAAGAGAGGGGATTAGCAGCAACAGTGGCCCATGGAAAATGCCTTTGTACATCAAAGCTATAAAATGGGTATAGACCCCAACACATACCACCCGCTCCTCGCCCTCTGAGCACCCTGGGAAGGTTTTGAGGAGATCACGCCTTGGGTGTGTGGAGACAGAAATGGCTGAACAATAAAAATTGAACTGCATAAAAGGGAACATGTCTTAACGGAGGGGGAAAGTATGGAGGGAGGGATGTGGGAAACTAACCACATTAGCCAGACGTGGAAATTCAGAGCAAAATATGGAGGGGAGGAAGAGAAAAGACGGAAAGTGCTGAGTATGGACAACAGAAGTACAGTTAATTAGCTTCCTTTCACCCCACCCCAAATCAAAGCAGCCCAGAAACTGTACCACCAGATCTCATGACATTTTAGTGCTCACAAGTGTTCTTGGGTATCCAAACCCATAGTGCAAAGGTTGGTTTCCTGAAACTAAAAAAGCCACGTTGTGCAGTTAACACCTCGTTTCCCCCTAGATTTCAGCATGCTCAGTGTTCTGCATCTGAAAGGAAAATATCCCTATGGCAGAAGACCACAGGGAACGGTTAAGGCCTCTTATTAATCTCGGGACCAATATGGAGTGAGTCTTCATTGCTGCTCAGAGCCCTTTAACTCCTAGGCATGGAAGGTCACCCCCTGCAGAGGCTAAACACCTAACATGATCTGATTCTCTTTGGGACTGCTTCTGCCACAGAAATATGCTCAGAGCTTCCATCTGCTTCAACAGCAATCACATGCACCCCTGGACAGGTGAGTGGAATCAGCCGCCTGTACAGGCACAAGGAGCTATTGGCAGAATAACTAGAGCACGACAGAGACTAAGCTTTAACAAGCAACAAGCTGTTTGATGTGAGAATGTCAGCAGGAGCTTGCAAACCTTCTAGCCCTTCCTGCTGTATGTCAGTGAAGGCCACGGAGCATCTTCACTCGGAAGTTACCTACATTCCCATGTATTCCTGAGCTCCTACATTGCTCCACACATTTCTATCTGTCCTCTTCCCCTCTCCATTTTCAGGTACACGCACCTTGGAAATGCAACTGCACACTAGGGATGGCATCTGACACCCTCTAATCTCAACCCCTAAGAGACTCCAATTATAGAAAATGCCTGGTCCAGCCCCAGTTGGGAAGTGGAGGCCATAGACACCAACAAATCTCATCTCTCTCCAGGATGGTGTGAAAGGCACTTTCTATTCACCTTCCCTCCACCACCTCAGACAAAAGCTGGGTTAAGTTAGCAGTCAAGATGCAGAGGGTTTGAAGTAATTGAACTGCTAGGGATGGTAGCTTCTGGGTTCCCTGTTACACAGCAATGGTAGCAATTCTCCAAGAATTTCTTTGATTTTTAAGAACCTTCTCATCTCTCAGGGAGACGAGGGATCCTGTGCATTACTTTAGGGGCCTTCCACATTTTCCTAGCCTTTACTCTCTCATTTACTTGATGTACCATGATATAGTTACTCTGGCTCTTGCCAAAGACAATTTGAAAGCATTCCCTACTTCACAGCCTAGCACAGCTACACCTTAACTGGCCAGACAGGTCGCTGTTACTCCCGTTGTCTCTAGTGGAGCTAATGTCTTCCCTCTCCAGCAGTTTCAGATTTGCCAACCAAAGGAGCTGAAGATCATAACTAAAAGCTTGCATGCGCAAAGAAAAATCTGTCTTTTTCCATCCCACTCTTGAGAGCTCGCCAAAGTTCAATGCACTCAAGGAGTCTCTCTTTAGTTCAGCATTCTTCAGTACAACACCCACTGCAGGTATTGCAAAAATTTTGAAATCTATGTGACCTTTAGTACAACAGTCATGCAAGACAAGGAATCTTCATCAATGGTCAAAGATGCTCCTATCATTTAATAAGCAGAATTTTCTCTTTTGCTGTGGGGAAGCAGGGTGTGTGTGTGCACGTGTTTATACCATCAGCCACTCGCTCTCTTCTAGTCCCTTATAAGCATCCTAAAAGATCAACCTTGCCCACTCGTTAGCAGGAGCTGGGTTGGAAGCTATCCCCTCACCTCTGAGCTCCTTGAATGGGCTGTTTATAAACACAGTCAGACTACTCTTTTTGAACTACTTCCTGGATCCCCTTCAAACCTGGTTTCCTCCCTCCCCACCTCCTAGACATAATTCTCAACAAGGTCTCTAATGACCTACTTTGGGCCAAGTCTTGGTACCTCAACTCCATCCTCATCTTCTTTTACCTTTCTGCAGCCTTCAACACCATTGATTTCTCTCCTACTTAGCAAACAGTAAATATTAGATGTCAATGAGAATTTCATGCATGGATTAACAGTATGAAATGGTCCTAAATATTTTATGATACTTATTGATGAACCATCCAATCCAATGCTTCTAATAATCAAGTTAAAAATGATCAGACTCAACCTGAGATCTATGAGTACTAATTGCTGCCAATATTTGCATGCTTGTTTAATTAATTAAGGTTTGTAAAGAGCTATATAGCACTATGTGATTTTAATTGTTGCTAATAGTTTTTTAAATTGAAATTCAAAAGACTTGTTCCCCAAACTAGTTCAGATTAGAAATGTCTGTGTCTCTCTCTCTGGTTTTCAAAGTCTGTATCATTAAAATGGCCTTCACCATCTCTTCTTAGCCCTAAGTGGGGCTGAAATTAAGAATCCAAGTTGGCCCTTCTGTCCTGTAAAACATTAATAGCCATCTGTATTTTACCAACCAGCTGTTCAGTGGCAGCTTTTCATCTGAACAATCATTAACCATTTCAGGAAATCAACCTGTACAATTATGGATTTTCACAGTCTGATACAGTCAAATCTCTTTAGTCACTGAAAACATTCTCATCGTTACCCTGAATTCCTCCCCAAATCCATCCTCACTCCCAGAGGGACAGAGTTAGCCCCCCTTCCTGCTGTCTCAGAGGTGTGACTGCATCCAAACTGAAAGCAGTAGAGGTTACACAAAGGCATCTTTCAGTCCAAACCAGTAATGGGAACAAGAACCTTCTCTACCTTGCAGATCAGCTTTGGTCAACTCAACTTTGTTAGCAAAAAAAAAAAAACAAAAACAAAAAAAAAAAACCAGAAAAAGCAAAAAACAATAAACCAGAGGTTAGTAAAAAGGCAGATAAACCAGATCATCATCATCATCACTGGAAATAAACAAACAAAAGCAACTGGCACAATCAACACAACCGATACGCACAGTTAATACACACGAGAGGGGCACCGCAAACAAAACAGATGGGGGAGTAGAGGGAGACAGGCAGTCACTGCTATCTTAATCCATCACCACTAGAACAATACAAAACAAGGCAGCAGACGATAAAGCACAGATGATCAGGGAAAACATATTTCTCACACACACACACACACACACACACACACACACACAAGCTGCTCCCCTTCCTCAGAGTGCAGCTCCCCATTGGCTTTTTATCTAAAGTGAATTTAGGGCAGGTGAACAGGGTCCAGCACTTGGTGGGAAGTGACAGTGGAAGCTTCCTTCACATGCTGCCTACTGCCAAGGTGCCTCACCCAAATCAGGAAGAAACTCACACACACTTGGAAAGAGAGGGCACTTCAGTCTCTGTGGCCTATTTACTCCTTGGCAGTCTCCACAGTGTGTGTGACACAGGAAACCATGATGTTACCCAGACAGAACTAGAACCAAGCTGCACTTTCTCTGAAAGGAGCACATAGAAGACAACCCACCAAATTTTGCACTGGTGGACAGAAATTCTCCCCAGTTATAGGGAGCACCTGTGTTACAGAGAAGCCACAGATTTTTGATCAATTAAAACCAAAGCGTGAACTTTCTCTTTCAGTGTGCAAAGGAGGGAGGAACAGGGGCAGGGAGTAGATCCTGAATTCCAAGTTACATATTTCTAGTAATCATCGTTAAAACACTGACCTTTGCCTTGGGTGGATAAGAAGTACGCACTCACCTTTGCGGCTTATTGTTCTTAATAAGAGCTACTACTTAAAAGCTGGCACTGAATCTTGGCTGGTGTTTTTTTTCCCCCCTTCTCCTTTTACATTTATGGCTTTATAAATTGGAATTGGCAATAGAAGCACATGTGCAGTTTCCTGTGGTTCCCATAAAGTTTAACATCTTGAACCTTTGCTATCATTTTACAAACCACAGTCCATGAAAGACTCAGGATGACAATTACCTCCCCTTTCAAGCCACTCAGATTTTCTCTCTCTCTGCAGAGCAGCTCCATTACACAGAGCCATAAAATTTTCAAAGGTCTCTCAAATGAAGAGGGACAGCTTAACTCATTTCTCCAGGCTTTTTTCCTTGCCACTTAGTCCAATAAACAAAGTCATTTGTGTTGAACAAATGAGGATTCTCCTGCTGCCCAGCTCCTCATCTTCCTCCGACCTGATCCAACAAAGAAGCTCCCAGGGGGAATTTGTGAAATCAGTTCTCTCTGTGCCAACAGAATACAATGTTATAGGGCACAGAGGTGTTGCCAAGCTGCATCAAACTCTTGTTTCATCAATTAGCCTTCCATCCAACCTGGCCGATCCCTGATGCTTTACAGAAATGTGAAGAACTACCATACTTCTTCACCTCATCAGTTGTGAGATAGAGGACCGAAATCCTTTTTGACACCATCCAGTGATCATTTTGCAAGCATGATATCTGATTGCCTTCTCTCCTTCCCTTCCCACACCCTTCTCTGTACGCAAAATGTACTGGTCATTAAATTATCCAGCCCCAGTGTTTGACTCAAGCACTCCATGCAACAGTGAATTCCAAAAGCTAACTATACATTGTGAGATGTAGCACAAGCTTATGACTTCACTGCAGGATTTGGCAAGTGATTAAATTGGACTAAGAGAAGAAAGTCCCAAATCCCACCCCAAGAGCAAAATATCTGGAAAAGCAGGATGGAAAACAGCAGGCCTCCAGCCAAATGATAATTACTCCCTCTTTTTTGTGAAAATGTTCAGCTTAGATCTAACTTGCCCGGACTGGTCAGGAGAGGTGACCAGAAGTGTGTGTGGGACACAGGAAATTGTTTTTCAAGAGAAGGGAAACCATTTGTAACGACAATCCAGCTAAGCTGCTTGCAAGGTCTATGAATTGGGAGGTGAAGTCTCATTTTGGCTGCTTTTGGTCCATATCTTAAGCAAAAAGAGCAAAGTGGTGGGGGAAATGGAGAAGCAGGAAAATACATGGCAAATGAACAATGGCAATGGGAATGACCTCAGGACACATCACACGTATCAATGACTCATTAGGCTCAACAGAAAAGGTCAAGCTCATGGTGCTTTCCAAGATGACAGCTCTGCTTATATTAGGGTCATCATTGTGGAAATCAGCGCATCGCATCTCAACTATTACCCACTCCGAGACAAATTCAGTCCTTGATTTCAATGGAGTTATACCACAGAGAAAGTGCTCAGCAAGAGATGCTGGCCAGTGTCAGCTCAGAAGACAGGGAAGGGAAGAAAGCTCCTCCTTGGTGCAAAGCTTAGCCTGAGTGGAGGCGCTAGTGGTTTATTTTGAAGGAGGGTTATCCTCCTGGACTCCATCATCTTCTTCATTTTCACTCCATCTCCCAATTTAACTTCTGCCATGTAGACTGCACAATAGAGACCCTTCCTCTAGAACCTTGTAAGAGCAGCCCAAGGGTCTGCCCGAGGCAGGTTGAGTAATACAGACCTTTCCTATCGGTCAGAAAAGATGCCATGCTCCCAGTCACTGCTGGAGGTTGTGGAACTCTAAATATGGAGAATTCCAGGTGGTGATATGGGGAATATTTATTTCCTCCCCAAACTCTAACATCCTGCTCATTTCTAGTGCCTTCTGCTCAATGATTTCAAAGAATTTTAGAAAGACAGAATTGAGTTTTATACTTGTCTCTTCACAGGGAGCTGATACCCACCCTGTTACACATGGGGGAAATGAGGCCCAGAGCAGACAGGGGAGTTGTTCAAATTCACACTGGGAGTCATTGATAGAAGCATAGAAGTGCAGAGCTGGCTGGAAGGGACTTCAAGAGGTCTTTCTAGTCCATCCACCCATGCTGAAGCAAGGACTAACTATATATAGACCACCCCTAGCACCTGTGTTTGTCTAACCTGTTCTTAAAGACCTCCAATAACAGGGATTCCACGAGCTCCAGGGGGAACCTATTCCAGTCATTAACTATTTGTAGGGTTAGAAAGCTTTTCCTCATAGCTAACCTAAATCTCCCTTGCTGTAGACAAAACCAATTACTTCTTGTCCTACCTTCAGTGGACATGGAGAACAATTTATCACCATCCTCTTTATAACAGCCCTTGTATTTGAAAAAAAAACAAAAACTTATCAGGGCCCCACTCAGTCCTTTCTCAAGACTAAACAACCAGTTTTTTAACCTTTCCTTGTTAGATCAGGTTTTCTAAACTTATCGTTTTTGTTGCTCTCTTTTGGACTCATCAAGTTTGGCCACATCTTTCTTAAAGGGTGGTGCCCAATGCTGGACAGAGTACTCCAGCTCAGTCCTCACCAGTGGTGAGTAGAGCAGAACAATTACTTCCTGTCTTATATACAACACTCCTGTAAATACACCCCAGTATGATATTAGCATTTTTTGAAGCTACATTATATTGATGGCTTATGTTCAATCTGTGATCCTCTCTATTTCCTAGATCCTTTTCTGCAGTACTCTTGCCTAAACAGATATTCCCCATTTTGTATTTATGGATTTGATTCTTCCTTCCTAAGTGTAATGGTTTGCACTGGTCAGGCAGTCATTTAGATCTGCGCTCCCAGACCTTTGAAATCAGTAATAGACCAGTCTCATCTGCCTTCCGCTTCTTTTTCTAAATCTGATGAACCTTTGCAAAGGGTAGTGTGGCTCATGGTGCTAGTTGTGAGCCAAATTCCAGTTTGTGCAGAAGCCAGGATCACTTCTGTCGAAGCTGCTGTCCTGCCCAATATTTTGTGACTCTGCTATCTATGTTTTAGATCCTCCAGCAAACATAAAAGATAAAGATGGGACCACCTAGACATGTGGACTAGAGCCATTCTTTATCAAGTGACACAATATGATGTTACTCTCAAGAGGATTGTGTGTTAATCAACCAGAGACAGATTTCTTACAACAGGGTGCAGCAAAGCTATTGGCTTTGCTAGATAACTTCCAGGAAAACAGGAGCTGCCAGCCTAGCACTGAGCAGAGCTTTACAAGATCAGGAAACAGCTGTCAATCGATCTTGTGTAAAGAATAACAGCGTAGTAGACCCTAGAAAACAGCAGATTTAACGTCACAGGCCCATTTGCAGTTTCAGGTATACCTTGGTTTTTGTTTCAGTTAATCATCCATCTTTAGGCGGAAATGAGCCCACCCTTGGCCACATGTGGAGCTCTCTTGGACATTTCGTAAGAGCCAGGTTTGCCAACAAATTGGAGAAACAGCCCCATATCCTTTGTGAGCTGGGCACCAAGGGGGATAGGTAGCACAAAGTGATGAGTGGATTACATTCCAGCTTGGGTAATTCTTTTTTCTGTCTACCAAACTCCCCCCTGTAATTTAAATTAGACACGCAGTTCTTCTTGCCTTCTGTTGCATAGCATTTCTCTACACTAGTAAAGACCTACCATGTTCTATCCCAGAGGTGGCTACATTACAATGAGTGATTCCTGTGTATAGGCTGCAGACTACTGTAGGATCTCTTAGGTTCTAGAGGAATAATCCATTACCCCCTTATAAATGGCATTTATCTTGAACTATCTAAACACCTTACAATATCGCTGATGAGGTAGATAAGGGACTTATTCTTCACTGAAATGCAGACACCTCTGGGGTAGTACACGGTACCTGTTAATCATTGCATAAGAAGGTTACGCAATGATTTAGCACTGGAAGTTAAAGAGAATTATGTATTCAAAGAAGTTACGTGACTTGCTGAAGGCCACATGGTGAGGAGATGGTGAAGAGCCAACTCAGTAAATGACGTTCCTTCCCTATGAAAATAAAATCCCTATCTAGTGGTGATATGGGACAGGCCCCTGAACAATCAATGGAGGTGGTAAATATAAGGTTGATCCCACACAGAGTGAACTCACAGCTTCAGGGAAGATGCCAGCCACCTATACTTTCAGAGGTGGAGAAGGTGGAAAATGAGGGTGGGGGGGGAGGTTACACCAATGGCAACACACTTAGGCAAAACCCCTTCTCACTCTAGGATCTGAAGACCAGACTCTAAATACAGAGGACAGGAGTCTTCTATGTGCCCAGGACCAGAATAAATCTGCTCCCACTGAAGTCAATGATAAAACTCTTATAGAACTCCGTGGGAGCAGAGTAGGCCAATGCTGAGTGCTTTTGAAAACGTCTACCAAGAGAGTTCACACACCGTCTCCTTACTGTTTTCGGACAGGTCCTTTTTGAGTGGAATTGATCAGAGGGACACGTACACCCTACCTTACTCCCCCAAATCAAACACACTGCACAAGAGGAGTTTAGGTCAAAAAAGGTGTTTATTCCAAATGCTTTTATAGGCCCAGAAATGGTGACCTAGAGCCCAGCAGCTGTCTGGGCCCTCAGCCTTTTAGGTTGCGGGTGGCACCGCACCCTTACACAAAACAGATTGTTAAATCAGCACAAGACATACCACAGAAAGCTTTTGCACTGAGAAAGGCAGGTGGGAGATGACTGCTATTCAAGGAGGCCACAAGAACAGGCAGCACATACTCTCAAGTCTTGGCTACTGCGCATGATGGCCATGGGGGCTGCTGGGACATTAAACCACAGGCAGGAGAAACGGCCTTGTGTTTCCTCACTCCGTTGGGCTCCTTGGTGGTTTCTATTCCAGGACATGTTGGCAGGGAGCTTAAGGTGTTGAGCACCTTCCTGTAGGACACTGAGCAGGGATGGCCCGTGAGGATGAGGTGAGTGCTCTCTCCCAAGATCACATTCCTTCAGTGACAGGATGAAGGCACTGGTGGCCCTTCTCACTTCCTTCTTCTGGGTTTTGATTTTCCCTTGATGCAGCTTACAGAGAAGGATGCCTACTAACATTTCTATGGGTGACCTGATCCCTGCAATCAGGCAGCATTATCTCTGGGGCCTGATTGGCACACTAGCAGAGAAAGTGCTAGGGTTTATGTTGAAGGAATGGCCGGTGAGCTGAAAACAGATGCTCTAACAGAAAGGAGGGGTGAGATGTTCTGGCAGCTGAAGCCCTGACAAGACAGCTGCCTGAGCACCAGGAATAGAAAAGGTTGGGTCCCAACTCCGTTGGGTCCACACACTCTTTTGGCCTGCATAGTGGTTCTGCTCCTGTGGGAGGGTAAACACCTTACCTGATGAGGTAGGTAAAGGACTTATTCTCCACTGAAATGCAGACACTTCTGCGGTAGAACATGGTACCTGTCTATCATCACATAATAATGTTACACAATGATTTAGCAGAAGAAGTTCAGGAGGATCATGCAGTCAAAGAAGTTAAGTGACTTGCTGAAGGTCACACAGGGAATCAGTGACAGAGCCAGAGCTTGAGTGACTCCTCTTTGAGCCAGGAGCAGCGATTGCTGGCCCTGAAGGGAGTGTTAGCCAGCCTTCCTCAGCCAGGAGAATGGGATGGCCTGAAGCAGGGGCCTCCAAAAGAGGGGAAAGCAAATGAAGGGAACCTGAAGGAGGAGAGCAACTAGCAATACCACACATAGACCACACACGCTACATATATTAAAAATACACTTAACAGAAACGACCAATATTGGAGAAGGGTTTTCTGGCCAATGGAGATGACAGCTGAGAAGAACTCCAAGGGGCATTTTTAGAAAGGCAAAGGGATTTTTCCTGTGCCCCTGTAAGCAACACTGTATACATATAAGAGAAAATTGCACTTTTGGCCCTCTGGCTATAGAACTAATGGATACAGCTGCAAACTCTTGGGAACCACTGCAACTGCCAAGGGAAATGGCCAGATTAATGGCCCTATTAAAAGTGTACAAGGGAAGATGAGGTTACGGCTAGTATGTTCCACACATTGGGTTTTAGAATGGGATTTGGATGTAGGGGCCTTCTTCCCTCATCCAGGACACAAGAAACTCCTATCAGTTATTGAAGGAGTTACTTTCACCCAGCAGCAGGAAGACTAGAATCCAGGACCAAACACTTCCTGCACATCAGAATGCCAAACCAATGGGCTGCAGGGAAGGGTTTGGTTTTAAGTGGAGCTGCTGCTGCTTGAGGCTTCACAGATCTTGAAAGAGGGCACTCCACTGGAATTTCCAAAACTGCCTAGCAACAACCCTGGAGGGAAGAAAGGGGATTTCAAGGGAACGGAGGGACCCAAATGGCCATTGTCAGCAGTTAGCATGGTGGGGAATGTAATATACCAGCTGGCATGCATGTGCCTAGAATGGCCTTATCCTACATGTGAGCCAGCCAGTAGATGTGTTCACAACACACTTAGCCAGCATGTTCCACGTGCATCAGAGCCCTCTACGGGAATGCACGTGTGTCAGCATGTGAGATTAGGTTTCCCCTGTAATGACTGACTGCCTACAAAAGACACATAAGCTTTTCTGACAAGCCAACAGAAATCATCATATAACTCAAATGGGCTGGACCTGTGCTCTGGGAGTGCAAGGTCCCAAGTACTAGTCCCCATGCCACATGTACGCGGCTGAGCTAGTGGTCCTGTAGTCTGTCTTCTCTGGGGCAGACTGCGGGAAGTCTGATTTGGATAATAAGTTATTCATTTAAAGGTGCAAGAAATGACTTTGGCTGGATGCCTCAAAAAAGCACCTTCAGTCATTATTCAACTCTTTCACTGTGGGACCCACTTCATGAAAGAGGAATGCTCTCTTTGATCCGTCCTCACCTCTCACCCCCGATTTCCTTTCTCCTGCCACTACTTGGTCTTCAAAATATTTAATTTTGTGGCGTCTGAGAAAGTTCCCTGTGGATGACTGGTGGGCTGGAGAGCACAGCTGAGAACCTCTACTCCAGAGCTACGCTAGATACTTTAAATATGCTTAGTGTCAATAAATGGCTCTGTAGGAAAAGCACAAGAGAAGCCTGCTACTAACACCACCCCAACATCTTTTCATTGCTGGAGACGCTTTCTCCTAGGAGATAAACTACATGACAGAGCCATTGGCAACCACTAATCACCGCCCAGTCAGACACTGCAAGTTCAGGAGGTTACAAACATGGCAGTTACATGCTGATGGCAATGAAGGACGTCACAATGAAAGCCAACCAACGAGATGGCCTGTAAAGTTGGTGGGCAGTGGAGCAGGGGGCAGCGAAGAGATAAGGGGGGCTGCCTGAGAGGGGAATGCCTCTAAAGTGAGTTGTACCTTCGCATCCACGCTCAATCTGCCCACTGCGGTGGAGAGCATCATTGATTAGATCGGGCAGACGCCCATTCAAGTCCACTGATGCTAGGCAGCCCTGAAACCCATCACGAGAGGCCACTAACTTCGGGACGTTGCTGTACATGCCTTGAGCCAGGCCAGCGATGTAGAGATCACCTGGAGATAATGGGGTAACAAGCAAATCAAGTCAAATAAACAAATCTGCCAAAGTCGCATTTACTTAATATACATTAAGTGTATTGCAATGCCACTGAAAGCAGCATAACCAGAGCGGTATGTGGTGCGAGCCCAGACCTGCTAACGCACCTCCAAGTACATGCAGCATGCCCGGCTGTTTCTGTCATGGACCCTCAGACAACGAATCCAACGTACCCAGACCCTGACCTGAAGCATCACCTGCCATTCCTGTCCCGGGTCCTCACGCAGCTTTGTAGATGAACATCAGTCTCAGCCAGCGGCACCATGTGTTGTTAGAATATTCCCCGAACACAACTCCATCAGTGCCCTTCGATCCAGACCTGCCCTCTCCACCCTCGCTTTGCTAACGTGCTTCTATATTGACAGATACCACCCCATTATCAGTCCTGTGTTACCCCATAAACAAGGGCTCTCAGCCAATGCTGTATCTGATCCTTCCTGACCTAGAACAGATTAAGGCAGAAGAGGCCTGTCCTAGTCAAAGAATGATAATTCTGTCTAAGGAGTAATTCTATGCATGAAAAACACCTCTGAAAGAACAAGAACAGCTAACTATGCTGCTGAGAGAAATCGCCAATAGAGCAAGTGCAGAATGAAATTAAAAAAAAAAAAAAAAAAAAAAAAAACACAAACCAACCCCACACACATCCCAGACCTTCCATTCCTCTGTGCCCGGTTGTGCAGTTTCTTCATGGCTACTGCTCTCCCACCCTGCAGGCCCAAGGGGGCCTTCTGATATTTACCTTTAAGGTCAAGGTTTTTGGCACCGTTGATAACCTGAGTAACGACCCTGGTGTCCACTTTTAAGCTGTGGGTGTTACTGTTGTCTCGGGTGATGACCACATTGTGCCACTGGTTGTCATTGAGGGGCCGATCACTGTTGCCCTTGATGACATTAGGACCATTCCCAAGATCAAACACGTAGTGAATATACCTGCAAACAAAATCAGGCAAAATTCTGTGAAAGCTTTGAGATAGGATTACAGCATCTGGACGCGAGAAAGACCCATCATATCAGAGATCCCGCCCCAGCCTGAGGAAGTAGCAATCAGAAATAGAACCTAGGAGTGACAGTCTTTTGCTTACCACTACACCATATCACTCAATAAAAAAGAATCCAAATTGATTAACCAAAAGACTCTGTCTTTGTATCAAGGCTATCCACAGCATGACTCGGGCTTAGCTGAATACCCTCTGGGAATGCAGCATGTAGCTCACTCACCCCTTGACCAGCTCGACTGCGATGAAATCACTGCCATCACCACTGTTGAAGAGGATGAAGCCGTCGGCTGAGGTGGTCTTGAACTGGAAGAAAAGGTGCATGGAGGTATAGGCCTGCAAGGTGGCCAGACTCAAGTAGCTGCTCTTGGTCTTGAAGGTGACTGGGTCAGCAATGATGTTGCGGAGGCCAAAGCGTGCTTTCAGCTCACAGTAGTCAATGTCCCCATTCTTGCACAGGTCAATGTAGAGCAGCCCATTAAACATGAGGCTCTGGAGGTGGCCAATGAAGCTAGAGGGGATGACGGAGATGTACCGCTTCTCTGTCATGATCCCCGTTTCAATGTTGTGGAACTCCAAACGGGTGTGGTCGCCAACCATTGTACCTGAATGCCGCAAACAAGAAGGAAGATGTAGGACACCCAGCATGCGAGGGGACTGGTAACAGGCTAAGGAGCAATTCACCTTCCCGTTTCCAAATCAATAAAGATAAAATGATCAGCTGTTAGGCAGCCTGTGTGTGAAATGAGGAAAGGGGGTTCAGCCCAATTCTCAGCAGGCAGGTTTCCATACTACAGAAGCCACTAGCACGCTTGTGAGCTCTCTGAAGAGAAACATGCAGGACCAAGTGGGTTGTGGAGAGTGAACTCCCTGCTCCTCCCTAAGGGTAGGTCCCTGCTGGGCTGGGTTGCTAACGCTTTCTGTTCTTCCATAACGACCCAAAGAACCTCATCATCACACCCCTGCGTGGTTTGAAACCTAGAAAACCCCACTGAATCTATTTAATTATTTTAGAGACCCCATCCTTCAGAAACAGAACGAACTCACACTTACGAGCCAAATGTGCCAGGGCACCACACTCACTGAGACAAGCTGAGACCTTCTCACTTCCCCACCAAAAGAGATGGGGCCCAACAGATACATGGAGCTGATTCACAGAGAGGGCAAAAGGGGGACTGATGGAAGGTGGTGGTTATTAGGAACAAGAGTAAGATTTCATTTAATTTTCAGTGGAGTCTTTTAAATATATTGTATGCTGAACTCCCACAGCATGATCAGCACTGTAGGGGAGACCGGGCCCCTCCTCCAGGGACTTATAGTCCAACAGTCCATTACTGTTTGGAGTTAGGTGCCCTTAGCTCCTACCAAAACCAACAGAAGTTGAAGGCACTGAGCAGCTTGCCAGTTCAGATCCGCTGAAAAAACAAACAATTGAGACTTTTGAAATGCATCTTCTTGGTTCCTAGTTTGATGATTGATTAAATGAGTTTAAAAAAAAATAAAAATAAGAGAACGTGAAACACGGACAGTCATAAAAATGATAATGTGTTACAAATTCACTCTGCTGCTCCACACAAGGGAAATGGCCTCTCCCGCTGTCTGATGTTATTCTGGTTGTTGCTTGGCTCTGTTCAGCAGTATGGTGGGGGTAACGCATGAGCAGACAACAGATAAGACAGCCTCGTTAACTTCCAACGCTAAATTACTGCGTGGTCTGGGCTCTGCATTTCTTGGTGATGATTTTTCATTATTCAGTATTACAAAATATCTAGTTATATTACCTTAAAGCATATTTAGTTAATTACATATTCATATTGTACTATATATCAGTACAGATATGGCGCACAAATTTCTATATTGCACACAGAAAAGCAATATTTAAAGAATATTAAGGTTGCAAAGTCAAGCACTCAAAAGCTAGGAAATGCAAAACCTAAGGTTGCCTGTGCACCTTAATTCAACACCTTTGTGTAAATAAAGACAGTATTATAGTGCATATACACAGTCACATACTATATTTTTCCCCAGGACCCCTACCCCATTCAGTGCACAGAATGGATGGTGCTCAGCTAATGAATAGCTATTCAATATTTTGTTTCTTCATTGTTCCATGTGTAGCTCTTTTGCTTGCTTACTGAACTCTATTCAAATCCTGCTCTGGAGATAAAGTTCAATTTCCTCATGGGCTTTTCAATAGAATTCAAGAGCTTCACAGACTTTGTGAGGTGGGAGGGTGGTATTCTCTCCACATTAGAGCTGGGCAGCTGAGACACAAACAGCAAGATCAGAAGTACTCACTAATTTTGTAGACCCAGTTTAGGATGCCTAGGACTTGATTTTTCCAGAGTATTTACCATTATATATTCAAGCACAACAACTCCAGCTGACTTCAGTTGCAATTCTGAGTGCTCAGCATATCTGCAATTCAGGCCCCAGATTTCATGTTGGGAACCCAGAAAGTGAGGAGCACATAATGAGTGACAACAAACTGTTAAAAGTTTGGTTTAAGGGATTTGACTAGCATCTTAGGGAAACTCTTTGGCTGAGGCAGGATAGGATCCAATTTACCAGGGCAGCATTCAATGGTCTTATTCATGAGACCATCTTTTCCTCTTACTACACATCTCCCAATTTCAGCCATAAACGATGCTGGGGTCCTAAATAAAATTCCCTCCTTTCCAACACAACCCTGATTCACCCTCACAGTAGGTCCATCCTGTGCACTAATTAGATAGTGTCCTGTAGAAAATAGTAGCGTCTGATTAAAGACCATCATAATGCATAGGCACAAGGGGGACATCCCACGGCCGCACGAACAACCAGAAGTTTGGCACTTTCTAACTTTCAGGTTTTCAACTTCGCTACTATAACATGCTCTTAACCTAACTGTTCGCATGCACGTGCGCGCACACACACACAATTTTAATATATATGATTCCATCAGGTTTATTTATAAGCTCAGTTATATGAAAAACTGATTTTCAAATGACAGTTTATTTTGTGCACCTTTTCAGCTATATGATGCAAGTGCCATCTAGTGGCTGTTACTAAAAATCCACTTCCAGAATTATTCTTCTGCAACAGAACCGCTACTGCACTCTCCAGCACAGAGGCAAAGTCACAAATTCATTCTGAGGCAGAAAAGCTACCTCTTAAGCAGAAGGTGGTTCTTGCCGACTTTAATATCGATTGCACCTTTGCCAGTTCCAGCAAGGAGCAGATAGGACTTCCTCATGTCTCTGGACATCTCCCTCTCCATTTCTTACTACACCATAGAGTGTACATTTACCTCCAGTAAGTTAGAGTCCATCGAATACTTTGGAAGCCACCCCCTGTGGTTGATCAAGTACTTTGGAAGCCACCCCCGGTGGACACCTGTTAACCCAGCAGGACACTTGGAGTCATTTCAAACCCTATTACCTGTCCCTTGGTTTTCTGATTAAGTTTATCTGTCAGGTTGCTTACAATCAGGTCCTTTTCAGATGCCAGAAGCTCCCTCTCATAAAAAGAGATTTAAAGTAATCTACTGTAATTCCCCCAGCCTCCTCCCCAGGAGCTTCTAGGAGGAGGTTCCATGGAAATTGGAAGAGGGGCTTCTAGGGTATGACTGGACAAGATGAGTTGCAAGTGGGGCAAATGCTGCCTTAACTAACTACTTCCATGTTGCTGCTCGGCTAGAGTTACCAACTCTCATGATTTTATCACCAGCCTCTCAAGACAGCTTGTATTTATCTTAAAGATCCAGCTCCCAGAGTCACGTGATTATGTGGGACTCAGCCTTAATGTAGCAAAATTAAAATATGTTTCTAGCTCTTACGGCTGTAAGGAACAGATGGGGGGAAAAATGAACCCTAAAGACTCAGACCCAGACGACCAATATAAAGAACCCAACATTTAAAACAAAACAAAAAACCAAACCAAAAAAAACACCACACCACACCCCTCATGATTTTTAAGTCAATTTTGGGGATCTAGCATTTTTTGAATGCTTGGGGTTGCCAATCTGGGTCTCTTCGCATTCCTCCCTCACATACAACATGCAGGCCCATAACCAACAGCAAAGTAACACTCTTCCTTCCCGTTCTAACATCTCTATGGCATCCTTCTTGTTTTTCATTTTTGGCCGGGGGAGGGGGAGGGGGGGGGGAGAGAGAAGGAGGAGTTCAAGCCCTTGAGCATTCTCCTTGCTGCATCATCTCCATTCCCAGGCTCCACGCCATGCCACTGGAATTGTTACAGAAGTTGCCACAATGGGTTGGGGAGAAAAAGCCCCTCATAACTACTCATTCTCAACACAGTGATCCTCAGTTGAGAGGACTTCACAGAAAGCTGGAGGAAGGAGAGACAGGCAGAGAAGAAGTATGCTTGAGTATGCTGAGAACAAAGACAAGGACAGAGACATCACTCCATTGCACTCACCCTCTGCTACATCATCATCGACTGTCAGCTTGAGGCTCTTTCCTCGCCGCACCACCCGGACTGTGTGCCACTCATTGTCATTAAGCTTCTGCCCGGCATACAGAGTTTCAGGTCCTTTGCCTGGGGACAGTGAGTACAAGAGTTAAAGACGGACCTGGCTACACTGCAGTGCCTGTCTGATTAGGAGAGTCACCAAAATCATCCTGGTGTGATACCGACCCCAATTCATCAGAAGATGGAAAAGGGACCACTACCCAGAGCCAAACATCACCTTCTATCCCTTTCCCACCCAAAAGGAATCAAGATCATTACCTCCCAGACCCTAAAAGGTGCCTTCTCCCTCACATCCTAGAAGGCACATGCATAGAGAGGTAGATGGAGGGCTAAAACATCTTTCCTAGCTCCCCTCCGGAACTTATCACTGTGATACGCTATACAATGTTAGAGGAACATGCTGATGATGGGAATAACTCTAGAGTGAAACCAGCACTGAGCTGGAATTTTGCTTTAAGTCTCTATATTTAGAAGAACAGCAGCAACATACCAACCAGATGCTAGAGATTCCACAAAATGGTTTCTACTGGGCCTCCTGATGCTTAATGTAATACACACCAGGCTGCTTTCGGCTTACAGCTCTCCAATCAAGACCAAGCACCTGCCAATTTGACTGATTGCCAGATAATCATAAAGCAAACAGCCTGGTTACAGATACTCCTAGTGTTCTGAGCCCTGGGTCATGACTTTCCATTTGGGGATTTTTTTCCCCATAAAAGAGAAGCAGCAAAATTCTCCTTGCAAACAATGCTCCTGAAGGGAAACCAGTCAGATAGCCCACACCCTAGATGTCCAGCTTTGTTCCTCGCTCATTACATGGTGCAGCCAAACCTCTTCCAATTCCAGAACCGTGACACCATCTGCTTCTGAGCCCATGTGTGAAGATCAAATAGTAGACTGTGCTAAATTCAAAGAACATACGCAGGTTGCAGCTTAATGCTGAGCTGCTTTGGCACAGGTGTGTGGGGGAAGCCCAGGACTAGCATACCAGAGGGTGATGCAAGTCAGAACTAAGAAGCATTGACAGAACTGTGGGCATGGGAGCCCAGGAATGAATAAGCAAGGCATGTTGGGGGATCAGAACTGATGTGCACAGGTACAGCTGTGGCAGGGACCATAACTGACATAACAGGAGTTGCTGGAAGTCAAGACTTCGTGGGATATTCAGATCACTTGTTCACGGTATAGTCAAGTGTAGTATGATTTGTCCATTGTGTTCAGAAACAACAAAAATAAAGCCATGAAAAACAAATCAGAACAAATAATGCACTGCGTCATGGGAAAGTCTGAATGGAATCAAGTGCCTACTTCCAGCCCTCTTAGACACAGGCCAAAGAAAAAGCAGAGTTGCTACAGTCACTGGAGTGGTGAAAAGGGCCATCTCTCTCCTCCGTTGGTTCTAAAGAAGGTGAGTTTTATGGTATAAAAGTGAGAATTCCTCCTTGACAGGGGAGCCACCTTGTGGTTCCACAACTCCTAGCTTGTGACTATGCCTTTCCTGAGTGACAAAGGCACACCAATGGCATGAAAATTAATTCCCAAGTCTGCAGGGCACATGGGCCTGATGTGTAACCTAAATTCTGCTCAGTTAAAATGGTGCAGGTCTACTGAAGCGCAATGGAGTTGTGACCTAAATATCAGTATGAGAACAGAATTTGGCCCACAGCCTGTGATATGAAATGATGTATTTGACTGGCCAGCAAAGGTTCTGCGGATTCTTAAAACAAATGGCAAACAAAGAATCTGGCAGGACTTTCTGTAGAGCTGATTAAACTTAATGCAAATAAATTTTCTGTTAATGTACTGGTCTTGATTTCTGCCAATGGATTTGTTATTTACAAGTATTTACCAAATGGTCTGGACCAACAATTTTCAACATAGGATTTTGCTCGGGTACGGCCCCCTTTTACTAGTCATGGTCTGTGACTGGTCACCTTAGTGCTCCCTTATTAGATGAAGCTTTTATAACAGGAGAATAATTAATACCCTTCTCCATGTGTGGATCCCGTGGTTTGTATGTGACTGTAGGTGCTCCTATGAAGGGAAGCCATTCCCCGAGCCTCCCTACAAACACAAATCCATCCCATAGGAAAGGTCAAGAATAAGAAGGCTCAAGCATAGTCACACCAAACAAGTGTCTGAAATGCAAATTAAAGCATCACAAACACGGTTTCTGCTGATTCAACCAGCTGTAATATTCAGACCCCTTTTGAAGGCATTTGCACAGTTGCAGGCTGACTTGCAAACGAACAAATGAAGCCTGCATTTCTGCAACTAATAGCCTGTAAATGAACTGCTGAGCCTGCGTGGAGCCACACTGCAGTAAGTGGGACCCGTGTGGTGTAGCAATCCATCCATGCACTATCAATCACAGAAGCAGGACCTCTGTATTAAAAGTGAAAATGTGTGTGGTTATTAGTGGTTTTTGAGAGAATAACCACATTTAGAAAGAAGACAAGTGCTTTTGAAAATTTTATCCATGTGCATGTAAGAAGTGAGCTATTTTTCTTCAAGCAACCACCCACTGTTCAGTCCTCAGCTGACATCATTTTCCACTCAGTTACAGCACAGTGGTTGCCATGGCAACCAAATGTGACATCATAGATAAAAGAGGCCGAACCTTTCAGAGCAGATGGACAGTGAAGAAACTCAGAGATGCACCTCACTCCATGTACCAAGATCTCTGACAATAAAAGATGAGGAAGAGAAAAGACAGCAGCTATGGAAGCTGAACTGTTGGAAACATTTTCTGTTTATAATGTTTTTCATGAGACGGCAGCTGCTCCTTCGGCAATTTTTGCCCATTATTTAATGTTTATGAGTGAGGACAAGTAAGAGGCATAATGATGAGCTTTGAGTGACAGGAACAATAAGGGAAGTTTTGCCTGTGAGAGAAGTTAAACATGAAGGTGCTGGAATTTCACTGCTGTGTTTAAAGAGAACACATTGTTCCACCCTTGGTGCCTCTTGGTCCTTTGATGCATCTTCCTAACTACTTCTAGGGACACTAAGTACCATGTGCCTCCAGGGGAGAAGAGGCCCCCCATCTCGAATCTTAAAATTTGAATGAAGCAGCTTGGTGAGTATTTCCTTAATGTTCACAGAGTGGTCTCATGGGAATCAGTACCCAATTTGGAGCAAACCTTCTCCTGAGGTGGCTCAAACACAAATTCATAAAACTAACTGGAGGGCAAAGCCATGGACTGCTTGATTAGACTGCCACTTTCATCTCAAGCAGGTCCCTTCAATCTGCTCAGAGCCGGTGTCCATAATGTATAGAACACAACACTTTAGTAATGAGAAGCCTCCTTTAGGATGTCCTCAGCATTATTTCTGTGTAAAGGGCCCATTATGGCCAACTAACAGCAAGGGTCCTAGCTGGCAAGCATGAGGGTCCATAAAGAGCTACCTCAGACTTTAGTAGAAAGAAAACAAAAACAAATGAAATGGCTTAAATTCATACTGCCCTTCGTCTTAGGCAGAGAACCTACCCAACTGCCTCTGGCTAGACCCTTATTGCATTCATCCAACCAGGAGCATAAACAAACTCACCTGAAGGGGAGTTGATTGCTGCCCAGCTAGAAGGACCCCGCTACACAGAATTCCCCTTTGGCGCCTGAATGTACCCGGTATGCTCCAATGATTCATTAATTTCAGTGGAACAATAGCACTGCAAAATGGTAACAGAAGGCTGGCAGTGAAAGGGCTAACCCTCATCTTCTCTATCTAACGCTCACTACTCCATGCATCACAGAGAAGTCAGCAAAAATAAGGTACAGGAGCTTAAACAGTTTTCCATCTCTCCAACACAAGTTAGTTATCGAGACCTGAATCAGTTATAGAATTAAAACAGGCTTCCATGAGACCAGACTGTCTTCCTATTGAATTACTGTATAGGTCATGCAGGAGTGGAGAAAGGTCCACCACCATCTGTGACTGTTGGAGCAAGGGAGAGAAAGCAAGAAATTGTACTAGCAAAAAGCGAGTGTGTGATTGTGGGAAGTCTTCCCTGCACTTAGAGGGGATTAGTACACTTTAGGTAGCTATCACTATAGTTATGAGGAGACTGGACTAGTGCAACTGCTGAGCGGACTGCTTCACTGATGTGGCTGGAAGATCGTGGATGTGAGGAAACCCAGGGAAAGAGGGGGATACATGTATGTGAATTGTTAGTGGGAAAGATTAAAGTCAAGATGTTACACAATGATCTGTGTCATTCTTACTTCTAACACCAAATTTTCTCTAACTCAGACTTATCAGAGATCCCTTTTAAGAAGATATGTTATATGCAGCGCCCCTGTCAGCAGGATTTCGATTTGTTCCTTAATGCACTGAGGAAAGTGGGGAAGGTTTGGGTGAGGTAAGTAAGGGTAGGAAGAATCTGGTGTGAGGACAGGGAGGCCATCAAATAACCTCAACTTCACTCATGCAGCTACCTGACATGTAGTGAGTGACCCCAAAGGATAGGGTGAATGTTAGAATAGGAACAAGGCTTAAATGCACAGCTAGCTGCAATCACAAGCCCCTTCAAGTACCACCAAGTACAGCGGAATATAAATGATGAACATGGAGTTTCCTTGTGTATTAAGAAAGAGATAATCTGTTTAACCCAGGCAGTACTTAGGCTGAATGAAGTATATTCATCTGACCTTTTTCTTGACTGGAATCCACTATCCACTCCAGGAGCATTGCTAATTGCAAGGAAGCCGCAAATGACCCCAAGATGCCCAATATGTTGCCAATCAGTTTTAGAGACACCAACCACACCAACACATGCTCTCTGGTTTTGCTCATATGCAGGTTTTAGAAACCTCTTCACCATGAAAACACTGGCTGCTAAGAATGAATGAATGAATGGGTATGCTTCCCCTGCTGAAAGTCTTACCTGCATGGACCCTCCATTCCTTCATGGGGGCCCTTTCCAAAACACTCAAGATTAAGCCATACAGATCAAACAACACATGCCTGAGAGAGAAGCCCTTTTAGCAGGCCTGTGGAAACACTTACATTTATAGTTGTACAGATGGTTCCATCTAGAAGTCAATGGAATTCTGCATGATTTACAGCAGCTGAACCAGGAGCAAAGTTTATTTAGATTTATACCATAGTAAAAAAAAAAAAAAAAAACAACACGCATACCAAAACCTAACAGTGAATTAGGTTTACAAGTGCAAATGAGAAACTTCCAGCACCAAAATAATCACACACAAGCAGATTAACTCCAGGAAAAAATGCAAGCAGCAAGACAGTCTCTTTAGCCTTCCCAGAAACACTCAGCATCCCCCAAAACCCTGTTCAGTAAATGGACTTTACTCAATGTCAGACTATTTCCATCCCACATACTGTCTGCTTTAAAACAGCACTGTGAAGTTAAAGGTTACAGTTTAAAGAAGTAGTCCTT
The DNA here is from genome assembly GCA_007922155.1 of Mesoclemmys tuberculata. Classification (NCBI taxonomy): domain Eukaryota; kingdom Metazoa; phylum Chordata; order Testudines; family Chelidae; genus Mesoclemmys; species Mesoclemmys tuberculata. The sequence continues at coordinate 37,385,022 of ML675611.1, forward strand.
GCTTCTGTTACAAATGCCTTCAGAGCCAGATTCTGCTACCATTACTCTTGTTTTCAACCACCCTAAACAATGGTTTCCCTAGGGCTACATGTGGAGTAAGGTGGTAGACTGGAGTAAAGGGGGGGAGGAGGGGAGAAGAATCAAACCCTCAGACTAAGTCCTTCAGGCAGAGACTGTGTTTTCTGTCTTCTATTGAGCTAACAACATTGTATATGATTAAAAACTAAACAGATAATTAAAACGGAAGCATTTGACTGATTGCATATGTGGTAAACTGTGAATTATATTTTGTCCTTTAGTTTGACTATCCAATTTGAATGCAAGATTAGCAAAATTACCCTTATACTTTGCAAACAAGTTAGATCATAATGAAATCTTTCAAGGATGTTGTTACTGTAGGTTGGTATTTAAACAAAGAACCATCACAGGAGCAACATATTGTGCAACTTGTACAGAACACAAACTGAAAAGTGGGAGCAGAGACTTGGTGACTTTCAATTTCAGCTAAGCTTTGGGCTTTGTTAATTTTTAACTTAATGTTTAGTGAATGTAAGTGCTGATCAAGGTGCTGGACTAACAGCACTGGAAATCAAAGCTATCTTTTCTTTTTTTTTCCCCTCATAGGACAGATACAGCATGGGCAGCAGAAGTGCAAGTGTCCTACACAACATTCCAGCAATGTGCTTCAACCCTGACCCAGAAGAGCTGCACAGTTAGTGAGAAAAGACTGCAGTCTCCATCCCTGTTTAAATGCGGATCTCTCTACTGAAGCGATTAACAAGTGGGCCAGTAAGTACAGCTTCATCTATGTGAACCCTTTCCCACTAGTAGCTGGAGTCAACCTTAGAACATCCCCACACAGGCCATCACATAGCCCTTACTTAGGAATGACAATGGCACTGATGATGTGGACCAGTGATGAACCGGGCCTTAAAAACACTCTTAAAAAGGGAAGAACTAAATCCCACTCCTGACCCCCTCAAGCCAAGCACCTTGCAAGTTTCAATAACAGTTTCTTTTTATTTCCCCCCAAATTATTCCAAACCATGTTGGGGGAGACCCATGTTAATTATTTGATGGACTCTAATTTATGGTGTAACAGCTTAAAACAATTTATTAAGGGGGGGAGTGGAGAGTCATTCAAATTTGGAGAATTACCACATGGGTTATAGGTGACAATGTTTTTTCAACCTAATATTAGTCATAAGGATAAATATAAAGAGCCTAATGAGCATGAAACTCAGAAAAAAGGCATCAAAGTAGGTGAGGTTTGAAAAAAGATCTAAAATTACAAAATTAAGGAAGCTGCCTGTGCAAATTCTGAAGCATAAAATAGTAATATTTCACACATTATGTTTCAGTGGAGAATTTTACTGCACTTCAGAACAAAGTGAGATCTTTGTTCCCATTTTTTCAGGGAGGTAAATGGAGGCACAAAGTTAAAGTGACTTACTCTAGGTTACACAGTGACTGAGTCTGGGAGAGAGCTCACATCCGTGAGCACCCAGCCCCCTGTTCCAACTGTTAAAAGATGATGCCCAGCAAAGGTGGCATAGTGTTGTTCTCAGACCTGGTACCCAGCGCCACCCATTGCTCCCTACATCAGAATTACAGCTAGAAAATGACAGTAAGATTAGAGCAGAAAATATACTAGGCTGCCACCACCGTTTGCATCATACTGGAGAAGCAAATTCCCAGCAGTAGAGAGTTTCCAGTGGTGCACCATGTGCAAATACAGATGATTTGCTTGTCATTTCTGAAGTGCCCAACACTTTGGTATTGAAGCACTGAGGTAACACAGGGCAACAGGAATCTCTGGGGTGACAGAGCACTTTGGAATGGTTCCTGATGGGCATTTACATGAACTAGCTCCAACCTCACATCCACTCTAATGTCCCAGAAACTGTATTTGAATGAGATTCTAAGCTTTCCGTGCAGGGTTCTAGTCTTCTATGGGGTTTGCAAAATATTGTGCTTGCTCACTGGGCGTTTGGTCTTCTCACTCTTCTCCCCCTTGGGAGCCACATTTGTTAATCCTTCTGCCCCCTCCCCCTCCATTTGCTTCATCTAGCTAATTGCTGAGAGGGATGGTTTTTAACTGTGCCTTTGTTGCAGTTTTTAATTAAGCAATATAAGCACCGCAGGTCCCTTGGATGGGAGCAGCGGTCACACGCAAATAAAAACCACAAGCAGAGGTTTTGCTTCTACAGGAGCATGTAAATTAAATACATTTACAAATATACCTAAGGGAGATTCTTTTTTGCATCTCATGTGAAAGACGACACCTTGGCCATTTGCGCCTATTAAGATCCCAGGGCTCTTTTCCCTTTGTACTCAAACAGGACATGTTAGCTACAACATTTGGCTAAATTCCATCTTGGGCAAATATATTCTCCTTCCTTAAAATCCTCCTGTAATTTCAATTAGAAATTGAAGTTAATTCAATGCAGTTAATTCACCTTGACTACAGCCTTAGAAAGGAGATGGGTAAGTATTAATATCTCCACATACAAGGAGCAGAGACAAAGCTGAAGTGATTTGCCCAAAACCACACAGTCAATAGTAGGGCCAGAATTAAAACTTGACTTTCTCCCAGGCTATCCTACCTTATTTTACCAAGGTTACCCTTTCAGAAACCAGCCAGCACCCAGGTGGAAACACCAACTGGGGTGGTGAAAATTGGAAACAGGTTGAGTACGGACTGCTGGTTCTGGAATCAGGGTAGATACCTGGTAGCTCGGAAGAAAAATAAGTTAAGATTCTAGCTTGGAATAATCCCTTCCCTACTACACCCTCCTTCTGCCAGCAGCTCTCCCTAACCCCAGTAGTAAGCACTCCCAAAACAACCTGGAATGCTGTTGCCAGAAACACACCCAAGATGTCAAGCAATTGCTTTTATCCATTGCTGGAAATCCTCCCTGGAGCTGGATTTCGGATTCCATCATAGCAGGCACAAACTCTGACTGGAAGCACTATGTGCCTGACTCAACACAGAATAATCAGTTCCTACACCGTGGAGTAGTGAGTTGAATCAGAGGTACCTGCTATTCTACAATTTAGCCAAGTAAACGCCTCCAAGCCCTTCTGTGTATCATCTTTCGGGAGGAGCTGGTTTACAAGAGTGAGTGAGTGTTGACATCCTCAACGTCTGAGACAGGCAGAATTACCCTGGACTACACATGAGACTGGGCTAAAGGGAACAGTCCTGAAATGGCTCTGCAGGAGGGGGATGGAAAAGATGATTAATATGTCTTCCACCATTTCCCGCTCCATCTACCTTCCAGGATTGTTTGACTAAAGGGGATTTAAAACAAAAGTCACTGAACCAGGGAAAGGGGAAAGATAATCAGTTAAAATAATAAGCACTTTTTGATGGCAAGTAGAAAGGGCATGGCTGCTAGCTAGCAGGCAGGCGAGAAAGAGGCCATAAGAGAAGGGAGGCAGTTATGCAAGATCTCCTAGGATTTATTTCACGGGAAGAAAATCACTAGTCACAATCACAACAGTTACGAGGTCTGTCAATCCTTATGCATGAGCTTTAAAGGAGTAATACCAGCCAGCATAGTAAAGCTGCTAAGGGAGACAGTCCACTTGTGTTAGGACTCCATGTGAAGTGTCCCTGGGCAAGTGAGCTAAGGGAAAAGGTTGTTTGATTCTCAAGCTGTAGTACATACTGGCCTCTGACTAAGTTGTGAGAAGGGTAGAACGTCGTCAGTGGTATGGGCTGGTCTCAACTATCTATATTTCTTCCCCTCTGGAGGCCTAGAGGTTATTAGAGTCTATTTTCCAGGGTGAGTGTGACTATTTACAATTTTACTCTGAGAAATGGTTACTTTTCCCTTGTTGCTTTTTTGACGAACTAGCCTATTTGTTTCCTTTTCAGCTACCTGCTACGTCGGTGCTTTTTGTTACAGACATGCAGATTATGCATTTCTCTATTCTCCTAGATCTTCTCTCTGGTCACTACTGGGCCACAGTGCCTTGATCTGTAGGTTTTGTTCATCATATTGTATCAGGGCCAAGAGGGCTGCAGGGAAGCTGTGATGCCATCACATCCAACCACCAAAGCAAGGCTGGACCAAGTCAGCACTCTGACGGGAGACCTTCAGTGCACACACCTACATGCCACAAGGAATTCTTGTTTGTGATTTGATAGATGATGCTCCTTCCTCTGAGTCTGTGCTGAACCAGGCTGGCTGCGAGTAGGGCTTGAAAGCGTTACTGCCATCATCTGACCCAAGCGCTTGATCATACAGTAAAGAGCCGATGGCACTTTTTGTAGGCTGTGGCAGGGCACTATGTGTCGCACCCTGGTCACTGAGGTTGCTGCAGCTGCACTGGGAAGACTGAAGGCTTAACTGAAGTCAATTCACCAGTTTCCACTGGGTATTAGGCACTTGAGTGGCCATTGCTGGGCTAATGAGACAAATGCTCCGTAATGAGTAAATATGTATTTGGGAGGAACATGAAGTACAGGGGAGCTCAGAGAGTGAGCTGGGGGAGAGGGGAAGAGAGAAAGCTGTGCGGAAGGATCCGCCTACACCCCTGCTCCTACTGTATACCTGTGGTACAACGCATTGTGCTTTACAAATGGAGATTAAATGCACATGTGGTGAAAGTTAAACAGTTTGCATGTGTTTGTGGCTAGGCGGTGATATCTACAGCATAGGTGAAGGGCCACCCACGACATAGGAATGAGAACTCCAGTACAGGGTCCTCACTGAATTCCAGTCTGCTTCCTTAAACTACTGGCCTCTGCTGAAGCTGTAGAAATAACCTTCACGGCCTATCAAATTGGTGTGTGGTGCTGCATGCCCACTGGTGGGCACAGTGATCCCTGTGTGTTCATTCCACCCCTGGGAGGATTAAGTCATACATGTTGATAAAATGCACAGATCCTGTGTTGAAAAGGCATGATAATAAATAGCACAGAGGTATTTGTGTTTACACAGCTTTAGCAGAAACTAGGATTCTGCCAAAAAACTGTTCAGGATGGGGAAATGTTCAGATGCTCCTTGAAATGGGGATCCAGATTTATTTTCAACAATGCAAAAAGAAGGTTGCATTGCAGATGCTAAAAACCAACACTTATGGACTGCATTACTGGCTAGTACCTAGGGCAGGAAACTGAGGAAAGCAGCTGTCCAGGTCCAACTTCCTGATGGTTGCTGTGGTCCATGATAGCAAAATGGCCACTGATGGGGACGGAGCAGGCATATTATCCCTCTCCTAGCCTCACTGGCCCTAGTCTCCCAGGAGCTGTTCCACAGACTCCAGGAGGACTAAAGGGTGCTTAGTAAGTCACAGGAGTGGGTCCCATATGAGGGCTGCAGTGTATGGTCTATTGGCATCACTTACTGTTCCCATGAATAAGGGTCAGACTAGATGATCATATTGGTCCCTTCTGACCTATGAGTCTATTTTATATGTGGTTGTGGGAACAGACCCTCTGTACAGTACTAGGTGTACCATGTAAGTCTTCAACTTCCTCAAAAGGATCAGGGATAAGGTCACCAAACTTCACCAGAGAGCATCAGTCCAGCGCTTTCCAATGAGAAACAGCCCATCCTAACGTTTCTTTCAAAAGTCTGCCAGTTGGGGAGTATTTTGTTCTATCAAGGATTTGAAGTCAGCCAGGGAAGGCATGTAGACCTGGTCAATGCAAAAGCAAATTATCTGGAATATGACCAGATTGGGATTAGACACAGGTTGTGAGCCATAACCAAGGTCACACAGAGCTAGGATTAGAACTCAGAAGATCACTGGCTGCCAGCCCTGTGCTCCAACCAGCATATGATTTTTTCAGGAATGAATCCTTAAGGAAGGGATACCAAGACACTGTCAGGTTAAAGAAAAAAACAAACAAAACTCATCAGATAAAGACAGGGCTCTACTTCAAATGACGGCTAGTTCCCCTGGGAGGTTGGGGTTAAGGGTCTGTGGCACTTTGAAAGCCCAAGTTTCTTTGCCCATATTACTAACAAATGGGTTAGATGTTGCAGAAGATAACTGAAGCCTGCATTCCAAGAAAGGGGAAAAGACACACAGGGAAGGGTTGCAAATCAATCTGGATGAGCAAGCATCTCAAACAGGAGATTAAGAGAAAGCCTACATGGAATGAAAGATGGCAGGAATCAGCAATGAAAGCCATCTATTGGAGGTCAGCTAGTGTAGGGATAACATGAGACCTGCCAAAAGCCAAGCAGGGTTGGACCTTGCAAAGGGAATTAAAACCAAAAGTAAAAGTTTCTAGAGCCATATAAGAAAGAAAACAAGGAAAGAAGTGGGACCATTAAGCACTAAGGAGGGGGTGGAAATTAAATATAATCTAGGCATGGCCCAACACCTAAATAAATACTTTGCTTCAGTTTTTAACGAGGCTAATGAAGAGCTTAGGGTAATGGTAGAGTGGCTAATATCAGCGAGGATATGGAGGTAGAAATGACCATATCTGAAGTGAAAGCTAAACTCAAACATCTTAATGTGACTAAATTGGGGGAGCCCGGATACTTCATCCAAGAATATGAAAGGAACTGGCACATAAAATTGCAAACCCAATAGCAAGGATTTTTAATAAATCTGTAAACTCGGGGGTAGTGCCCCACAACTGGAGAACTGCTTATATAGTTCCTATTTTTAAGAAAGCGGAAAAAAGTAATCCAGGAAAATACAGGCCTGTTAGTTTGACCTCAATTTTATGCAAGGTCTTGGAACACATTTTGAAAGAGAAAGTAGTTAAGGATATGGAGGTGAATGGTAACTGGGATAAAATACAACATGATTTTATTCAAGTTAAGGTAAATTGGAAAAGATGGGGATTAATATAAGAACTGAAAGGTGGATGATGAACTGGTTAAAGAGGAGACTACGACGAGTCATACTGAAAGGTGACTGTCGGGCTGGAGGGAGGTTACTTGTGGTGTTCCCCAGGGATCAGTCTTGGGACCAATCTTATTTAACATTTTTATTACTGACCTTCCCATAAATAGTGAGAGTGTGCTAATAAAATCTGTGGCTGACACAAAACTGGGAAATATAGCCAATATGGAGGAAGACCAGACTATCATAAAAGAAAATCTGGATGACCTTAAAAACTGAAGTAATAGAAATGGGATGAAATTTAATAGTACAAAGTGCCAGGTCATGGGTTTAGGGACTAACAAAAAGAATTTTTGCTATAAACTGAGGATTTATCAGTTAGAAGTGACAGAGGAGAAGAGAAACCTGGGTATACTCCTTGATCACAGGATCCGTCAATGTGATGTGGCCATGAAAAAGGCTAATGCAGTCCTGGGATGCAACAGGCAAGCTATTTCCAGTAAAGACAGGAAAGTGTTAGTACCATTATACAAGGCACTGGCGAGACCTCATCCAGAATACTGAGAGCAATTCTGGTCTCCCATATTTAAGAAAGATTAATTCAAACCGGAAGGCTGAAGGGATATATGATTTGTTCTCTATAAATATAGCAGAAGGATAAATAATTAAAAAAAAACCCTCCTCGCCCTCTCTGATAAGGGCCAATGTGGACACAAGAACAAATTGCTCTAAACTGGCAAGCAACAAGTTTAGGCTTGAAATCAGGCAAAGATTTCTAGCCATCAGACAAGTGAAGTTCTGAAACAGTCTTCCAAAGCAAGCAGTGGGGTTAAAAAACATAACAGGCTTCAAGACTGAGGTTGGTAAGTTTATGGAGAGGATGGTATGATGGGACTGCCTACAGTGGCATGTGCAACTGTCAGCATCTGTCATCATGTGCAACCATCAGCAACTGTCAGCAGCAAAATCCCCAACTGCTGGACACAGGAGACGAGATGGGGAGGGCTCAGTGTTACTACAGAGAATCCTTTCCCAGGTATCTGCCTGGTGGTCTTGCCCACATGCTCTGGGTCTAACTGATCACCCTATTTAGGATTGGGAAGGAATTTTCCCCCAGATTGGCTGAGATCCTGGGGGCTTTTTCACCTTCCTCTGCAACATGAGGCATGGGTCACTTTCACATTTAAACTAGTGTAAATGGTGAATTCTCTGGAACTTGAAGTCTTTAAACCATGATTTGAGGACTTCAGTAACTCAGTCAGAGATTAGGGGGGTCTATTTCAGGAATTGGTGATGCTCTAGAGCCTGCAGTGTCCAAAGGGTCAGACTAGATTAAGGTCACAAGGGGCCATTGTGTCTATGATTAAAGGAACTTTAAATGGAATAGTATTAAGTGTAAGTTTTTTTTATTTGCTATTCTATAAATTTTTTTTATTATAAAGACACTCTCACCCTTTGGACAATGCAAAGTGTCCAGACTCTTCAATTTCACTAGCAGGTTCTCATGCACTAACTAGCACAGACTGCAAAGTCAGGGTTGCAAATATTGAAGGGGAATATCTGATTCCCCTCTCCCCCTCCGGTTGATTTTTGTTTTTAAGATTTCAGAGATGGCCTTTTGTTAGCATTGTGTAAAAACCAACCAACCCTCAAGCCAAACTTTCTGATCAGTTTTGATGCAGTAGTGCCCCTCAAACAAAAATAAAAGTATGTGTGTTTCTGGCTTTATCTGATGATGTAATTACTAAAATTGATAATTAATAGCCAGGCCTAAATCCTGCAAATTTAATTTGCCACATACTGCTACAGGATTTGGGGCCTTCACTGTAGAATACTTTAGTAATTTTTTTTTTTTAAATAAAATTAAGGAAATCATTGCCTTCCATTTACATTTTTACTGCACATACATGCTCCCCAACCCCTGCAGAGAATACATTTTGCCAGTAAAGGCACTGCAATGGCGCCTTTTGCCCACCAGGGGCTGCTGTAGCACCAGAAGAGAGAGCAGCCAGCTTAGCAGCTGAGGCAGTTGGGATGGAAAAGGAGGGTACAGTGGCTGCTGGCTTCACAGCACCCTGCTTGTGAGGCCAGATGAGGAGGCACGGGATATAGGGGGATGGGCAGAGTGGTACACATGGGGCTACTGGGGTTCTGTGTCACAGACTGGGGTTTAGAAGAGCTAGTGGGGGGACAGACTGGGGTGGAAGCACAGGAGCTAATGGGTTGACAGCTTAGAGCCAGAGGCTGGATGGGAGGGGGTACAGAGCCACATGGGGAGGGGGTCAGGGACAGGTGTGTCTAACTGAATGGGAGAGGCTGAGTCAGCCAGAGTCTGTATGGGAGAAGCTCCCCAGATCCCTAACAATACCTCCCCTCACCCAACCCCTGAAAAGCCCCAACACACCTGTTCTGTACTTCTCTGACCCACACCCAACAATCTTTCAGGTTCCCATCCAGGCTCGTTGCCAGCAATTATTTCCCTGTCCCTCATTTCTGCCGTTATCCCTGACTCCCCCAAACCTTTGCACTGTTTCTGAGGAGTGCAGGAAACATGTTTCTGTTATAGTTTAAATGAATTACTACTCAATGTTCTGTATTAAATATGCCTATTAAGGAATCTATTTGTCAAAAACAAAAAACAAAAAAGCTTTTCTTGAATCTTTGTAGCAACACAGATGACAAAAGACATACTTGCTGACAAGTATCTTGAAATAAATTACTAAAATAATTGGAAATGGCACACTTGTGTTATTTTGACAAACTATGCAGCATTTTAAAATATTAAAAGTGCACAGAACTTTTAATTTTTTGGGAAAGAGTTCCCCCAGGAATAATTTTAAATGCACAATGACAGTAAATGGCAAAAAGAAGCATCCTCTGATGCACTGTGTGTTGATAGCGGTTGTGTTGTGGGATTACTAAAGAAAGGGGTATCAATGTAGATGACAGCGAATTGAGCAAAATAATTCATTATGACCTAGTCATTTGCAGGATTTCAAGCTTCTCTAAACCATTCCTTACATTCTGCCACCCCCTAGTGTTCCATACCACCACCTACAACAATGTACAAAACAATGCTGGGTGGGCAGACAGTACTGTTAATTCCCCCACTACTTCATAAATTTCACAGTACACACAAGAACTATTTAGTAGAATAATCCAGTAACACATTAATAATGGAGACCAGGAGTCAGCATTTCTGAGACAGCTTTCACTTTTTTTTTGGTTTGTTTGTTGAGCAAAGATTTCTTGGCTCTGATCCTTCTGTATTGCAAAGTATCACTTACAATGGCCACAAAGTGGTGACAATTCAGTCTCAGTAACTGTAACCTGACAGGGTACACAGTTGCCTGATTTTCAAAAGGTGCTGAGCACCAGCAATGCTCATTTAAGTCAATGGGAGCTGTGGAGCTCAGCATCTCTGAAGATCAGACAAACGGATGCATAGGTTAATACAGATCTCTGTACAGTGGGCAGCAGAGTGATGGATTTCATACAGTGTATTCCAGTTCTATGCACATATGCTTATACACACACCCCTTTATTTCATATGATGCTCCAAACTAATTAAAAAAAACTTCACCAATAGTTTAAGCCACATAAAGTCAACTGGATTGATTGAAAGTTTATCTGTGAACTCAGTTATTTTACATAAATCTGTGGGGAAGTGTGCCTGTTATAATATCACTATGAAAATACAAAGCACTATAGAAGAGTAGTGTTATGATCAAACAGAAATTAATTTTCAATTCCAAACACCAGATTTAAAACCAATTTTAAAAGATGTGTTCATTCTCATCATATTGTTTTGTATGTGCAACTCCTAAAAGACAGTGAGATGGGGAAGCTGAGAATTTGCATAAATGGACTGAATGTGAAAATGGGTTCTTTGGGAGTTTCCTTTTCACTTCAAGACACATCTGACTGCTTACTGAAGAATGCTGGTTCAAGGAAAAGCATATTGTGTATAACTGATTCTAACACTAAGTGAACTTGTGTATGTGCGCGCGAGAGAGATACACACACACGTCACTTTGTTCAATACAGGAGTGCAGTCATCTCAGAGATCAAACTAGGCAGCTGTTTTAATTAAGGTAAACCTATTCAGAACTGCACAGGGAATTCAGAGAGGCAGAATATAGTTGCTCTAGCTAATTTAACCACAGCAATTGGGTTAATGCCTGTATTCTTGCAAACAGTTGCATGACACTGTATTTATCTTATTTATCAAATCCACTGACCTACCAAGCAAAAGGCTTTTCAGCCTTGTACAACTCCTCTCTCCCCACATTACCAAATGAATGGATGCTTCAACTGTGGAACTAGGGTAACCCGATTTTATAGGGACAGTCCCAGTATTTGGGGCTTTTACTTATATTTGTGCCTATTACCCCTAATCCCATCCAGATTTTTCACACTTGCTATCTGGTCATCCTCTGTGAAACTTCACCAAGTAAAACCTGTCCTGATCTTGAGTGAATTTAAAGACCAAGAACCTCAACTAACTGCTGGGCAGATACAATACATACAATGACAGGTGATTGCTTTAGCACTTTGGGCCTAGAATAGGAGTGGCTTTCATTATTAATACTAAGACCTTGACTTACATCCTTTGGTACATGGGCAGATAATGTAAATCCATGTCAATATGTAGGAAGAATATAATGGACTCCCCTCCTAAAGGAGCAATGAACACTCACATTCTAAAACATTTTTCCTCAAGAGAAACTATGTTAGGCACATTACAGTAGGCTAGCCTGCCCACAAAAAAAGGTATGGGTGATCACGGCATGATCAATTGTGGTTTCAGAAAAATAGAACTTGCCATATAATTTACTCTTGACCACAAACACCTCACCTGACAGTTGTCAAAGTGCACCCGCAAACTCCCCATCTGTGGTAATTGCACCCACTGACAACTAGGGACTGTTTCATATCTCAGCCCCCACAAAGCACCTCCACCACTGCAACACCACAGAGTATCACACTGGGATCATAGTAACTCAGGGAAGACTGCCCCCTACTTAGTCACCAGCTACACATCCTGCAGCTACCTGGAATTTGTTTGTGAGCCTCCTATCCAGTACTGATCCAGTCCAACCCGGGAAGACATAGAATATGAGTAGCACAGCCCACTTCGGATTTATTTCATAAAAGAAACCTCTAGTATCTCCACTTCTTGATATGCCTCCATGGAGAGGGCAACAGATTATTTCTTCACTAACCCTGCCTTGTCAGTCACTCTCTTCGGGATCTAGCAGGAACTATTCAGAGGACAAAAATAAGGGACTGAACTCAGATGGTTTAACCCCATCACTACTGCTATATGTCAGAAATTCTCAATCCCGTCCCCGACAGGGCCAATAAACTTTATTGGTACAACAAGATTTGCATATGTTACACTGTTAATATATCAAGAACCTGCATCCTTGTAGGTATGATCGGTAACACTCAAGGAAAGACTATGTTCCCTTACAGCAGGTATGTCGTCAGCTTTACACTGCCAACACACCTGCCTACACCAGACTGACCACAAGGCCTATACCTTGTACTTGCTGTTAACATATCAAAGCTGTGAAGGGAGGAAATAGCATGGATGATGTGCTGCACCATGCACACTGAAGCAGCTAGTTAGGCCATATAAATATTTGCATCAGAGGTGTTATGCCATATTGCAAACTAAAAATTGCTTCAACCAGACCTCGTACTGACTAGAGACAATGACTCCTAGCCAGGGTCCAGAGGCAAAGTCTGGTATTTCAAAGTAAAAACAAACACAAACCAACTTGCCAGCAATTCCAATTCTATCAAAGTAACATTGCCAATAGCAGCTCTGTGTCTTCCTTGTTTTCAGCTTATGGTTCCGCACCATCTGCAAAATTACAGTCAAACTGGAGTTTCCAGTCAGGCTACTGAGTAACACTGCCCTCCAGGTGCTCCTGCTGTCCATTTAAGTTTGGGGTTTCTCATCCGTCAGCCTCCAAAGACTTGGGTGGTGACTGTTTTATACAATCTCAACAATGACTACAGGAGCACCCGGTTACTGGGTTTTACTCTCTGCCTTCTAGGCCTTGTCAAGGTTCCACCCAACTCCATCACGACTCCTTTGAGATAGAGGTTACCATTTAAAATACATTTTCCACAGATCTGTGTTGATGCTGCAGTCATAAGATAAAAATTATTTGCTTCTAAATCTAACTGGAAAATAACTCAGACACCAATTGGGACCCCTCACAGTGTGTAGCCAAAAGTCAGAGTAAATTCCTGGAAATGGCCTGTGGATAAAAGGTGGTAACATTTCCCTCAATGCCCTAGGACATGAAGACAGTGCCACAGTGGGTATTGATCACTGGATATACATTCATCCACTTGGACAGCCTAAGAGAGACACCCGGAAATAATCCATGTGCCCAGGGCATGCAAAGTAAGTAACAATAATTTACCTTTCCAGGGGAGTAAGCCTGAAAACCCAGGCTCTTGTCCTGCAGCAGAAAAACACAGTAACTAAATCAATCAAGTCAAACAGAAGAAATTTTAAGAGGCCTGGGTGAAAACCAAACAGTTAAGTATTGGGGGCATGAATGTCTGGGCATATTCCAAACCTATCTCAGTCTGCCAAACCCAACACAAACCAAAGAATCTGGTTTGGCAGATGTGTGGCAATATCCTGTCCCTGCACAACAGATACAATGTAAATATATAGATGCCACTGGCCTAGAAGAGCTCTATAGTCATAAAGAGCCACAGAGAATAAGCAGCATTGACAGCTCTCTCTTGCCACACACACACCCAGAGCTAGGCTCATGGATCATGCCGAGGAAAGGACATCCAGGTTTCATTTGGGTGAATCCCTAAATCCACCTGGGAATAACAGATTACTAACCATTCAGGTGGCATGTGATAGGAGGGTAATATACACTGGCTTAATGCAAAAGATCATGTCTTCCTCTACTGGTTAGCTCAGCAGATATAAGAGGTTGCTGATTATCAAGGGCTAGAAGAGTTAATCCTGTAGTTTGAGTGGTAGGAGTTCATACTTCTGGTGCTCCATGGTTTAGGTTCTATCCCAGCTGACAACTGTGAGACACATACATGGCCAGGGGTACAAGAAACTAGCAAAATGTAGAATATTTTAAGAACGTAACTTACGAACTTCCTGGAACATCCTTGCTCATTGTTCTATTAGTTACCGCATTAACACAAATTGCGGAGGCTTAGGTACATCTACCTTATAGCTGGGTGTGTGAATGGCAGCTCATGCAGATGCAAGAGAGCTAGCTGTATTCTAACCAACTCACTAAAAACAAAAGTGAGGAAGCCATGGCACAAGCACGTGCATTCCTAGGTGAGTCAGGGGACTTAAGCAACCTGCATTGCAGCCCATGCAGTGGCATCTTCACATCTATTTTTAGCAAGCTAGCTAGAGTCCAACTAACACAGATATGTCCACACAAGGTGCAAATCACATCCCCAGCTGCTGTGCAGACATACTCTTAAGAAGGTAATCATGAGCTTTCAAAGAGGACCCAGTTTAAATGAACTTTTTAACTACCTTTGTTTTCAAAATAATTGCTGACGTGTTTAAGTATTCCAAACAGTTATGTTTCTGCCCCTCCTCTGAATGATCCAGAAGCTTCCTGAGCTCAATCATTATATGGCCAAAAAGGGGTCTTGGTAAAAATTGTGCTAACAACTCAGACATGTTTGCCAACTTCCCAGAGTCGACACATTTAAAAAAGAGCCACTTGAGTTCTGTTCTGGCCTGTGCATCTCCAACCAAATTACCAACTAAATTCCAGCTACACAATTTTTAGTACCGGGGGGGGGAGGGTGATGCATACGACATTAAGAGCAAAGAAGGATTTTCACATCCCAGGTAAAGCCTGTAGTGCTGCCAGTTTGAAAAAAAAATCATCAAGTGGCATGTAAACTGAGTCAGTTTGCTCTGGAATCACCGAGCACTGCAGGACTAAACAGAAGATGCAGAATACTGATCTGTACCTCCCTCTTGAATGGAGCTAGTTAGTTAGGTTCAAGAGCAAACATTGCATGCTGGAACTTGAAGTCCTTGTGGCCCATATCTCAATATTAAAAAAATAGGGTAGCATCAATTTGCATAATTTTATGCAAATTACATATGGCTTTTGGGAACCACATAGGTTGCCAATGCAGGCCTGAATTGGGCAAGTTTGGATCCTCCTTATCTAGAAAGGATGTTATTTCAAAATTCTCCAGGAGATGTTGGACGCCCTTCAGGGACAACAGCTTTACTCTGCTAGATTTGGCTTCAGTGCCGATTACTGTACCACAACGTACTGCAACCCCTGCAGACACTGAAGCCAACCTTATAGAAACACAGAAATGTGGAGCTGGAAGGTACCTCTAGAAGTCAGGTGAATTTGGTGGCAAATGGAGCTAAAGCTCTGTCCATACTTTTCTGCATGCAGGCTGAGACACAAATCAAGACAGGACTCTCAGAACGGTGCAGCCTGGGAAGTTTCCCTCCCTGGAGCATGTGTATTTTCAGACTGCCTCACTGAGCCATTGAACATCACTAGCAGTGTGTCTGTCATGAGCAAGCCAGAGAAAACTGCAAGGTCATGAGTGAGGAGGCTTGCTCAAAGTCTCCTTTTCACTATGCAGTGCTGTCAATTTCTGAAATCTTTCTGGACACTTGTATTTACACCCACCTCTCAGCTGGTCCGAGGCAGAGTTAAGGAGATTTGGGATGCCAGACATTGAACAGCATCCTTAGAACTTCCAGGGTTGAATAATGCATTTTTTGTATCAAGTTCTATGTGATTGGTTGCAGAGGTCCCACCTTAATTCCTGCAGGCCAAGGGTTAGCTTGACTCAACTCTCCCACAACAACAAGGCAGGATTGAGGAGTAAAGTCCTGAACAGGTTCTCAGAAAAGAGCCAAGGAACTCTAATAAAAAAATCCCCACAAAACAAAAAGATTCCTGGACAGAGATCTAGACCCAAGGCCAAGTTCAGAATTGAGCCTGAACTGCCTGCCTTAACTTATTCCTCTGTGCTCCTAGGTGTGTAAGTTACAAGGTGTAGTGGACCCTGAATTGATGTAACGATGGTGTAAGTCAGTCTAAAGGACTCAGTGTACAAAGGAGTTTGACAGACAACTCCTTACATATGATCTCTGAATTTGGTCCCACATGGTAAGTAAGCTAGGTTGGAGCCTCAGCTGGGCTGTGTGCGCGCGCACTGTTCGTTATAAGAAGTCTTCACTCCAAATTGCATGGGGAAAAAAGAAGCTGTGGTGAGAAAACCTGGTCAAGCAATTAAGTAAACATTCCTCAAGCAAAAGAGGCCAGTAACCAAACAAATTCTAGAAACATTGTAAAACAACAACTCTCCCTGACCAGCCAGCCCAAATGCCAATAAAATAACCCTCACAGACACTCAGAACTAAAACTCACTTCGGTTTCACTCAGAAGGGTGCATGGGTGGAGAGAGAGACTATTCAGAGCCCTCCATTAAAAAAGCTCAGCTTCACATCCTCTGATTATATGCCAGCACTTTGCCACATCAACAATTCTATCCTCCCCCAAGAGGCTCCAAAACACAGGAACTTCCAAGGTGGGGTCCTCAGCCAAGTTTTCAGATCCAAAAAGCATACCAAACCAACTCTGGAGGGCAGAGTCATGGACACATTCCACACCATTTGAGCATCCACGTCTCCCCACATAAAGGTTCCAGTGGGCAGAATGGAAGGATACACTATGAAAGTTGAGCAGCAGGAGGAGCTGCAGTAAGGATTCAATCCATACCAAGAAGCTGGGCTGGACTTTGGGGAAACATGATGGCCAAGGCCCTGGAGCCAATCACCAAAACGTCTGTGGCCCCCAGTGTGTGACTTCAATTGGAAGTGCACCAGTTCTAGTGCCAGAAGTTCCCTCGTGCTCACAGATGTGGGGTTGGACTTGCCGCTAAGCACAGTAAAAAGTGGTGTAAAGCATTGCTTGAAGAAATGCCAAACTCCTCACATAGTGGAGTGGCCCCCACCCCTCAGGGTTGACAGAGCACAGGAGGGGGGCCAACAGCCAGGAACAGTCAGTCAGTCACTGACCTGGATGCTTGGGTCAGCCCTGACATGAGTACAGAAGGAGATGTACTCCAAATGACTAAAGCCTAAGAATACTCTGCCTGTACTGCTGCTGCTGGCTGTTTCTGTACCCGGCCAGATCTCCTGATAAGGGGGAGGGAATCTGCAATTGCACCAGAGATAGATGGAGGGTTGTTACTTCCCTGCTCCCTTCATGACCACTACCTGGAACTGCATTTAAACAGCTCAGAGTGCTCACATAGAGACACACTGGATGTTATATTGATAATTCATGTGATCTTGATCTAAAGGAGGTGACGTGTGTTTAGAACTGAATTATTTCAGCTGAGACAGTCACCTAAATTTCCATTTGTTCCTTCTCAGGACTCTAAGCCACAGAGACCCTGCTTATTTGTCACTTAACTTGGAACGTTCAGTAAGCAATGATATTTTTATTTCTGTGAATGCCATTTTGCAGTAAAGGGACAAGGTGAATTTCTGTCACTCAAAGCAGGATTCCTATCACATGAGATAAGTAAAAATATTGTAGTAAAAATAAAAGTACTGCTTGTTTGGCAGTACTCCAAATGTGCTGCTTTCTTGGATTTCTCAGTGACATGTCTTTTGTAGGCAATTAAAACAGTGGATAAGTTTTCAAAGGGTATTCCCAAAAGGACTGAGTAGAAGGCTGTGAATCAGGACTTTGGTTTCCACTTCTGCCACCTTGGGCAGTCACTTCACCTCTGTGCCTCAGTTTATCCATCTGTAAACTGGGACTAGAAATTAATTAACTTTGTGGGATGTTTGAGAAGTTATATATTGTTTTTCTGATGTGGACATCTTGTAAAGTATTAATAAGCACTGGGACAAGCAGGAAACGTCAATTTAAATAATAAATTATAACCTTCTTTTGAATTTGAACTTTTTAGTTATTTTCCTAAAGAAAGGTTGATTCTCATTGGTCAGTAACTATTGAAATGTGTTACTTCGCAAGTAAGCAGCCTTCTCATCAAATTTGGTGCTCCCCCCCCCCAAACAGGGGATTACACACACACTTCTACTTAAGCAATTCTATAGCTTAACATACATTTACTCAGTTTCTTAATTCTCACTTTTTTATTACTTTAGAAAGTGGTGAAAGATTCATTTAAATAGATGATTAATTTCTTACTAGTGATTTGTGTCAAGGTCTATTTCTATGTGACTTCAAATTAAAAATGCACAAAAACAGCATTTTCAAAATTATTGTTATATAAGGCAACCTAAAATGTGTTGGAAAGAAACTTTTTCTGATGCAAACACATTTTGCATCTAAAACCAACCAATTAATTAAACAAAGAAAGCATTATTTGTAGTCAGGGAATTTAACAGATTATTTCTGGTCACCATGTCTTTCAAGATTTTAGAACTAGAAGATCTCAGCCTCTCACACCTAGTTTTTATTCGTAGATCGAAAAAGGAAAGATACCAGTTGGAAGTTGAAAAAGCAAGAAAAGTTCTCTTAATTTTGAATTAACTAGCCATTGAACTGAACTAGTTGAATAAACTGAAATGAAAAAAAAAACACCTCTCTGAACTGCAGAAGATAATAATGGTGCTAAAAGGTGGATTTAGCACTTGAAAAACTGTAGTTCCAAGTGGTTAGTCATTGACTTCCACCTGTTCAGGGGTCTGACTTTCTTTAAAATTTGGTGGCAAATGTGCGCTACTTACTCATATTTCTTGAATTTAAGTTGATTTAATAGATGATAAATTCAGCCCTTAACATAGGTAGCCAATTCAAATAGATGATTTTAAAAATCTATTTTTAAATATAAAAAAATCCAGGTTTATTTTTTAAACAAACCTGGTTTTTATAGTTAAAAAAATCCATTTTTAAAATAAAAATCATCTATTTGTATCCATCCTAGGAGAGAGTAGGTACAAAGGAATGAGAAAAACTGCAAGGTAAGTAAATGAGTAGGCACATAGATGGACAGAGTGAGTGACAGAAGGTAGAAAGTACATGGGTATAGAATGTCTATACTGCGGGGCCTGAGTCTGACCGTCTATATTACAATTGTATTGCCCCACAGTCTTAGTCAGACATGCCCTATAGTGTTTGATGGTCCATAAAATGAGAGGGAAAAAGAAAACTGAAGACACCCCAAAAATAGGTAAATTCCAAATAGATAGCTAAAATGTGAGACAGTTAAGCAGAGAAACAGCAGGAAGAGAATTGTTTTTTCCAGAACAAAGTAGAGTGAGAATAGAAAACTGCAGGTCTTTGCACTGAAATTGGCAATTGAGAGTGAACTCCTGTTCCTCCTCGGAACACAATAATTATTCAGAGTATCATAGAACAAAAGAAAGCAACTGCAAGCAGCATTCCAGGTGCCGCTGCGTGGCCTCCATGGCTGAATTTTAAACCAGCTTTCAGACACTTGCCAACCTCCCACCAGCAAACCACATGCACAAGCATGGGGAAATTTCAGGCATTACCAAGTTACTCAAATCAACTCATATGGAAGGCAGCAGCCCTGGAACAGGCAAAATCATCAAGAATCTAGCTGCACTTCTTACAGTGTAAGTGTTCTTAATGGGGGAGGAGGGAGATTTATTTGCTGATGTGACACCCTATTAACCAGGGACATTGCAGAATTTAGTGCCTCAGAGGGATACATATATATGTACTTAAAATCCCACCTCCTGAAGAAAAAAGGAAAGCTGCATTTATTAATGTGGCATGTAAATTTTTTTTTTTGCCTGCCCTTCACTCACATCTAAGATAGATGAAAAAAAGCTTTAAATTACTATGAACTACATTTTAAAGGCTTATTCTCCAGAATAGCAGCATTAAAATTCAATGGACTCCAGTGAAATTCTGCTTACAGGAGCTATTTGGGTAGCCTCATTTGTTTTTTTCCCCTATAGTAGGCATAAATCTGTACAACTCTCTGCAAACTAGCCAGCCATCAACCCATTTCCTGCAATCCACAAAAGCAACATGGGTTATTGAATCAAGCCATCGTGAAATGCTGCATGCTTTTTTCACATGGATATGCCACACAGGGTTGGAATCCTACTTAGTGTAAGGCCAGTGGAGTTCTACCAGCGATGAATCTGTCCCACTAACTCCACTGCACAGATATTGAAACGCACAGTAATGCCCAGCATCCGAAACACGTTCAGCCACCATCACACAGCATGTTGGGGTACAGGAATAGCTGATGTCTGCACTGCTACTGTAATAACAAAAGTTCTCTCTGACCTCCCATTGGTTAGTCTGTGTGTCTATCTGCTCCTCTAGAAAAGAGAGGCTGTCTTGGCTCCATGGGGAATCACCATTTCCCTTGCACACTCTCAGCATGGATAACTCTTCTGGTTGCACTTTAACTGAGATAATCATCTCTTAGCATGGATGCTACAAACAATTCCACATTATCTAGGGCCGACTATGGAAGTGTCATAGTAAATTGAGCCAACTATACAGTGGCCTATCTCCTAAGCAGAAGTACAAAACAGCATATTGCATGTGAACAAAAGGATGGCCATACTGGGTCTGACCTGTGGTCCATCTAGTCCAGTACCCTGTCTTCGGAGAGTGGCCAATGCCAGACGCTTCACAGAGAATGATCAGAACAGGGCAATTTATTGAGTGATCCACCCCATCATCCAGTCCCAGCTTCTGGCAATCAGGAGTTTAGGGATACCCAGAGAATGGGATTGCATCTCCGACCATCTTGGTTAAAATAGCCATTGATTTTTTGATCCGTTATGCTTTTGGCCTTCAAAACGTCCCCTGGCAAAAAACTCCACAGGTTGACTGTGCGTTGTATGAAGAAATACTTCCTTTTATTTTTCTTAAACCTTCTGCCTCTTAATTTTGTTAAGAGACTCCTGGTTTGTGTGATATATGAACACAAATAATACTTCCTTATTCACTTTCTCTATACCATTCACGATTTTATACACCTCTATCATCTCCCCATTTAGTTCTCTCTTTTCTAAATTGGCAGTACCAATCTTTTTTATCTGCCCTCATATGGAAGCTGTTCCATAACCTTAGTAATTTTCATTGCCCTTCTCTGGGCCTTTTCCAATTCTAATATATCTTTTTGAGACGGGGTGAGAAGAACTGCCTGAAGTTTTCAAGGAATGGACGTACCATGGATTTATAGAGTGGTAATAGGATATTTTCTGTCTTATCTATCCCTTTCCTAATGGTCCCTATGATTGTTAGCTTTTTTGACAGCCACTGTACATTGAGTGGATGTTTTCAGAAAACTACCCACAATGACTCCAAGATCTCTTTCCTGAGTGGTAACAGTTAATTTAGACCCCATCATTCTGTATGTATAGTTGGGATTACATTTTGCAAGGTGCATTACTTTGCATTTATCAATACTGAATTTCATTTGCCATTTTCCGGTCCAGTCACCCAGTTTTGTGAGATCCCTTTATAACTCTTTACAGTCTGCTTTGGACTTAACTATCTTGAGTAATTTTGTGTTGTCTGAAAATTGCACTACCCCACTCTTTATCCCTTTTTTGCAGATCATTTATGAATATGGTGAACAGTACCAGTGCCAGTACAGATCCTTGGGGGACCCCACTATTTACCTCCCTCCATTCTGAAATGGACCATTTATTCCCACCCTGTGTTTCCTATCTTTTAACCAGTTACTGATACAGGAGAGGACCTTCCCTCTTATCCCATGACTGCCTACTTTGCTTAAGAGCCTTTGGTGAGGGATCTTGTCAGAGACTTTCTGACAGTCCAAGTACACTGTATCCACTGGATCATCCTTGTCCACATATTTGTGAGCATCCTCAAAGAACGCTAATAGATTGGTGAGGTATGATTTCCCTTTACAAAAGCCATGTTGACTCTTCCCCAACAAATTATGTTCATCTATGCATCTGATAATTCTGTTCTTTCCTATAGTTACAACCAATTTGCCTGGCACTGCAGTTAGACCTATTGGACTGTAATGGCCAGGATCACCTCTGGAGCCTTTAAAAATATAAAATAAATAAAAAACAAACAAACAAACAAAACAAACAAACAGCATTACATTAGCTATCTGCCAGTCATCTGGTACAGAGGCTGATTTAAATGACAGATTACATACCACAGTTTGCAGTTTTGCAATTTCATAGTTGAGTTCCTTCAGAGCTCTTGGGTAAATACCATCTGGTCCTGGTGATTTATTACTGTTTATCAATTTGTTCCAAAACCTCCTTTATTGACACCTCAATCTGAGATATTTTTTTAAGTGAAAAATGTGAGAAACTGACTCAGACATGGGAATCTCCCTCATATACCTGGCAGTGAAGACCACTGCAAAGAATTCATTTAGCTTTGCTGCAATGGTCTTTTCTTTGAGAGCTTCTTTAGCACATCATTCATCCACTGGCCCCACTGATTATTTGGCAGGCTTTCTACTTCTGACATAACTTTTTTTTTTGCTGTTAGTTTCTGTCTTCTGTGCTAGCTGCTCTTCAAGTTCCTTTTCGGCCTGCCAATTTTTTTTTTTTTTTTAAAAACAGTCAAGGTGCCAGAGTTTATGCTCCTTTCTATGTTCCTCAGTAGGATTTGACTTCAAATTTTTGAAAAGATGTCTTATCTCTAACTGCCTCTTCTACTCCGTCAGGCCCACCAACAGCAATTCCAGGCCCCAGGGCAGAACAGTCAATGAGATGGCTGAGGTCCGAGTGGGCTTCCACTGGCAGGTTTAACTTATTTATTATGTGCCATGCAGGTTCCTGGGAGTCTGAGGAGGTGGTATCTGCTACTCAGCTTCCCGGGACCATTGGACTCCCCAGGCAGATTACTGATGAACCCAGGAAGCTGAGTAGCAGATACCACCTCCTTAGACACCCAGGAACCTGCATGGCACATAATAAATAAGCTTGGCACAGGGGAGAGGCAAAGAGCAGGAGCAGCAGGGGCCTTGGGGAAAGGAGGGTGTGGAGGAGAGAAGGATACTTATCTATCCTCCCAGCCACCCACATCCTTTTAAATCTCCAGGCCCCTGGGCAATTGCCCCACTTACCTCACCCCTGTCGGCAGGCTTTTTTTTTTTTTTGGGGGGGGGGGGGGCGGGAAGGGCACGCCTCTTACTTTTTTTTTTTTAAATGTGGCACTGTACATACAGTTTGAGCCACTATTATGGTGGCTAAAAAAGTTTCCATATAGCTTTCAGGCATTTTATTCTTGTGACTATTCTTTAACTAGCCTCCTCATTTTTGTATAGTTTTTTTTTTTTTTTACGTTAATGCTATCGCGGTGGGTTTCTTTGGTATTTTTCCTCCAACAAGAATGTTGAATTTAATTACATCATGGTCACTATTACTGAACTGTTCAGTTATATTTACTTCTTCAACCAAAGCCTATGCCTCACTTAGGACTAACTAAAGAAATGCCTCTGCTCTGTGGGTTCCAGAGCTAGCTGCTCCAAGAAACTCATGTCTAGAAACTCTCTCTCTGCAGCCCACCCTGAATAATAATGGAGGATTTCAGGTAACTGTTTTTGTAGCCTCTCTAATCTCCCTGAGCATTTCACAATCACCATCCTACTCAGCAGTTCATATCTACTACTGTACTCTTTATTATTCAAGCATGGAATTTCTATCCATAGATATACTACAGTGCAGTTTGATCAATTTCAGATATTTACTATACTTGAGTCTATGCTTTCTTTCACATATAGTGCCACTCCCCTACCAGTGCAAACTACTCTGTGATTCCTAGATATTTTGTACCCTGATATTACCATGTCCCACTGATTAACATCATTCCACCAAGCTCCTGGGATGCCGGTTACATCAATATCTTGATTTAATACCAGGCTCACAAGTTCACCCCACCTTAGTATTTAAACTTCTTGCATTTGCATACAAGCACTTATAAAATGTGTCAATATTTAGTGGTCTGCCTTCATGAGTTCTGTGCACTGCACTACTGCTTGTTCAGTACTGGATCCAATTTAAAATGCCTGGTCTGAGTCTTCAAAAGCCTGATGATCTTAGGACCAGACAAATGAAAACCTGAGGGACTGTGACTCTCCCTCTCCAAATCAAAATATGCATTCTAGGACCAAAAGGGGCAGTACAGTTGAAGATAGTTACAGCAAAGTTTTTTGCCTGGTGCCTGGCTGTGGAATTTCTTTTTTCAGAACGCAATGCAAGATGCACATTTTTGATAATCTAAAGCTATGACATATCAGCTAATGAGTTTTCTTCTTCCTGTCCATATCTCCCCCAAAGATGCATATAGTAAAACCTCACTGAGGGAGGAGAGAATACAGCCGTACCAGGCAGACGATAATTCTCATTCTTTTATTTGGCATCTAGAAACCATGTTGATTGGGACTCAAAATTACATACATATGGTGGACACAGCAAGATAAATAGATGGACAATAGGATATTGGGAAATGCCCAATTATAAGGAGCTGACAGCACGCCTATTAATGTAATAGGTTTTACTGGTAAATACTGTATCATGACAGAGTATTTAAAGGCTTCTTGTGGATTACTGAGCCATCCTACTTAGAGCTGAAAGTAACAACTGTGGAACTTGCAGTGCAGTTCAGGAGACAGAAAGAAATTCAATTTAAATTGTAGTGCTGTATGATTTACTGTGAAATTAAGTCAGGAGCTGATGGTAATTACACTGTAATTAAATAGTCAATGTTGCCAGATTATTGAAGGGGAGTTAGAGAATCTCCATGCCCTGGAAATGTGAATGTTGGGCTAATTTTGATTCACAGGGAGGCAGACAACTTTTGGACACTGAACACATCTAGAGTGCATGAATGTCTCAAGACTACCAGAAATCTCACTTAAACGATTTGAATGCTACAAAACTCCAGCAATAATGCAATTAAACTGTCACATGGTGATCTTGTCAGATCTCACAAGCTAAGTTGGATCAGAACTAATTAGTATTTGTACTAGAGATAAAAGAAAACAGAGCAATGTGGGAAGTAGTGCTGGAGACTCATTTGGGAGGACTTTCTCTCCACTTCTGGAGGGTACTGAACCAATGCTCCAACATAGTTCTAAGAAGAGTTGTAAAAAAATAACACCTCCAATGGAGCATTTTTACAGCATCTTTCATGAAGTGATTTCTTTAAGTTATCAAAAAAACAGGAAGAAAATAGGATTACGCTTATTTTATACTTGAATAAACTGAGATACAACTATGTTAAGCAACCTATCCCGAATCATACAGTAAATCAGTGGCAGAGCTCAGTACAAACCAGGGCCAGAATTACCAAAATAAACCATGATTTTTAATGCTCAACTTGAGATACCTTTAAGAGGAACACCTTAAGATTTTTTTTTAAAGTCTTGGCCAAGGTGTTCTGTCTCCCAGCATCATACTTTAAACTTCTGGACCCAGACAGAACTCCAACCATTGCTGAAGCAGGGCTTCTGATCCCAATGGAAGCACTCTTGCAAAAGTTGGGGTTTTAGGTCTTCAAATCCTGATCATATTTCTCATTAGATTCCATAAGCCTAAGTCAACATATATTGTTGTGACCCGATAGTGATATCTTTGCTTCCTGTTCAGTCTTGGTGTACATTGCTCAACAGCTGGTACATCGGCTGCATTTCAGGGAGGAGATCACAGGTAGTTTGTAATTATACAAATCCTTGCAAAACACTGTATGCAAGTCTTGAAATGTTGAATGATGATAATGAGGAAGCAATGTCAACCCCAGAAAAAAGGAGGATGGGGGCAGGGGGGAACATAAATACTTAGTGTGCACTCCTATTCCCTTTGAATTCAATGGGAGATTTTGCTATTGACTTTAACTGAGTCAAAATGTCACCCTTGGATTCTTAATACTCACTAGTCTTCAAGGATTTTTCAGTTACAAAGGTGGTGGGGGACAGTCACAATGGCAATAAACAAAGGAAAATATAAAAATCAGAAACATAGCAGTGGAGCCAGGAAGTACAGAGCTCAGCAAATTATTAATATTTGCTTAATAGAATAAGAGTACAAAATCCTACTGTGCACACACATTTCAAAATATCTGCCAGTATTGCAGTGGTTTCACATCATTGCTTAACTATTTCTGCAAAACAGCTATTTTCACCATTGTAAGGCAGGTGATTTTGCAAGCCAACCCTCAGATTTCTTTTCAACCAAAAACCTGTTTTTTGGCAGGAAGATTGGAGCTGGATCCTTGCCAAGGCAGAAAAGTTTGTATGCTTTCCAAAAAAGGTATTATAAACTATCTGAGACAAACATTAAATTGTTCGATGCTTTCCTGCAATTCAGGCAACATTTTCTTCACGAGATTCCATCCATCTATTGAAGATAAGTGTAAGCATGGTCCAGTGGTTAGGAAACAGGAAACCCCTGTTCAAGTCCCTGCTCCATCACAGAATTCCTGTGCTAAGCCTCTCTGTGCCTCAATGCCCCATAAAATAGGGCTAATAGTTCCTCCCTACCTCACAGAGGTGTACTGAGGATAAGTGCATTGTGTGGCACTCCCATACTACAGTAATAGAAAACTGATTCCAAACGCAATATTATACAGGAAAGCAGAATAGCTCACAGGGCAGGCTCCTGGACCAGAACAACTTGGGCTCCTTTCCCAGCATCAACTCTGACACACTACATATCATCTTAGACAAATTACTTCTCCCCTGAGTTTCAATTTCTCTATTCAATATAGTTGTTTACAGATCCTCAGATGAAAAACCCCATTAAATGCTAAATATGAGTAATATTAAGAGAGGCACAGTTGATTTTACTGGGCTAGATTTAACCTTTGTGTAACTAGATTGACTTCAGTAGATCAATTCGGCCTGTTTAAATCAAAAGGACAAGCCTCCTGTAGTCCATCCCATGGCAGGAAACAGTGCAGAACTGTTCACTACAGCAGTGGTTTTCAGCCTTTCCAGACTACTGTACCCTTTAAAAGGAAACTGATTGGCTTTTTGTACCCCAAGTTTTACCTCACTTAAAGAAATTACTTGCTTACAAAATCAGACAAAAATACAGAAGGGTCACAGCACCAGTGGTGCTGAAACTAGAGGTGCTGCTGCACCCCTTGTCTTAAAGTAGTAACACCAAATACATGGTTTCCAGCATCATCCTCACTATAAAAATTGTTCCAATGGCCTTGCACAACACACTATTACTGAAAAGTTGCATGCTCTCTCATTCTCATAGTTATAAATCAACTGGAATATGAATATTGTACTTACATTTCAGTGTGATACATGAGGCTGTTTTTCAATTATGAGCCTTTTCTGAATCCAGAGCCTCTCCACACCCAGTGCTGAAATATATAATTTAGCTTCCCAGGCAATTACAGTGCTTGCCACCCCCTAATGCCCAGCCCTGCACTTGTGACTCCCCTAAACCCATCCTGCAACCCTCATGAGAGTCAACCCTGAGGTTGAAAAACACTGATCAAGTTGAGTTGAGTGCCCTCCCTTCAAAGACCTACCCTCAGGGGTATGCATACCTCCCAGCATAAGGTTTTTAATATCACCCACCCTGGCAGGGGGGAAGAGGAAAAAGGAAGGGGGGGGAGGAGAGATCTCAAGGAGGTAAGATCCTACACTTTTCTCACCTTTACCTCTGACCCTCCCCCACTTCAGTCTCTCTTTTAACTGCCCCCAGCTGACAAACTGAATCA
Organism: Mesoclemmys tuberculata; assembly: GCA_007922155.1. Classification (NCBI taxonomy): domain Eukaryota; kingdom Metazoa; phylum Chordata; order Testudines; family Chelidae; genus Mesoclemmys; species Mesoclemmys tuberculata. The sequence continues at coordinate 37,412,555 of ML675611.1, forward strand.
CCTGGAGAGCTGGTTAATCATCTCCTGCTTAAACAATGATTGCCTCAATTTGGCACAGGTGGGAACCTTGCAAAGTGCATAGATTGATGAGACAGCCTTCAGCTGCTCACACCAGCACAGAGCCCTCTCCAAAGAAAGGATCAGCAAGAGTCTCTGAAGAACAACAGAAGGGACAGTAGTTCAGAGGGAAGGAGAGCTGTAGGCTAAGCTGGATACTGGGGTGTCCTGTCTGGTCCCCTCTGCAACTTCTGGACGGAAGAGCACTCCATTTGTGGGCTCTACATCACTCAAATTCTCTTAGGAACTGGTGTAGTTGAAGAGCCTGGGTTATATTATGCCACTGAGCAATAAGCACAATTCTCCACTACAAAACCAGCAGCTGCTTTTCTGGAAGCTCTAAAGCACTTCAATCTGCTAGATTCACCTACCCATCAGCCTTACCCATCCCCTTTTGATTTCTAATAATAAAAACAAAATACTCTCTTGCACAGTGGATAATGAACCAAGTATTGAAGAACTGTTGATATCTCCCAATGCCCCTTAGTCAGGTATAACCCCCCCACCCCCCGTCTCACACAGTGACACTGAATCCATCTGGCATTGGCCACATCACTTGGAAAGATAGGGTTAGTAAGATCCAAAATGGCTACAGGACAGCCTGCCTAAGTGCTGAGTGGAGCGTGGCATTTTGGGGCTGGTGCTGATGGATCAGTTTTGTTTCAGGATATCACTCTATGAAAGATCTTATTATGGGTGGGAAACCCCTCCATTCACCCTAGCAGAAAGCATATTCTCACAACCCCATCTAGCCTATCGACTCAGGAACAAGAAAGGGAAAATTTAACAACAGGGGTTTAAGAATATTCACCAACTACAGGGCAGAGAATTGCAGCAACCAGCAACCATTTGCAAAATGTCCCCTACGGCTACAGCTGTTCATGGCTACCAAATTTCCCCAAGAAAGAGAGGCTGGGGTGTGAGGGAAAGGATCCTATAAGAGGGTTACCCTGCACTAGGGTAAGCAGATACCAGATGGTCACAAAATAAAGTGTGCCTGGAGAAATGGCAGCTTCTGAGTGTACCAGTGTACTCTCAATCAATCTCTTTGATTCGAACCTTTAATTATGTGCGTGTACAGTGCCTAACACAATGGATCCCTGCACACAGCTCCCACCAATGACTGAAATATAAATTAAAATAACCCATATGTGCTGAGTTGAAACACAGTACGTGCTTCCGATTAGCTTTGGTGCACATGCAGGCACTGTGCAAGCCCAGGGACCCAGATCAAATGGCAGACAGCTTGTCTACACAGTCACATGGGAAGATTGCCTACAGAAAAGCATGTGGTTCCCTGCTATTGGTTTACTGTAGGAATTAGTTTAGGTAGTTTCAGGGCCCCTGGAGCCTCATGCACCTAGTTAAGAAGGCTGTAGAAGCCAAACAAATGTATTTCCCATTGAGTGACACTTTTGACAATATATGCAAAACATGAATAAAGCATTTGCAAGTTTGAGAAAATGTAGAACTTCAAGCAAGTTTTCCTACTTGTCTTAGCAATCTAGGAACTTGATGTAAACAAAAATACTACTCTTTATAGGAGGATCTCGAAGCATTTTGCAAAAGATTATCAGTATTATCCCCATTTTACAGATTAAGAACTGAAACTGAGACCCAGAGAAAGAAAATGGCTTATCCAAGATCACACATTGAGCTAGCTGCCTACCTGGAAAGGGAATTTCCTGATCTAATCAGTAGGTCTGACTCCCATAGTACCACCATTGTATATAAGAGAAGTAAGCAAGGTTGGGTAGAAAAAGATACATACAGGAAGCTCTTAGTGTGTTTGCACTACTCATGGATAGCAAAGCCAGAAGTGAGGCACGCAGTCACCCCAGAGAAGTGCCAATAAAACCTCTGTGCCACGCCATCGTGTATTCTCATGATGTCACGTCACAGAAGCTACTTTACGAATGTTGTAAAGAGGTTTTAAAAGTAGATTCCAGCCCATTTGTTGGGTCTCTGTATTTGTAAATTCAAGTCCCCTAGCTACGTCTTCAGTTGCGCAGGGCTCAGGGGAGACATCACAACCTCCAGAAGTAACCCTAAAAAGCTGTTCTAAACCTAGAAACAAATCAGTGCTTTAAAGTCCAAATGCACAGATCCATCCAAGGGTGCAAGTAACCGCTGTCGGTCCCACCGGAAAGTTAGGAATCCCCTTCACAATGGTATAAAGCCCTGGGAGGACTGTGGGACAACAAACTTTGGAGCGATGACATTTTTAGCTGTGTAAATCCCCATGCTGGGACTTGGTTTTGGGTATTGCACACTGTTCTTGCCTGTCAGTGTTGCTTATTTTAAATCCACTGTGGTGCTTTAAGCAAGTTATTTCACCCCTCAACGGTGAAATCTTGAGGAACAGAGTACATCCAGACTGCACACTGGAGTCCTCTGTGGGGACCAGTCGAAGGAAAGAATCCTTTGGCCAAGGCAGCAATTCTTCAGTCCTGAGGCTGCTCCTATGTCCCTTTTCCATGAGGGACAATGATCATGGCACCACTTAATTTGTCCCCAACCCACTCTTAACTGGGCAGCCCACAGTGACCCTCTATCATGCAGCTGGGGCATGGACCTTTTGAGTAACTTCCATCTTCCTAATCCTGCCCCTCTCCAGGTATAAAAGAGAGCTACATGAGTTCCAATGCCTCTGATGAACTCCTCAGGCAGAGGTTACACCCCCTGATCTTGCTCAGGAGCTATAGCCAGTTAACAGTAATATTTTTCTTGTGCGCTCTCTGTTAATTGTATCTTATCTGAGTGGTTCATACAGAATTTGGAGGCTGTTCTAATTAGGGTCTCATATCATCACCATAGTATCTAAACTCCTAAATCTGCATTAAGAATTCCTGGAATAATTATAGCAAGTGATTTCAAAAATCCCATACATAGTCCCTCTTCCTCAGCAGCTCACTGAATGAGGACTAGTGGGTGACTCTTCTTCAAAGTGTCACTGAAGTCCCTAGTGAACTGTGTGACTTGATTTCAGAAGGGAAGCAAATAAAACGGTATTAAGGGGCAGGAAAAATGGAAATCCTAATGGTGGCTATAAACAGATTTCAGTAGGCTGTCTTCACTGGTCTAGGGGATTAAAAGTACCAAGGCATGAGAAGGCACAGTTATTTGAAGCCCTGCATGCTAGAGACCCAGTCTGGGCCACCTTGAACAGTCTGGCCACCTTGTCTAAAACACTAAGTTCTTTGGGGCAGCAGGCCTGCACCACCCTTTGTTTGAACGAGACCCAGCAGAATGCAGATTCCTGATCTACTGCCTGTGTCACTGCATGATGTGTTCAAAATGTACCTTAATGGTTCAGCTGGAAAAAACTTGACGACTGGAGTTCTTCCTATCAGAGTACTCCACATCCTCAGAAACAGGGTGAATCTGTCAGAGGCAAGAGGTGGAAAAGAGCTAGAACTAGATCAGCCAGTCTAGCCCCTGCGGAAGAGACAGGATTGTTCCCTGCACTATGTTCCCATCTCATTTTTTTAATGACCCAAGCAATGGGGTTCCCATTACTTCCTTGGAGACTATTCTACAGTTAACGGACTTTACTATAAGAAAAGATTTCCTGATATTTGGTATAAATGTTCCTTTGCTAAATTTCATCCCATTGCTCATCGGACCACAGAAAACAATTCCTTTCCCTCCTTGGTCTTTACACTCCTCAAATACCTGAGAGCTTTATTACAACTAGTATTTTAACTGGGCCTAGGGCACCCCACCAAGTTGACCTCTGTGCCTTCCCTCCTCGCTTGCCATTCCTTGCCTGAAAAGAGAGAATCATTGATAATGAATAATCAGATTAATTTGCTTTTTCTGTTTACACATTATTTATGCAATTATAAAAACATTGTAAATTGGCCAAATAACTTTGGTGAATAGCTCAGGCCTGTAGCTTTTCTGGGTGCAGTTAGCTGCCAGTACCAGATATTCTAAATACAGAACACATGCCAGGCTTCTGTTCATACATTGGTTGAATTACTCTTGGAATTAGATTTCCAATTACAATACTTACAATTATGAATGCAAACCTTGCTTACCACTAATATTATGCAATGTTAGCTTAAAATTCATGTTGTCAGCAAATCTCCCATCAATAACACTCACTAGAATATTCAGAACACAAAGGAGAAAAAGAAGGGTCTGGTGGTTAAAGTGCTAGTCTGGAACTCAGGAGACCCGGATTCAATTTTCTATTCATTTTCTTTACTGAGCTCTGGCTATTATTTTACTTATACAGCGTCATAGATGTAGGTGGTGTTTTCCAAACAGAGTAAGATACATGTCCTAAGAAGGTTACAACCAAAGGCAGAATGATACAATAGAAAAAATGCTGGGCACAAGGGATGGTGCAGACAGGCAACAATGGCTAGGGAAAGAAGACGGATTTGAAGAGGGGAAATCCTGTAACTTCTGCAGGCAAGCATAAAGCTTTAGAGAGGAGCTTGGCTTTCATACAGAAACAGTAAAGAAGCCAGAGAAAAGGAATTCCAGGGACGTGGATAATTTGTGGAGTGAGCAAAAGAGGCAGAGTATTTCTGCTACATTGTTTTGGGTTATAATCAATTTATTTATCTTCCAGATTTATAGGGCTGATGGCCACAATTGTGTGTGTATTAATCATGCAGTGGGCTGCATAAATAAAAGATTAAGTGCATAATCATCTGTTTAAAAACACAATTGTGATAATTGCAAGCATTCAGATGGCTAAATCATACATACATTGCTGTGCCTATAAGCAGACCTGTCTACCATTTGAAAGTCTGGCCAATTTTTCTTGAGACCTCTTCAACACACTCTCAAGAACAGTGTCTCTCCCTGTTAAACCTGGTCCTGAAAAGTTTATAGCATGTCAGATATCAGATAACAGCTTTTCACAGCCTAAAATGATACTCCTGAACATACGAGACTACTGTGGTCATTGAAGGGTGGTTATCTGCTTAGCAAGATTAGACTCAGGGGGTAGCCATGTTAGTCTGTATACAGTAAAAACAATGAGAGTCCTGTAGCACTTTAAAGACTAACAAATTTTATTTCTGCAGGCATGATCTGTAACCCATTGGGTTACAATGTTGTAACCCATTTCATCAGATGTAATGAATAGAAATCAAATAGAGGATATATATGTATGTACATCCAGGGGTAAGAAACAACAATGGGGAGGGGAAGACTGAGGATGGAAGGGAATGTGGAACTCAGGAAAAAATTGCCCTCCTTAGTCAAACTTTAAAAGTACAAATGTCATATTCAGTGAAGTTCTTCAAGGGCTGACTCAAATTAGTTCTAGCTCAGCTATCTCTCATAGGAAACAGAGTAGGGTGAACTTGACATAAATTCCTCCTCCAATATTCTCCTTGAAGTTGTCTCTTTGAATTCAACATGAACCATTCCTCCGGGTTTGTATAACTGTTGCCTGCAGACTAGATTCAGAATTGAAAACCATCTTGGGATAATATGATGAACATTAGTGTGAATAGGTTAAACTCTCCTCTTCTGGACTGGGGAAGAGGCAGTTGGTATGTCACCCTTTTATTTGTGGAAATCTGTAACACTCAGCTGTGGTTCAATCTTTACCTCATTCCACTCCTCAGTTTTTAATCCCAATGTAGGTTACTGTAGCTCTAAATTACGTGGTCACCAGCAGATATTATGGATGTGATAGAAGCGGCTACCACAAGTGTTCAGACTGCACTTCCCTAGTGCCTTCAATTAATCTCCTCTGTAACTCAATGGCAATATACTAGGGATGGGTGGAGTCCACAAGGTCTAGACATTTCTGATCCCGTGCACTGTACACAGTTTCACTTTCTCCAGTAAGGAATGAAGTTTTTTTGTTATGTTCTCCAAAATGCATAAGAGCAGCATAATGTCAAACTTGTGGGGTTCTTGCTTGGTTGAATGAACTGTATGCATTACCATTTTCTGGACCCAAATCAAACTCCTCTTAGCCACTCTTAGGGTCAAGAGTAACAATACTACTTTGCTACATGAAAGGATTCTTGAATTTCCAACCATTTGAGGGTAAATTGGATAACAGCTTTTGGCACAAACTTTTGGAACCTCCCCTGCTACACTAGATAATCTTGAATAGCATAGCAAATAAATCCCTCGGTGAAACGTCAGCATGAACATCTGCATGGATAAAAACCTCAGCAGATTATCATTCTTTTACACAGCCTGGCAAACTCCCACTCTCTTATTTACCGGGCAGTAATTCTAGTGAAACTAGTTTCTCTGCCTGCCAGGCTTCACTTCCACTCAGGTTATAGGGTTCCACATAATCCTACATTATGCCTTACATGGGTCATTATTAGGGGCACCAAGTGTAACGTATTTTATGAAAGGAACCAATACAATTCTATAATTTTCCTCCTGCAATTATCCCTGATACAGGGCTATTACCACTTAAAATTTGACAGGCCCCATTGATCAAATCAATGTTTAAATAAGGACTTGCCATAAATGTTCAAACCCAGCATAACTGGCTGTAACATCTACTTCATAAACTGACATTTGAAAAATTTCCCATGGGGGGGGAATATTTCAACAAATTCCATCCAACAAGATGAGCTTGAAACTAGGAATATTTGGGAAATTATGGAAAGTAGTAATGGGTAATTCTTATCAATGACTTTGTACAGATGGCATTCAAATAGAATTTTCACCTTGGTTTTATCTACATTTTTTTAAAAGGCCATATTGTTTGAGACATTTGTGCAATCAAGATTCACTAATGTTCATGACTCCTTGCCTATATCTGAAAAAGTTACCAGATAATTATTAATTAGCGAACTGAATCTACCAACTAAAGACAGCTAAAAAAAGATATGACTGGGAGGAGCAAAAGCAACCTTTCCAGTGCCTGCTAATAGCTTTTTACAACTGCAGAATGAAACTGACAAGATTCTAGTCAGTTCTGTGGCTGCTACAAAGGTGTAAATGGGAACAGTGATATCCACTGGTGTTTATTTAATTTCACTCTACTACTCTTTGGAAAAGCTCTGACCAGTAGCAGAAGCACTAAATTACATAAGATAGATAGCGTGCAGTCTGTTTGAAGACTTAGGAAAACAACATTACCTCAGATACATTCAGTTAATATTTCAAAGTTTAACTTTGCAGGAAAAATAATTTCTAACTTTATTTAAAAAAGTGAAAAAGTTAAATTTTGCACAAACTGATGAGTTATATCCCCACTCTCGACAGGGAAATCTTCCAGACTGAATCTGCAAGTGGATTTTTCAAGCCCTGAACCTCTCTTACCAGAGAGTAATCTTACTTGTCCGATCTCTGCATATGACGGATTCTCCTTTTCTGCTCCTATCTGTGAGTATTCTCCCAAGCCGTCTTCAAGCAATGAAAATTCCACCCACGCTATCTTTAACCAATAAAAATGTGGGTTTTGAGTACAATATTATCATGAACAAGAGTGTGACCATTATGGTAGGTGATAGCACTTATGTTTCCCAGTATCCCACCATTGGATAGAATCCCTTCCTTTAGCTTTTTGGGAGTAGCCAAGGTTTATATGGCTTGATGATCTTCACAATTAAAAGAGCACATGACCACTTTACTCCAGCTATAAGTCCCTATTATGATAGGCTTCACTCTTGTACAATGACTAAAGAAGTCATGCAAAATCAGGCAGTGGATTGGTTCCAGAATTCAGTTAATGACACAGCTAGTTTTAGGCCTCAAATTTAGATTTTCTCATGATGGACCCCACCTATCCTCACAAAAACTAATACAGACTGGCCTTCTCTACACTAGAGAATTGTGGTTGCTAGTCTTTATGTAGTCCCACAGCAAACAGATAAGTGCTCCAAGTGGAGCACAGGCATTACAGCCACCTTTTCGATTAGACTTGTTTCAGACAAAGCTGACCACTGCTCAGTCCTCCACCATACCATCCTACATAGTGACAGCATGAGTGGAAATTGCTGCAACAATAGCTACACAATGCAAGCTGTTCTCCCATTACCACCCCATACTTCACTGCACTCTAAGTCAGTGCCCTGTCTGGTCTTCTTCCTGTACTCAGCTGCACAGAAATCAAGTTGGCCAAAAGCCACTTACCCTTAAAAACTGGGCTTTGGTCACACACCATGGAGCTCATTTCTGTGCTTTGGCCAAAGACGTCAACATCTTTACTTCTGCAGCTCAACTGATTCCATTGCTAGCATGTCTTAGATATGACCACTGTATGAAGATGCTGCCAACTGTCCTGAGACCACGATTTGATTTCTTTTATTCAGTCTGAGAGGAAATCCAGGGCCAACTGAACTCTGCCACAGGCAACATGTTCGTGTCTGACCAGGTGGCCAAGTGACTGGCAGAGAGGATGGAAGGACCTGGCTGAATCATGCTGCCTGGCTGGCCTCAAGATGGTTGGACAAGCAGAGACACATCCCCCCATCAAAATAGTAACACAGAAACTACAACATATAAACACTAAATACAGGAGATTGTATTGGAATAAACTGCATTTTGAAGACAGTGGCCAAAACATTCATATCACAGTACACCTGCCAGCCCATACGCTGGACATTGCTTCTAAGTAGCACTCTGCTCTTATTTACCTGCAATCATATTACAGTCAGTCAATTTAATTCATGAACCAGATTCTATGCCTGGGACAATGTGCTCTAGCTCCAGAAGGTACAGCAAAGGAAGGCAAAGCCCAGAGAGAGCGCGGGGAAAAGGCAGCTTTAAACCACCTTTGTGCTTGCCCCCATCCTGAGCTCCATTATAAAAGCATCCACTGTGGATTTCCCAATCTGAAAAATGGTGCCTCACTGACAGGTAACAAGTCATCTTCCAGAAGGCAATCATTATTCTCTTTGTCATGTTGAGCAGAGGTCCTGACCACAGAGTTTGGAGTTGCAGTGCCAGGGTTACCCCACCATAGAGGTACAGAATAGTTTCCTTCTTTATCACGAAGTTCTTCAGCCACTGTTGCTCATCCCAGCTTAGTTCACCACCCCATGATCAGAGTATAGAGCCATAAGTAGCACTCCGCCCACTGACTATCATCAGCAGCTACATCACACAGCCACCTAGTTTGGACATGAAACTGCTTAATTCAGTCTCTCGTTCTTCACAGGTACTCAAGAGAATATCCCTCACCACCTAGTCATAATCACCTCGGACTCTTTTCAGTGACTTCTTCAAAGCTCCAGCAGAAAACTTTCTTGGTGCTTCTTTCAAATTGGAGGTCAAAGAAAAGAATGGCTAGGAAATGGTGTCAGCATCTGGAAAACTATGGGAACTTGTCTTCTTACACAATTCTGTCAGACTCCCGGAAGGCCTTTCAAACTTTCCCAGAAACCATACTTCAGGAAGCTGTACTCAAAACTGAGAGAGAGAAACCCAGAAGATGTGTACATACTGCACAGCTGATGCTTACACCAGCAATGTCCCAATGGTTCAATTACCAATGGTTCAATTCTCTTTAGTGCAGAGAAGCTTTCTGGGTGTGGAGCAACTGACTGAGAAGGTGCCATTTTTCCAAGACAATTTTAATAGCACAACTCTACCAAATCTACGTTTCTCTCATTGCAGCCTCTTATCAAATCTCTTGATTATTTTTAAAATTAAGAACAGCTGGAATCAGAGAATGTGTTAGTAATTGATTGCCTAGGAATATGCTTGTGTGACATGTCTATACACAGGGAGAGAGCCCTTGTATAGCAGTTTTTCATACAATATAAAATATGCACATACATATATTAATGAATCTACCTGCACAGTACTTTTCACAACCAGTACTGGTTTTGTTTTTGCTTCTCACAAAATTGAGCAGTGAATCTGGACTAGCCAGTTTCATATTTGTTTCTAACCAGTTTCGTAATCTGGTCTTCAAATAGTAATTCAAAATATTCCCACACAAATGAAACACCCAAAATAATGGTGTGACATGACTGCTGCTCAGAGAGTGGAGTTTACTACCATCAGAACACATTGACCTCAGCAGTTACTGTTCTACATTCCAAAACTAGAATTTGTTTGGCTTGTTTGGCCTGTGTACCACTGTGGATTAAAAAGCATAGTGAAATAATCAACCATATGAGATTTACTACAGTCCACAAAAAGGGGTCCTTTTTACTATTCCTACTCTAACAAAAGCCAAGTAAAATCTGGTTGCTCCTCGACAGCTAAGGGAAGGGGACTCTTTTCCATGGGAATGATACCAGGAAACTACAGAGCTAAGGATAATTAACTCTACCACTATACAATGGTCTGCCAATACACATTTTCTCTGATTAATAACATTCCCTGCTACTTCAGCCCTGGCTAGTAACTCCAACCACAGTGAATTATGTGGTGGCTCTCTGATGTAAGCCAATATCCACATGGAAATAACATGAATCTGAATAGAGTAACTAATGGAATTAGTTTGCTGGATCCCATTAGATCAGGTAGAAGCTTCTAACTATCTTTCTGCTATCTTCCACCCTTGCCCATCAGATGTTTTCATCAGGTCCATCTCAAACATGTTCTGAGAGGAGTACAATTAACATTTCAGGTCCATGGGCTATTGAAGCAATGTTACTCTTGACCATTAACTGAGCAGCCTGCAATGACTGGACAATTTAACAAATAAATGGATACCTCCAACAATGGAGGGGCCACCATTGCTCTAGACAGCCCAAGAAAATTCCACCACTCACGCCTCTAACTACCACATTTCAGATGATGTCTTTAGTGCCACTAACTCACTGTATGGCCTTGAGCAAGTCATGATCTTTGTGCCACAGTTAACTCAAGTAAAAAAATTCATGAATAAAAGTAGGACTTGATTGGGGCTAAGGAGGAGTAGGAGAAAACAGATGCTTCATCTAAATCAAACTATCCTAGGTAAGTAAACACCACATCATAGCCAACCTCCTACAGGTTACACCAACCCACCAGCTGTTCACAATTTCTTATAGGTTACAATATATTGACTTGTGACTAGCACATTAACATTTAACAACACCTAGTGCAGAACAACACCTAAAACAATGCTTGGAAATTGTTATAAGCATTACTTTCAGAAAGCTAAGGCCCATTGCCCACATACCTCTTTGCATCCATTTCTGCAAGCTCCTTTTCAGCCTAAGCACTTCTAGCCACAATCTTAGAGATGCCTAATTTGCATATGATGAGGGCATGTACAAAGGCAGGTGTGCAAGTACAAATATATGTGAACAGATTCAGAAAGTGGAACAAATACATATTTCCACTTTCTGAAAGTCAGGCCTTAGTGTTCCCTAAAAAGATCCTAAATTATTGCATCCCCCAATAATGTTATTTTTAATCTGTGCCTTTTGTATTTGGGATTTGAAAGCCTCTTAGACTGGCCAAAGAACCTACAAGTTCTGGTAATTATTTTTTTATTCTTCAAGTATGCATTCAGGCATTAATAGCTGTTACCTCACAGCAATAATTCACTCCCTCCCAAGATGCTATTTGTAATCCTGGCCTTCTCTTTTCCTCCCCTACCATCATTTCTTGGTTTGCATTCACAGTCTCCTCTCTATCATTCCAAAATTTGAGCCATCCAATTTCTTCATCCATTCCTGCCTGTTTTCGGGCAGAAAACCTATTTATCAGGTCAAAGAGGGCCTAGTTCAGCTCACAGTTACACCACTACACCGATGTAACCAACAGCAGAACAGATTTTCTCTAAACGTGAGCTTGTGCCTGCAGCCTCCTGTCCATGTATTAATGTGAAATCTAGTTCAGGTTGCTCAAATGTGTGCCTCATAAAAATGGGGCTAGGAACAGCCCACGCTTCACAATAAGTTATAGTGCTCACAATTAAACTGAAATCAAGGCGCACGGGTGCGGCAAGACTCAGCAGAGGCTCCGCTAAGGTATGTGGGGAACTCTAGATAATTTATTACACAAGCTTGAAGTATCGATACCAGACCAGATACCAGATACGTTGGCTATAAGTCTTATGGTTGTCGGGAGTCTTCTGAGTGATTTATAAGAGCTAGCAAACATGCACCACATCCATTGCCCTTTTAAAAAGGGTTGTTCACCAGTGTGCCAAACATTAATTGTTTCTATTGTTCTTATCACCATGGTATCTAGGCACACAAATCCAGGTTTTAAATGTAACAATAATCCCATAAACTCTTGCCAGCAGCAATATCTTAACTTCCTTTCTCAGAGAATGGCTTTATTCTGTTTGCCAAAAGATATACTGTAGGGAATAATCCTACAAGGGCATGGGGAAGGAATTAGATGACCTTATAAAACTTGCCTACCTTTAATCCCTATGAAAATCATACCGCAAGGCTTCTTCCTTTCTAATCTCCACAGAATAGTTTAGGAAGCAACACTGCCCTACAGAAACTTGAATGTGGAATGATTAAGTGCACTAAATTGACACAAAAAGTAATGGACTTGAAACTACAGGAAAGCAAGTTTAGATTATCTGGAAAGGAAAAGTGTCTTAAAAGTAAATGTAATTTGACAAAAGAAAAGTTTCTTGAGAAGTCCCTGAAGGACAACTAATGGAAATTTTCAAAAAAAGGGATCAGATAACACTTCCAGAGAAGTGGCATAGGGATAAACCTGCAGTGATTCAGATCTGATGACCTACTAGGTCCTTTCCAATCGTGCTTTCTCTGAGTCAGTAATACACAACGCATAACGGCCACACTGATCCTCACTGCATTACACCAGAATAAGGTTGACATGTTAAGCAGATACAGGAAAGAACTCACCAGCAGGGTCTACACGAGACAGTTAAGAGCACAACACGTTAGAGCGCTTTATGAATCACACCCCTTGTCACCAGCCGTCCTCTCTGGCCGGGTAGCTGCGGCCTTCCTTCGGGTCCCAACTCCGGGGGATGCCGCAGCGCCTTCTTACACAGGGGGGAATAGCTATTAGTCCGGCACGGGTTTCCACCCGCACACAGTCTGGTTCCCGGCCCTCCGGTAGGGCCGGGCGGGGCAGCAGTCTAACGCCCGGCCCTCCGGCAGGGCCAGGCGGGGCAGCAGTCTAACGCCCGGCCCTCCAGCAGGGCTAGGCGGGGCAGCAGTCTAACGCTCTTGTCTCTTTGGAAAGAGTTGAGGCAAGCAGACGTCCAGCCATCCAACTGAGGGGGGAGGACTCTTCCTCCAGGGCAGCTAGAGAGAGGCGGAGGGGGACGCAGGCCCACCCGTCTCCACTGCGTCCCAGCCCAGGGCCCTAGCAGTGGCACATACATTGTCACTGAGTCGGCGGGGCTCCTGCCGCAACACGCCGTCGGGGCTGGGCCCCTAACTCCGCCACTGTGTCTGGCTGTCCCTGGGCCACTTCCTCCCCATGTTCCCAGGTACCCGCTTCCCGCAGGCTGTAGGGGTACTTGGCCCACGGCTGGCTTACCAGTCCCCCCTCATCGATGGGTGGTAGGGCGGGGAGGTCCTCCGCGAGGGGCAGCTCCTCTAGACCACAGGATTCGTGGGGGCTCTCAGTGTCCAGTAGCTCCTCAAGGTCAGGTCCAGCCTCTGGGGGTCAGCGGCAGGCAGCTCATCTAAGTCCAGCCCAGCCTCCAGAGGGGCCTCCCATCAGGGCTGTTCGGGCTCCTCAGGCCAGGCTCGGGACTCTGGGAGCGCAGACCAGTCACTGGGGTCTGTGGGCCGATTCCAGGCACCCAGCCCCGGAGGCCCTACCCACTTCCTGTACCGAGGGAGGTCAGGAAGCTGGCAGGGCCGCTGTCTGGAGCGGCAGGTGTCCCTTGCCTCTGCCGGGCTCCAGCCGGGCCTGGGCCCCTGGCAGCACCTCTGTCTCCTGCAGTTGTCTTCCCCCTGCTGAGGTCTGTGGCCTGGCTTTTATACCATCCCTTCCTGTAAGGGCTCCGCCTCTCTGCTGCTGGTTGGTCTGGCCGGGTGGCCCTATCACAGTCTGGCCTGGTGGTTGCTGGGCAGACTGGCTGGCTGGCCCTATCACAGGCTGACCACCCTGTTGCCGGGCAGACTTGCCTACCGGGCCATTTCTCTGGCTGGGTAGCTGCGGCCTTCCCTCGGGTCCCAACTCCGGGGGATGCCGCAGCGCCTTCTTACACCCTCTAGTGTGCTTTGCCAGCAGCATGTACACAAGCCTTTATAGGATTGTCTGGCTGCCCCCCCTCGTGGCCCACTCTTTAGGTCAGCCCAATGCAAAGGGGGTTGATCATGGTGACCAGGAGTTGGTCATGGTGTGGGGGGATGGGTTGTTTCTCTGCAGCCTACCCAAAAATGTTAAGTCTGGCTCTGCTCCTGAATATTCTGACACCTCTCAGGCACTCCTCACTCAGGCGGCTGCTCTTCTGTGGCTTGTGCCTGCTATTTCCCAGGCAATACTGCATCCTCCCTCCCCCCCCCAAGTGCTGCTAGCAGCATGCAGGGGGTGTGCCACGTAAGCCACGTAGCCCACTAGCTGGTCCGGAAGTGCACGGGGAGATGGGGGCAAGGTGCTGCTACACTGATTGGGAGACTTGCAGCTTGCCTCTTGCCACCAGCTCACGCTGGAGTTTGAGGAGCTAGTACTGGGAGGAAGCAAAGGACAGGTCAGCCACTAACTGGTTTGAAAGATGGCTACCACTGGAATTCAAATGTAACAGAAAAGCATGTTACACCTACCTAGTATGTGATGGGGCGTTCATCCCATACGAGCCATGGAAGGATTGACTGAAGCAAGAGAGGCCAATTCACCATAGGCTGCTGCACGGGGAAGAGAGCTAGGACACAATGCGGCTTGCTTGGGGATGACGCTCACCTGAGCAGAAACTGGTGGGGCTTCTATAAATCCAGGGAGCAGGCAACAGAGACTGGGGGCTGCAGTGAGGAAGCCTACAGTCATGCTACCTGATACAAGGGGGGAAATGTAGGAGCCTGCAATAGGAGTGTAGGAAGCAGTCCAAGGAGGAGCAGTAAGGGCTGAGAGCTTAGACGATCTGCACTGCTGGTTCAAGGGCCCCTGGAACGGAACCTGGTGTAGAGGGTGGGCCTGGGTTCCCCTACAAGCTGCTGCAGGAGGGATGGAGTCAATGCAGAGGATATGGAGACTGCCTGAGGCTGTATGGAAGAAGATTTTGGTGAGATCCCAGAAAGGGAGGATGATTGTGACATCACCAGAGGGCTAAGCCATGAAGGAGAGGCACTACAGCGCCTGACCAGCAAGAGACGGGCCACAGAACAAGTGACTGAGGCAACGGGCTAAGTGACAGCCAGACGGGATGTGGCCAGTGGCAAGCTAAGTCCTCAGATGAGCCAACAGAGGTGCCAACAAGCAGTGAGCACATGCCCATTACATACTGAAACAAATGCATGGTCAACCAGGATTTCACTCGTCTCATCACGCTGCACATCGTAGCCAACCAGAATGGATATAATGTAATCAGCTCCCATGTGTGGGAGCAGCAGCATGGATACAACTCAGATCCTCCTCCTGCTCTGAAAGCACAGACCCCCACCAAATGAGCTAATGGGGTCTTCCATTTGCTATTAACAGCGTAGGGCCCGGGACATATAGTTGTAATTCCATCTAGCAGAGGAAAAATAGCCATCTCTCTCTCATACACATATCCCAGTAGCACCTGTAATCTTCTGATAGTGAAATCCTCTACACACACAACTCACTGAAATAAAAACTTAATTCTATACAGAGGACCACAATAGGAAATTGCAATAAAGTGAAACAATTCACCCCTTTCTTAATTCATGCATCTGAATTCACTAGAAGCTGATTCTCTTGGTTCATGCTGAGGTAACATATATACACAGGCATATAGAGTATGTGGAAGGAGGGGGGAGAGAGAGAGAGAGAAAGATTATTTTCCTCTCTTGAGAAAATCTGGGTTTTTTTTTTTTTTTTTAAAGTGCAATCTTAAATATAGAAAACAAGATAACAATCTACAAGGAAAGCAAATGTACTGAAGTGACTAAGAACTACACAGCACCAATTAATTCATGTTGACATTTTCCTCCTGTGAAATGTCACCTTGATACCCACTTAGGTGTATTTTAAAAGAGGTGCTGGACCTCAGCCAACCAGACTCAAAGCATGTGCATCAGACTGTCACTGTCTGCACAATATATTAGGTACTGTGTCACTAGATGGAGCTCATATTCTGTCCGATCCACTAAACTTTATAAAAATGTACATTGTTTCTTTAATATGTGGGTTATTAAAAAAAAACCACACATTAAAGAAACAATGTAAATCAACTAGATTTATATTCAATAAAGCTATTTAGGTTGGTTTTGACTTTAAAAAAAATTATGCCATATGTTCTTCCAAGATAAATTGCAACACATTTGTGAAGCCAAGGAATTCAGGGAGCTGCGGGATACAGAGAGGCATGGCTTGAGTTAGAAATAGCCAGCATCAATAGACAACACCATCTCCACAGTTTGCAGAAAGATTGCTGAGGCCAACACAAAGGGAACTCATGCCCCAAGAGCCCCCATCTGGAGTTAATCTCATCGTGGATCCCCAGGCCTTTTTATTTGTCACTAACTCTAGGTCAGGGGAGCGATTCCAGTAATCATGCCTTAGACTGAGGTATCCTCCCTCATAGCAGTATTCTGAAAAAGTTTGGGCCCAGACTTTTGCTTTCACATGCTGACTGGGAAAGCAGCATGCTCAGACCTTTCTCTCAACGATATAAAAGGAAGGAGGAAGTGCCTTAATAGCTCAGACTAATCGATACATAGGACTTCTAGAGTATCTACCATCAGTGGATCCCAAAGCAAATATGGATGAGTGAAGCCTCAGAAAACCCTAGAAAGTAGTTCTGGATTTTGTTCCCCAGTTTACTGATGGGAGAAACTGAGGCGCAGGAAGATTAAGGACCAAATGTTTATGGATGCCAAGTTTTAGACAACTAGAGCTGACCCTGAAAGAAGCTGAGCCTCTGCTACTGACTTGAGTTTCAGTTGTGGATACGCAGCACCTCTTAAAAGCACGCCCTCCGGGTCTCAAGTCTGGCACCCAAAATTAGGCCCACATTTTTAGAGACAGTCTGTGAGCAACTTGCCTAAGTTACTCAGACAGGTGTGGCAGAACTAGGAATAACATCCATATCTCCTGATTTCTACTCCTTTGCCTTAATCACAAGAACATTTAAGGACATTAATAGATTGTGAATGCAATTCCAATTCAGTCTCCTCCAGTATGGGAATGAGGGGGTTAAAAGCTAGGAAGGAATCCCTCCAGCATGTTCTCTGAAAGCAGACAAGAGCAGAAATATGTGCAGTAAGGAAAGATTTTATTTTATTCTTACGCTTAATCTGAATAGCAAAGAAATATAAATGCTGAGGGGAGTGAGGTCTTTAATAAAAAGACAACTCTGCTTATCAGGCTGGCCGGTAGTGTTCAGGGCTTCATTGTTATCAAGAGACTCTTGAAAAGCTCATGTGATTTGACTTCCACCCAACACGTATCAAGAGCATCTTGCAGAGCCACAAACAACAGTGACAAGGCCACTCACTGGGAGCAGCTAGTGATCTCTAATTACTTCCCATAACTTTCAAAGCAAGACCGCTGCGAACGCATACATGCTTTAAACATGTAAGAACACAACAGATGTTGGTGGCAAGTTTCAAGAACTGACATTTGGGTTTGGAATAAATGAACTGCCACAGTGGATCAGATCAGTAGTCCAACCAGTATCCTCTCTCTGGTAATGGCCTATACCAGATGCTTCAGGGGCAGGTACAAGAAACCCTACAATGGACATTCATGGAATAACCTTCCCGTAGACAAAGTATCGTCCTCATTCCTACAAATTAGAGATTGGTTTATGAACTGAAGCGTAAAGGTTTATTATAGGTCTTGCAATAGGACTTTACTTTCCCCTATAGCATATATCATGTTATTCGGGATGTGCTTTTATTTATATGAATACCTGATTATATATATATATATTAAATCCCACTTAGCTCTTGGCTTCAATGCTATCTTGTAGCAGTGAGTTCCACTGGTTAATTATGCATTGTGTAAGAATGTACTTCCTTTCATCAATTAGTTTTAAATTTGATACATTTCAATTGAATTATATGTCTGTTATGTCTAACAGGAAGCAGAAGTTCTTGATTCATTGTCTCTATACCATTAATTATTTTGTATACTTCTGGTCACATCCTCTCATTCATCTCTTCTCTAAACTATACAGTCAGGCTCTTTCAATATTTCTTCATATCCACCATGAAGATGAAAGTATTAAGAGAAGATTGTTTTATCGGAATAAAGTTCACCATTGTAGCTAAAAGAGTTTTACTTCTATATGTGAATTCACTTCATAGCACAAAGTAATATCCAGAGATGTCACAGATATAATAGGTACAGCCAATTGCCTTTCAAGTACAAGGATACAATCCTCCAAGGAAAGATGTAATCAGATTTTAAACAGACACACTGGGACACAGGCAAACACCAATGAACGAATATTCACTACGGGCATGCAAGAGATGGGTCAATGCAAGTCCACTAGGGATTTAGGAATTGCCATACTCTAGCATATCCAAGGTCCATCTAGTCCTGTATCCTGACAATGGCCAACATCAGAAGTTTCTGAGGAAGGTGTAAGAGCCCTGCAGTAGGCAAATGTGGAATAATCTCTGCCACACACACGGTCTCATCCTGGTCTCTACTAGTTACACATTTTCTTAAACCCTAAATCACGAAGTTTAATATCATTGCAAAATTTGATAACACTGTAAAATCATGTTATCCATAGAAATGATTAATCCTTTTTAGAATCTGAGTTCTTGGCCTCAATGACTTTCAATGTTTGTGAGTTCCACAGTCTAATTAGCCATTATGTGGAAGAAGTATTTTTTACCAGTTCTGAATTTACTACTTTTTAATGTTATTTTTCTTGTATTAGGAAACAGGAAGAAGAAGAAAAATCACAGTCTACTTTCTCGATAACATTCATTATTTTACAATACTTGTATTATGTCTCCTCTAAGATAAACAGTCTTTTCATATGAGAGCTTTTTCATGCCCTGTCTTCTTGAGATGATGTTCTGCAACATATAACTAGAGCATTTCTTCGGCTATGGGCCTGGGGCCTGAATTTCAAAGGTGCTATGCATTTGCAATGCCAGATAAAGTCAATGGGAGCTACTGGAGCTCAGTACCTCTAAAAATTAGACCTATACAGTCTCTTGAGAAATAGAATGTTATTCCACTGTATCTTCCCACCCAATCTTTTCCTTGCCCTCACAAGACAGATACTGGGCAGTTAGGTAGTATGAATTAGTTCTTCTGTAGCCTGTAACAGAGGGAACAAAGAAATTGCCTTTTTCTCTTTTTAATAATAGGCAGAATATTATTCTATTAAATGCCTTACATCTCCCAAATACTGCCGTCTCAGCATCAAAGCCTGAGTTGGTGTGCATATTTCTACCCTAATAACTAGCTGAAGACTTGAAGTAGATTTCTCTCCCTTCCCCCTTCTCACCTTTCTCCTCCCAACACTGTTTAAACAGAACCGGCAAAGCTTTTCCAAAGAACAATTTTGATTACTCTGGCCTCTGAAGGATTTTTTGCCTCTATTCCCTTATCCTCAAGGGGCATAAAGGGCAGAGAATAAAGTGGCCTTTCTAGTCCTTTATGTTTTAACTCAAAAAGCATTAATAAAAAGCCCTGGAGTGCTGTGAAATGAAAACAAATAAGTAAAATAGAGAAGCAATGAAAAATCCACAGTTCTGCCTGAGAACTGCTCCATTGAAGGAACCCTTTGAGGGAAATGGGGACTGTGCGTTTAACTCAAGACAACTGGGCTTCTAATAAAGCAGAGTGTTTGAATCCCATAAATTCAAATCTTTATTTAGCTTCCATGATTATCCAACCAATCTTCACTTTATACTAAACAAGGCCAAAAAGGACAAATTCAAACCTGAAATGAATGGATGCAACTGCTGGGCGAAGTTCCATCTGCTGTCACTGGGTCTGAATTTGATGTTCAGTATTTGCAGGCCACTAGGAGCTCAGCCTGGTATTGGGGACTAAGGAGTAGTTTGAGTGGAATAGCTGAATGTCCTGCTTAACCAGAAGTCTTACATTAAGGCCCGGTCTACACTTACCTTTGCGATTCCACGGCAAGTCAACGGGAGATACGCAAGTGATATAAATCACTTGCGTATCTCCCTTCGACTTTGCAGTGTCTCCTCTGCGCGCCGTCTACACTGCGCTGCGTTGAAGGGAACAGCATCGAAGGGATGCCACTTACTGGGGTGGTTTTCCTGCGTCGCTTGCTGGATCGACTGAGCGGGTATACACAGACCGCTCAGTCAATCCAGAGTGGTCAATCTGATGGTGGCGAATTTGCTGTTGTCAGTGTGGACCCAGCCTAAGTGAATACACCATACTGGTCCTTTTGAAAAGCACAAAGGCCACAAACATGCTAATTTAAAACCTATGCCAGAGACCTCAAAGTCCCCGGGGCAGTCTTCACTTTAATCTTTTCAAGTAATAACATTATATTTGTTTTCAACACATTTTGTGAGAAAATAGCAATTTTCATGTAAGTGGATTCCCAAAGCAATTAAACTTCCTTGATTATATAAATGAATCAATTTACCTACCACTGAAGTGCAACCACCTCTGAGGTGAAACATGGACATTGTTTCACAGTTTGCAGAAACATTCAGCAACAGTACAGTTTAGGACAGGAAATGGAGACTATCAAATGTAACAGGAATTGGAGGGGAGAGTTAGGAACTGAGGGACCTGAATTAAAAAAACTGAGCCAGAACATCAAGGTTAATACCCAATTTCCAGCCCCCAAAAGTAGTCTGTTTCTCTGGAAAATGGCACCTTTAGTAGTCGCTAGCACTAGGCCTGATTCTGAGACCACTCTATTCCTTCAGCTCCTTTTCAGAATCAGGTCCACTGTGCTGGGGCATGAGAGTCTGCACTGAGAAAAGCCAGCAACTAAGCCACCAGCATCAGTTTCTCAAAAGATCTTGATCTTCCATGAAAGTTCTGACCCAGCTCAACCCCGCTTTAGCTTGCGCAATCTGATGAGAACACAACTCAGGATGGCTTGGTCACAGCCAGCGTAACGAGGCTGAAGTATGCAACCTTCAGTTCCGAATGCCTTGTTTAGAAGGAATCACAATGAAATCTGCCTCAGCAGCTTCTGGCCTACTAGTGTCATTGTGTGCTCAGACTTTCAGAGAGAGGACTAAGCTATTCATAAGCTTGCATTAAAACGATGACTTCGGTTTTAAGTGACACACGCTTTTGTTATTTTAGTGCAAGTCTCTGTGTGAACCCTTATTATTTTGGAATAAAAATATCTTAAATTGGTTTTAAGTCTTTTTGCCAGTCGCTGGTATGAATTACAATTACAACTAATTCAACTATTGCAGTGCAACTGCGTGCAGACACATCCTGAGTTATTGCGCTATGTCCCTTCTGCCCTCCCCTACCTCTCCAAAGACCTATACATTGCCAAAAATGTGAGTGTAGTCCATGGAGAGGAGAGTCCTGTGTTCCATGACGGGCAACAGGTACCAAGCTGGAGGAAATCCTCTTGCCTTTCCCACAAACTCCTCATTTCATCTGGCCTTCCAAGCAGCTTGTTTACAGCTAGCCACTGGAGTGCTGATCAAACCTTTCTACACGCTGCTTTTAATCCAGGGATCATTACCCAAAGGGGTATTACCAGAAGCTGTCTAGAGGGCTGTGACTTACTTAACTAAAGTTGTTCTGCTCAACTGATGATATACAGATTCTCTTCAGGTGTCAGGAATGTACCACAAGCACACACTCCTCTCTCAGGGAACTGCCGTGCTGTGGATGCTGGTGTAGAGGGCTCTAGGGCCTGTTTATAGAGGACTAATTTGTGCTGATGTCACCGGGGGGTGGGATGAGGGAGTAGGAGCTGGCTTGTTTTATGTTAGTGATGTCATTTATTTATTTATTTGGAATTAAACAGAGTAACATACAATCATCTCTCTGGGGCTTTAGGTGTCCTTGCAATCAATGAAGAGATACGATACAAAAGCAAAGTGAAACAACAGCACATTCCTCCCCAACCCCATGCCAACCACTATGCAGCAGCAGATTATAAAATCAAAATCTCCCACTGTCACATTCCACAAAAAAACCATGTACCAACCATCTGAGCCCTCGTCAAACAGAAGGACTGCACAGTGTGCCTGAAGGGTCAACAAATTCCAGCTGTCTAAGATCAAGATGGAAGGAGTTGATTCGTAAATCGAGAGCCTTCCCAGAGAATGCTGATAGACCATCTTTTTCTTTATATAACAAGGGAAAGAAAGAGGCAGCTTTCAGATAAGCAAGTTCCAGACCACTTAAAGAAAAAGAATCCCTTAAACTTTGCCAGGCAACCACCACAGATCCTGGAATATTGAGTTTCAGCTTCCAAATGGATTTAAACTTCCAACTTGACTTAAAGAATTTGACACTGAAGTAATGTAGTGGTGACAAAACCATAGATTATTTTAGCAAGATCTGTATCTGGGAGGACAGATCACAACCTCCTCACCAGATATATGGAAAATTAAGCAGTCCTGGTCACTAATCCTTTTTGGTCAGCAAACAGCAGCTGAGAAACTAACTCTACCCACAAGTGGCAAGCTCTATAACAAATGATGATCCAACACATTCAGTCAGGCGAGCTAATATAACATCCACCAAATCATCTAGTTACTTCCCCCAACCAACTGTAGCATTATCTGGATTAAGTCTCAGCAAACTTGCTCTCATCCATTCTAGAATCTCACGAGACACTAGAAAAGATACCCGTTCACACTCTCTGATCTAGAATTATAGAAGATTAGGGTTGTCAAGGACCTCAGGAGGTCATCTAGTCCAACCCCCTGCTCAAAGCAGGACCAACCCCAACTCAATCATTCCAGCCAGGGCTTTATCATGCCAGGACTTAAAAACTTCCAAGGATAGAAATTCCACCACCTCCCTAGGTAACCAATTCCAGTGCTTCACCACCCTCCTAGTGAAAAGCTTTTTCCTAATAGCCAACTTAGACCTCCCCCACTGCAACTTGAGACCATTGCTTCTTGTTCTGTCATATACTACCACTGAGAACAGCCTAGCTCCATCCTCATTGGAACCCCCCTTCAGGTAGCTGAAGGCTGCAATCAAATCCCTCCCCCCACTCTTCTTTTCTGCAGACTACATAAGCCCAGTTCCCTCAGCCTCTCCGCATAAGTTATGTGCTCCAGCCCCCTAATAATTTTTGTTGCCCTCTGCTGGACTCTCTCCAATTTGTCCACAACCTTTCTGTAGTGGGAGGCCCAAAACTGGACACAATAATCCAAATGTGGTCTCAACAGTGCCAAATAGAGGGGAATAATCACTTCCCTCCATCTGCTTGCAAGGCTCCTGTTAATGCAGCCCAATATGCCATTAGCCTTCTTGGCAACCACGGCACACTGCAGACACATATCCAGCTTCATGTCCACTCTAACCTCCAGGCCCTTTTCTGCAGAACTGTTACTTAGCCGTTGGTCCCCAGTCTGTAGCTGTGCACGGGATTCTTTAGTCCTAAGTGCAGGACTCTGCACTTGTCCTTGTTGAACCTCATCAGATTTCTTTTGGCCCAATCCTCCAATTTGTCTAAGTGACTTTGTATCCTATCCCTAGCCTCCAGCACATCTACTACTACCCCCAGCTTAGTGTCATCTGAAAACTTGCTGAGGGTGTAATCCACCCCATCATCCAGATCATTAAAGAAAAATGTTGAACAAAACTGGCCCTAGGATTGACCCCTGGGACACTCCGCTTGATACCGGCAGCCAACTAGACATCGAGCCATTGATCATTACTCATTGAGCACGATGATTTTGCTATCTTTCTAGCCACTTGATAGTCCGTTCATCCAAGCCATAACTTCTTTAACTTGCTGGCAAGAATACTGTGGGACATCGTATCAAAAGTTTTGCTAAAGTCAAGATATATCACACACACGCTTTCCCCACATCCACAGAGCCAGTCATCTCATCATAGAAGGCAACTGGGTTAGTTAGTCATGACTTGCGCTTGGTGAATCCATGCTGATTGTTCCCTATCACCTTTCTCTCATCTAAGTGCTTCAAAATGGAGTCCTTGAGGACCTGCTCCATAACTTTTCCAGGGACTGAAGTGAGGCTGATTGGTCTGTAGATCCCCAGATCCTCCTCTTTTTTAAACAATGGGCACTATATTTGCCTTTTTCCAATTGCCTGGAACCTCTACCAATCACCACGAGTTTTCAAAGATAATGGCCAATGTCACTGCTATCACATCAGCCAACTCCCTCAGCACCCTCAGGTGCACTGCATCTGGCCCCATGGACTTGTGCATGTCCAGTTTTCCTAAATAGTCCTGAACTTGTTCTTTCACCACTGTGGGCTGCTCACTTCCTCCTCATACTGTGCTGCCCAGTGCAGTAGTCTGGGAGCTGACCATGTCTGTGAAGACACAGGCAAAAAAAGCATTGAGTACTTCAGCTTTCTCCACATCCTCTGTCACTAGGTTACCTCCCCCTTTCTGTAAGGGGCCCACACTTTCCTGATCTCCTTCTTCTTGTTAACATACCTGTAGGAACCCTTCTTGTTCCCCTTCATGTCCCTTGCTAGCTGCAACTCCAACTGTGCTTTGGCCTTCCTGATTTCACTCCTGTGTGCTCGAGCAGTATTTTTTATACTCCTTCCTGGTCATCTGAACAAGCTTCTACTTCTTGTAAGCTTCCTTTTTGTGTCAAGCTCATCGAAGATTTCATGATAAGCCAAGCTGGTCGCCTGCCATGTTTACTAGTGGTTCGGCCTATCGGGATGGTTTGTTCCAGCGCCAAAATCCCAAAAGCCTTTGACCTAGCTCTCTAACTCTCCTAAGTCTCACAGGCCCATTGACTAAGAGTTGATAGAACAGAACATTGTGATACTCCACATTAGCGAGTCCTAGGGCCCAAAGAGCATGCATCCACCTTTGCCTTCTGGAATGTCTTGGTGAAAAAGGAGCAAAGCCACCAAAGAGCATCCTCATCTGCTCTGATCAGGGGGTGCCCTAAGGACCTGAAAGCAAAATATAGGTACAGCTGTTGGTTCAAAGGCATTTAAGCACCCGACCCACACCAGTGCTGTTGGATAATATTTCCTGCATCTCCTATAACTCTCAAAGACACACAGAGGAATTCTTTGGCAATATCCAATAACAGAATATAAGGGTTTAAAAGAGAATGGTTAAAAAAGTCACAGAGTGACTGGCTACTCTTTAAATAGTGGCTTTCAATCTATGGGCTATTGTTGGCCTGCAGTGCTATTTTTGTTCCAAGGGAGAGGAAGGATGGCTGTAAAGAAGGCAGTGGATTGGGAGTGGGAGATCTGCCTTCTGCCACACACTCACTGTATGACCTTGGGTAAATCACAATCGCTCTGCTGACATTCTTCAGTCTATTAAAATGAGACAATATCATCTACTTTATAGGCTGTCATGAGGCTAAATTAATTAATGTTTGAGAGGCACTTGGATACTATGCTGATGGACACCATAGCAAAGCCTGTCATAACAATAAATCTATGGCAAAGCACATGCAATTGAAACAGAAATCAGCCCTGCCATCCTGGAAGTTTCAGTTGTTCATGCATTGATTTGAGCAGTGCACCTTCCTGCAGGCCTCTGCCTGTTTAGATGGCTGAGCAAAACTAAAATCTGTTGACAAGTCAGGTTCTTTTATGTAAATATAGGTCAGATCAAAAGTGTGGATGACATCAAAATTGCAGAGAGCACCAAAAACATGAAGAGACAGAACTAAACTGCAAGGTGGCTTGGACAGATTAGTGCAGTGGAGGTGGCAAGCATGTCTCATCTAAGTTACATCCCCCTTTGTGTTTTCTGCCTCTCCGCTTTAGCATCCACTGCAAATCTGATCATGGTTGAATTTACATCAAAGAAACACCTAGCAGAGTCTTAGACAAAAAACTTTTGTTCCAGCAATCCAAACAAACACAGCTGGTATGTATGTGTGGGTTGCAGGGACAGGTTGGGAATCAGAGCTCCAGCAAACCCACACAGGGGGAGGAAGCTTTGCTTGAAAATTAAATGTGCAGTGGAAACCTTCCATGACCACAGGATAGCTTTGATTCAGCTGTGCAGCCTGTGACAGAAGCAGCCCCCTTGGACCATTGGAAGAGTACCATTCAACACCAGCAGGCCACAAGCCTTAGTTTGAGAGCTACTGTTCTATATGAACTGGGTTCCAGAGACAGGAAGGCAAGCAACAGAGATTCTCCATTTTGACAACTGATGGGGCCAGACAGATCCCCCATGTAACACCACTGGAAACACACTCACAAAGAGCCAAAAGAAAGGAAGGATTTATTTTTTGCTAGTACACATGGCTTGGTCTCATTTTCCCAGATTACAACAACCTATATGGTGATCATATTCACCTGGATCTAGTGGATATGAGATACAATAAAGGTTCTTTTCAGCCCCTTCCATGCTCCCCTCAACGCAGCCATAAATCACTCTCTTTCCTTCTAGCTTCCTATAAGATGTATGTAAAGCTGTGAGTAACATCACTTTTGAATTGTTGTGTCCTTCTGAAAATATATCCTATTTTGCAAAGGACATTGAAAGGACATTTACAGTGCCCTACTGCTAGGATAACATTGCCTATGCTTTTTGAGGTATATGGTTTAGCAGTTACTTTGCTGTCCAGTAGATCTGGAACGAGCAGTAATTTTCCCCCTTGATGATGTTATTTTTCACAATGAGACCACTCTTAATAGAGGACTATGACTGAATCCTGCTTACCGAATGATTTAACTACCTAGGAAAGACAATCCAATAGATGGAATACCACAGCCATAGTAATGCATGGTTCAACATACAAAAAAAGTGACAGCTTAAATTTTTGCTTTACACTTGGATTTTCACAGTTAAAAATTGTAGCAATAATCACCACCAGGTCACATGTTAAATGGTAGTTAGTGACCAACTGAGTTAAGACACTTCAGCTTTCCCATACAATGATTAACTGCCAGGAAATGTCCCTCACATGAAATACATGCAGAAAAATGGGATACAACCGACACAACAAGCTCTTCTGAGGCCCCATTAGCTTTCATATACCTGTCATTACTCCGACAGCCTAAGTCAGATGCTCCTTCCAGATCAGGATAGAGATGCTAGCACTGAGTAGTGTCAGGCAGAGAGTTACCTTACCTGATTCAGAGGCATCCTTCACTGCATCATGGTTATTTCATATGGTGCTGTTCAATTATAAACTTAGGCATATAAGCAATGGAGCATTAACGAAACAGAAACCTACTTTGCGTACTTACGTCCATGCCCCCCAACAATACGGAATGGCTTCCAAGAATGGGAAATGTGGGAGTCAAGGCACAGAATGTCTTACCAGAATGTAGCAACCAAGGGAGAACCTGGTCAACTGAAATGGTCAGGACAAACAAGTTGGGATGCTTTTAGGAAGCCATGGCTGTAGATATCCACAGCAAACCATCTTCTCTTACCAAGACAGGATCCGTCTAGTCGTGCTGACGTGCTTGGAAAAACTATAGGCACATCAACAGCCTTAGAGCTGCTGGGGAGCCTCAACACATTTTTAAATTTAAAAAACAAAACACTCAGGCTCTGTGACATGAAAGATAAATTAATTCACAATACCACAGGCTGCATCACTTAAATGAAGGAATGTTCTAACCACCTGTTTATGAGCAAAACCCAGTCACAAAAACAGCTGTAAACAGCAGACAGGAGTGAACAACAATAACAATTTCCCATCTCTTTCCACACATATAATCGCATTTAAATCATGTAGCATCACAGAAGAATTGTATAGAGCTGATTGTAATTGACGTAATTACCCGTATGCATTTCTCCACTACATAGTTTTGTGCTGTAAACCTGATTGTGTTAAAAGTAAACAGTACTTTTGAAACCCCAAAGCAATAGGAAGACAATTCCTCCCTGATCCCCTTAACTTTCTTATCCCCTCCCCCATCGTCTTAGATTGCTATACATGCAGAGAAAATAACCCCCAAGAGTTTTAAAAACTTAAACACACACTTCAAACCCCAAGGCAGACATTGAAATAACACAATAAAAATGTTTTAAGCTCTTTTTGGTGAAATGGGTTTAGACTCAGAGGCGAAATGAGAGATGAGTAGGTAAAGGATGTTTATGTACTTATTGAGGCTACACAATTAAACCATCTGGGAATATATGGGCAGCCAAACATCTTACAGGCAAACTTCTCACCCGAAAAGCTCTGAAATATCTCAGGAGATGTAGTTAGTGGATTTGATACCCAGATGATACTTCCCCCTTGCACATATATTGGCATCAGGAAACATAAGAGCAGGAATGAAACAGTACCAGGATAAAGGGCTCATTTCAGAGGGGACGCCAGTATGGAGAAATGTGCAAGGATGGCTTATCAACTACATAATCATGTCCTTAACTCCATGTTGCTCTTAAATAACTGATCCTTGGAGGCTTCAACTCAGCCATGCATGATCCTTGCACTTCTGGTATGAGGGCTTCGGAGGAGAGAGCAGCTCTGCAGTCAAATGTCCCATTAGTTATATAAAGAATTCAAGTGTGACAAAATGCATCTAGTTCAATTACACAACAATCATTTATTAGGCATGGGGGGTGGGATAAACAAAATATGATGCAAAGAGATGGGTGGCTGAGATGGCCAACTGTTCTGAACAACAGCTAAAAATTGGAATCTAGACATTAAAGTTCAAAGGGATAAACTAACCAAAATTTGGAAGACATTGTAACGAAGCCTCACTTACTAAACATGGAAGATGTATGTAAAATAGAACGAATTAGACACCCTGGTGGACACATAGAAGAATACAAAGCCTGGAACATTCTCCTGTCCACTGATCCCTTGTAAAAAAAAAAAAAAAAACAGATATCAAGTGCTGGAGACATCCACTTTTAGTTTGATTAGGTAAAGCACTTTTGAAAAATCCTAGCCCTAAAAATAATTTGAAAACCCTAACGCCAACATGCAATAGATGATCCCCAGGTAACTGGATTCCAGTTAGTTATCACCACTCGTAATTAAGTTCAATACCTTAACTTACCAGGGGTTTGAGGGGGGAGCATGGAAGTTTTCAGATAGGCATGTGACCAGAGTTATGTACTGCCTATGGATAAAAAGAATTTCTTGTGTGTCTTTTTTTTTTTTTTTTAATCTACCAGCTGTCCTGGGTTCCACAATCTCCCTGAAGTGCTTTAGTCTGAGCCCCATAGTGTATCTTAGTACCTTTTAGGGACTCACTTCAAGAGGTGACACAATACTACGTAGTAATCTTTCTCCCCCCACCCCAGTCATCAATGAAAGTGTTTATTGGGTTGCAGCTGGGATGACACATGACCTGCTCACAGCCTCCTGATTTCAAACCTCAGATGGCAACAAAAAGCCTTTCCTCTTAAGCACAGGCAAGGGAAACTGATCCAATGCTGGGATTTGTAGTTTATGGGGCTTGTACTGCTCTACACAGCCAAGCATTCTCTCTCTGGAAAGAAAAAAGCAAGAGGTACAGTGTCCAAACGTTTTGCGGTCTCAGTTCCCGAAGTCTTTGCACATGGCTGGAGTCTGAAAGCGTCCTTTAAACTTTGTCAGTTTGTGTGCTTATTCGTAAGGGGATGTGGGACTCAACTGGGGGGTATAAAATTGATGTAGTTACAGGAATGACGCCTTACGCAGATATAATTCCTATCAAACCAGAGTGATGGCAATTCTGAAGGTTTCAGAACAAGTGGTAAAATAAATTAACATAATCCAACTTGTGTGTGGATACAAGACAATGTCTACCAAAAATCAGGAAAGTTATACTATTGCAACTTTCCCATGTATTATCCAGTATCAGCAAAGTTTGTCCTCCAAGACAAATTCCCAACCACTTTTACAGAACGTTGTCACCTTGGGAGGAAAGGTCACCATTCCCCATGTGCTAAAGTACATGTCACACCACCTGAGAATTGCCTATGCTCCCTATGTATTTTGAGTCACTTTTAATGTGAAATAATCAAAATCTCAGCTATCTAGCCAACACTGAGACTGGTGTTGCCCTAAATTTATCATCAGACAAACAGCATGAAAACTCTATTGTGCTTCTCACTTACTACGTGAACTAGGGTTCATGAAATGAGCTAACCAGATGCACTGTAGTCCCAGCTGTCAAAGCAGATGTTTTCAGGGTAGGATTTCTGTGTGTTTGTTTTAAACAATAGTCAGTTTGCATACCTTTTGTACCCTCTAGTCATAAATCTCAGAAGGTTACACAAAGAAACCTACACAAAACCCTTTGGAGGTAGGCGTTCCCTCCATTTAACAGCTGGACAAGTGAGGAAGAGAGGTTAGCAAACAGATTTGCAAATGTAGCCTCAAATTTTGGATGGCTTGAATTCTGGGTACCTACCTTGAGATGAAAAGAGCTTGAATTTCGGAGGTAATGAGCACCTAGAGCTTACATTGACTTAACTGAAATTCTGGGTGCTTGGCACCTCTGAAAAACAGGCCTTTGAGGTTTAAAATTGGGACATCAAGAATTAGAGACGACTTTTCATAATCATGACCAAATTACTTGTCCAAAGTCACTCACAACAACAAGTCAGTGGCAGAGAATGGATTTAAAACCAAGGAGATCTGACTCCCACTCTAACTACTAGATGACAGCACTCCCTCAGAACTAAAGTCATATAAGAAATAAAAAACTAAATAAACAAACCACACTTTTTAAGAATTCCTTTGCAATGACTTAAAGAAGATTTTTTTTTTAAATTAAATGTAAAATATAATCAGGTATATTGGGTAGGCTGGTGGTTTGTAAGCAACATTTGGTGCTATCACTAGACTCTGTGTACTTCCAGCATTTAGAAATGTATATGCAGATGTCAAGATGTGAAAATATGGAGCCAAAATCTCCTCAGTGTCAGACCAATGTTGACTCAGGGAGGAGTTTGACCTCATTGTCCCTTCTAACTGTAGTGGGAAAGAGGAATGTGCAGATCTCTGCTCTGCATCTAAAAGGTAAGATGCAGGATTTTGTTACAGTCTCATTTCACGGTGGTAAAAATTCAAGGAGGGTCTGAGGCAGGGTACGTTGTCCACTTTGTAGGGATTGTGTTTCTATTTTTTTTAAGTAGACTATAGATATGGCTAATATTAAAATCATATGAAAAGAGGTGGTGGCTGGAAGAAAATCTCTGGGGTATAGGAGCAACATTAAGGTAGTTTGGGGAATCTTAGCTATGAGTTGCCAGGTTGCAATGATTTGTCTTTTCATAAATTTCACCTTCTGTTAAAAATATCTTGGCTATAGATTACACAAACTCCATCTGAAAATATTATAAAGAAGATTGTAGGAGATATAAAGGATATGTCTTTATGACCGTAACTATGTCTTATTCCCCATTAGCTGTCTAATTTAGAATGCAACTCCTTGGAGCAGGAACCTTTGAGATGATGCTTTTCCCAATGTGATCGAAAAACGTAACACAAAGTCCAAACTCACCCTTTTCCTGGGGCTTGACTACATTGATCCAGAAATCAACAATAAGGATACACATTTTTGCTCGATTTCTTTTCCTAGAGTTCCTACTTCAGGACTGCTCTGCCTCACCTTAGCTCCATTCTCTCAAGGGAAAGCAGGCCACCTGTCTCAATGAGTCAGCAGAATGCCTGTAACTATTTCCCAGCAGGATCACTGCCAGCTAACTCCAGGTGGAATGTTTCAAGCCAACATTACCGGTATGTTACAGGCTCTTCCTGTATATGGTGGGCATAAATATTAACATGCTAACAATCTGGAGAGATACATCTTTCTCCATAGGATGCTCCCTGACTTGATCTGCCTTCC
Organism: Mesoclemmys tuberculata; assembly: GCA_007922155.1. Lineage (NCBI taxonomy): Eukaryota > Metazoa > Chordata > Testudines > Chelidae > Mesoclemmys > Mesoclemmys tuberculata. The sequence goes on from ML675611.1 coordinate 37,444,462, forward strand.
GAACAACTAGTTACACAATTGGACAAGCCATCAACCTACAGAGAAGCATGGCAGTATTCGTCACAGTGTTAGTCAATCATGTATTACTCAGAACACTTCAGGGGGCACTACATAAAGGGGAACTGAAATGCTTTGAAGAAAACAACCAAAAATGAAATCTTACCTCATTAAGACACATGTGGGCATCAACATTACAAATATAGTTAAAAACAAAAAAGGGTTCAATTAATTTCTTCCTCCACTTATTTACCAAGAACCAAAATCTATTAATAGTACTTTGTACTCTATAGACCATTCGTATCTTGCAGCATTTCACACACCTTAATGGCTGCTATTATCATTCTTATTCTGCAGAATAAGGAGAAATGAGACACAGAGAGGATCTATGACCTAGCTGAGGCTAACAAGAGCCAAGTAGACCTGACTCTAGACCTCTTACTCTATCCGTTAGACAACTCTTTGTCAAGTGAGGATTCTACATTTCTTCAGAAAGTGTGGATGACGTTACAGCTACCTAAAATCTGCTTTGGGTGCTAGTTCGATCTGCTTTTTCAGGAGACACACAAACGCAAGAGCCATCAAGCTAATCTTCGTTGGCAGAAGGCTTTTCAGTTACTTAAATTCGTAAGATTGCCTGGGCAATGGAGGAGCACATCTAGGAAGATTATTACATACGTAGCTTTACAAAAAAGGTAAATGGGTACAGTATCATAGAAAGACACAGAGCCTAATTCTCAATGTCTCCATTCTGCAAGTGGGGAGGGAAAGAGGTGGCCTGCCAGAGAGGTGAAAAGAGGCCTTTGTATAATTAAGAATAAGGCCCAGAGAGTGGTAAGTGTTCATTAGGGTTAACTGGAGTCAAAGATCAAGTGGGTTTTCACAAGTGGTTTGAATGCTGAGAAGGAGGGGACTTGGCATTTGCTATGTAATCTTGGGAAAGCTGGTCTCAGCCTAAGGGGCCGAATCAGGAAGAGTGGATGGAGGAGACAAATGGAACAGAGATGAGAAAAGCCGAGGTGGAGTGTAAGGAACAGGAAGAAAGGAAGACAGATGTAGGATGGGACAGAGACTGCAAGCAAGAAAGAAAAGCCTCACATTCATATGGAAAATGAGAAGGCAGTGACGACATTTAGAAATGGGGAGAGACTTGGTCAGAGCAACTACAGGGCAGCAGCATTTTGGATGCGCAGAAGGGAAAGTAGACGAGACGGAGAATGGTGGAATAGTCAAATATTGGAAGTTAGCACAAAATGGAGTCTTGGCAACAAGGAAAAAGTGAGGAGGAAGGAATGTGTTTTGAAGAAGGAGCAGAAGGATGTGGTAAGGGCCTAGATGTGAGGAGAGAAGGAACTAGAGAAAATCAAGGGTACATTAAAGTAGTGAGCCTGGGTAACAGGGAAGATGATGGTGATACCAACAATGACAGAGAAGAGGGGATGGGAGAAGGTTTGTAGAAAGCTTCATTTTCAACATGAAGGTGGTGATGAGACATCTAACAGGGGACGGTGGAGATGCTGATTGGAGAGGGATGGGTCAGTTTTCCCTGGGGACTGGGGAAACCAGAGCAGAGACATTTGCTGAAGTCATGGGATCAACTGAGATCACCTAGACACAGAGTGTAGAGAAAAGACGAGTGGGGAAGCAAAGAACAGCCAGTGAGATAGGAAGAGAACAGGCATTGCACTCCAGTGAGGAGAGAGCAATCAGCCACAGCAGCAGCAGCAGATAGATCAAGGAGAATAAGGAAAGAGAGAGGTGGGGTACTGGACACTGAAGCAGGTGGTTGGCAACTTTTCACAAGCATGGTCTCATTGAAGCAGAGGTATCAAAAAAGACTAGAATAAGGAATATTTAGGCAATGGGAACAGACACTCACTCCATGAATAAGATACAAAGATAAGGTATATAGCATAAGCTGGTACCAGGGAGGGTTTATTTTAGGTAGGTAAGGAAGGGTTGTCTTTGAAAGTAGGGGAAGGAACTGAGAGAGAGGTGGAGGATAAGGCAAAGAGAAGGGATGTCAGATTAAGTGAAGGGAGGATGTGGAAGGTGATAGGGTTAAGAGAACAGACTGTGGAATTAGTAGATAAGGGAAACCTCAGATTTCCTCACAGATAGTGTCAATGTTGCCTTTGAAGAAGACAGCAAGATCTTGAGCAGAGCAAGGAGAAACCTTGAGTGGAAGACTTAAGGACAGAATCAGATGCAAAATTATTTAAACAAGGGAATAGAGTTAAGAGAAGAACGAACAAGTCTGCTGCAGTGAGAAAGTCTACAGAGGAATAGAGCTTTCCACAGTGATGCTCCCAGAAAGGAGGAGGCAGATGAGAATGCATAGCTAGGGCTGAGGATACGGGCAAAAAAATAAAAAAAAACCCAACGAGGATATTGACTATTCAGACAAGGAGAACATTACAGAAAGAGACAGAGAAAGGAAGGGGGACAGGGAAGGTAAGAATGAGTTAAAAACAGTGAAAAGCGAGAAAGGTCAAGAGACTGAGATTGTAGAAAGTATTAAGTGACAAATCAGATGGAGAGGGAGTGTGAGTGATGATAAAGGTCAAAGTATGGTGATCAGGAGAGCAGGAAAGAGCTGGAAAAATCAGAAAGCAAAAGTCATGATAAAAGCCAGGTAAAGTGAGTGGATAAATGAGTCCATCGATTGTTTAGGACTAGAACCAATGGTGAGAGAGAAACTCTCAGGTGTAAGGGCTCACAAAGGTGGAAAATGAAGTCTCCCAAGATCAGGGTGGAGGGTTATGGAAACAGGTCAGATACAAAGGCATCAAAGTCAGAATAGAAGGAAAAGGGAAAGTAAGGAAAGAAGCGAAGAGAGAAAAATCAGATGGAATTAACTTCAAAAGGGAGAATGGTGTGAGAGGAAAGAGGTGAAGAGAGCTGAGTGAGGCAGAAAAGGAAGGAAAAGAGCCTGCACAGCCTATTGGATTTGGGGAATGGGAGGTGTCAAATGCATGGACAGTGTCTTCATGTGTGTTTGTGTATCTCCCACCACAGCAGACTTCTGATCCTGATTGGGGTCTCTGGGTACTACTGTAATATAAATATCAAATAAAGGAGGATGTATGGGAAAGAGCATTGCAAATATGGTACATTCAAGACTGTTGGGGAAGTAGGAAGGAAAGCAATGTGGCAGAAGTGTAACAGGTAATATTGCAAGAGACATTAAATCACAAGTCACTGACCATTGTGACACACTGTGCCTTTAACTAGCACCCTGAATCCCCCATATTCACCACTATGGTATGATTATGATACGTTTTGTATCGCATATGCCTTGTGAGGTATTATTTTAAAAGTCTTGATCTGCTGAACATTAATATTCTGTTGGATTGTATGTGTTATCATTGTATATGAAGTTTTGTTATGTATGGGTTACTGAAATATGTTGTGAGGCTGGGAACATTCACAATCAACCTTCCAGTAACAACAAAGGACCAACCAGACATGTGCTGATGGCCCATCAAAGGGAATCCACTCTCTCAATGGCCATCTGAGACTTCTCAGAAAGAGCACAGAAGCAATGGAGACTGCCTGTCCAATGGGGGCTGCTTGACCCCCACGTCACTGCAAGGATCTTTCTAGCAGCTAGGAGACGGTATAAAAAGAGAAAGTGACATCAGTTGGCCTCTCCCCCTGTCTCCCATCTCAACAGTTGGAAGATTGTCTGAAAGACAAAGACTTGGAACTATGGAGATTGGTCCCAGACTGGAAAGGAAGCCTAGTCTGTGTATTGAGGAACTGTAACCTGCTTGTACCATCTGTCAGGGTGAGACATTTTTTGATTCAACTCTTGCTTGGACTAAAAGTTTAGGATTTAGAATACATGTTTACCTTTTATTGTCTTAAGGTAACTCTTTCTGACCTTTATGCCTACCACTTATAATCACATAAAATCTATCCTTCTGTAGTTAATAAACCTGTTTTATATTTTACCCAAAACAATGTGTTTTGGTTGAAGTGCTTGGGAAATCTCAGCTCAGTTTACAAAGTCTAGTGTGTGTCCACTCCACACTGAGGGAATGGCAAACTAATGAACTTGCGCTGCCCAAGGGAGTTTTGAGCAGTGTAAGACGGAATAGTCCTGAGGTGTAGTGCTGGAGCTGGATGGAACTGACTGGAGCCTTTCTATTGATGGTTCATGAGTGACTGGGAAATCATTCATGTAACCCTGTTGGGTGTGTCCCTGCCTGTGGATGTCTGTGTAAGTGCACTGCCTGTCAGAGGTTTGTAGCTTGACATCAGCATCACAGTATCAGAGATGGCCCTGGATTTGGAGGGCTTAGTGATCCCACTGTCCAGATTGCACTCCAGGGACCCTATCACAGCCATAATATTGCAAGCCAGATTAAATCACAGGTCACTGACCATTGATATGGCAGAGAATGTCCAAAAAGTGTTCAGGGAGGAGATGGTCAATGCTGTGTACATGGCAGAGGAAAGAAAGAGTTAGCAAGAACCAGAGGAAGACTAAGAAAAGGTATAAGTATAGAGAAGCAAAGGCCAATGCCTCTGGGACACCTGTGGAAAGGGTAGAGAAGCACACACTTCAGCCTGTGTCTGCAAATGGCTGCAAGCACACAGCTTCCTTAGGCACTGCTCGTCAGCCACATCTGGCAAAGCCATAACCTTAAGTGCGCTGCTTTCCAGAGGCGCTGGTAGCTCCCAAAGATGGGGGCTGCTGAGATGCATGTTTCTAGCACTGTCAGAAGTTGGGGACACTGTAAGAGAGGATCACATAGGAAGGTGGTAGTTGCTTGTTCTGTAGCGCACTGCTGAAGGGCTTTCAGTTACAGAAGCAGAGAGAAGTGACAATCTGAGGGCATCATAATTCTACTCAACACTTCCACAGGTCTTTCCATCTTCAAAGTCCTTTGTAAATTACCTCATACAGCCATTCAACCCCACCCTACTGCAAACTCCACTGGAAGCCTTCACCTAGGCTCCATTAGTTTCTACTGGTGGACCAGTAGTCCCAAGGACACAGTAACCTATTATTAGATTTACTGTTCTGTTCTAAAACTTAGTTGGCCAGCAAAGTGAGGCCTAATATTCAACTTGATGGCTTTCTGTTTGAATCTCTGTAACATGATAACTTTGGAAGACCAATCAATTACAACTTTGCAGGCAATGTTTAAGGCACCAGTGGGAAGGCCCTTACTGATCTGAGTGACAATAGGAAAACCAAAACTCTGGAAAAGCCTGATTTCCACACAGTGCCAATTTGGGGCTGCAGGCAGAGGATTGTGATGTCAGAAGTAATTCAGCCAGTCATCACTCCCTCCTTTTAAAACCGCAGGTCAGTACTGAAGTGTTCTGACAGAGTTGGTGGGACATGGGGGTTCAGGACTAGAATAGAAGGGGCTACTTCATATCAGGAACTATACTGACTGAGAAGAAGTGAGGCTAGAGATTTGCACTGGGGCTCCCTCTATACCATGCCTGGCGTAAGCAAGATCCTTTACGTTTACCCAGTCAAAACTTCCACCTAGTATGCTTGTCTTCCAAGCTAAAGAGTTTGGATTGCTTGGATTTGCAATATGTAAAGTGTTAACAGGTATGAAGTGGAATGCTTTTAAAGACAAATTGAAATATTAAAAGGAGATAAGAATGTGAAGTCAGTGTACGCAATTGGCTGCAATCAAAAAGGTTACAATAGTGGGGACACCACAGAAGACAAAGACATGATAGGATACCAAAGAAAATCATGCGAACACAACAAAGGTCAGTCAGACCCAGAGGCCCCACCATCTAATCGGTGGTTGACTTTGAACACAAGGACAGAATGAGTCTAAGCTTAATAGAGGAACAAGCCATAGAGAGAAATGAATGGCAACTCTGTACCACTGTAAAGATGCTTTATGATGAGAAGAAGTAGTAGTCAAAACGGTTTTGGTTCATCTAAACAGGGCCCATTTGGTGCTGCAGGGAGGGAGATTCTTCTGCTTGCAACACCAAATGGTCACCAAGGGGAGAGATGAGCAAGAGAGACAGCAACCTTAGAATTACAAGATGACTGGCTGAGTTACCTCTAATGTTAGAATTGTCCTCCACCTGCACCACTAAGCAGGCACTGTTAAGGGGAGAGATGACCAAAGCAGGCAGCAAGACTAGATTTCGCAGCTAGGGTTACTGTTCACTCCCTTCAACGACTGGCTAAGTTTCCTCTGATGACACAATGCTATTGTTCTGGTTTCTCTGCCTGCAGTACCAAATAGGCACTGTCAATGGGAAAAAAAGAAGAGGAGCAGCTTAGATAACTTAACAATATAACTGAGGTTTAGTGGCAGTAAAATTGCTACAGGGTCAGAGATAGTCACTATGTTCCTGTCCCTCCCACCACCTGCCAATCTGGCCTACACAAAACAACAAAAGTGTGCAATCTTCTAGTTTTCTATTGGTACCACTAAAAAGCAAATAAAAGTTTCAGGTGGAATTTCAACTAGAGTTATCCTCCCCACAGTTGCTCAGATAATATAGTGATGGGGGCCATAAACATACCTGGACAGATTCCACAGATGGGACAAGTTATGTACAGAGAAATGACTTGTCCAAGGCCACAAAAGGAGTCAGTAGCAGGACTGATACTAGAACCCAGGAGATCCTAACAATCAGATCTGACGCACATAAAACCCCATGGGTTTCAAGTAACCAGAAAAAAATGGAAGCATAAAATAAAGTTATTAAAAGTCTGACAGTACTTTAGTGAGAGAACAAGCTGGGCCTAAAGACCCAAGTGATGAAAAAAATGATGTCATAGAATTCTGATCTTTATTTTCAACACGTTATGTTAAAAAAAAATCTGGCATGTGTCAATTTTTATTTAGGGCATTTGGATTGGGATAAGGTTTTTTCCTCTTCATTCTTTTACTCAATCTCTGGCCCATTAACTATGGGCATGAGACCACATCAGCAGAACCAAAAAATGGTCCCCTTCCTAGCAGCCTCAGAGAGACACCAAGGACTGAATGGATGGTAGGGACTGAAATCCTCTCAGCTCTACAACTGACCCTCCAAGTTAGCATTGGCAGGGCAGCAGGAGACTAGCTTGTCCCACTGTCATACATGAAGGACTTTTTTCCTGTGGGTAGGCAGAAGCTTTCAGAATTGGGGGATGTCTAAGTGGAGACTTTTGACCAAAGCTGTAGAAGAATCTCATTAAAGAAAAACTAAAAAAACAGAAAAAGAGAATTTGCTTTTATACAGCACCCTCAGACCTGAGTTATATCCCAAAGTGCTTCATACTGATCTACTCACCAACTGTGAAGAGACTGCTACTGTATTCTGTCCTTAGCAACTGCACTCAATCCAGCATTGCACATTAGAGCCTATTTTACTGAAATGGAGTGTCGGTCAGACCACTGAGGTTTTCCACTTTACTTCTGGATATGGACATGCCAGCCCTGGGACCAAGTCTAGGACTTGCACGGAAAACATTAAGGCCCAGAAGGGAGACCCATCAAATTATGGTGATGAGTGGGCTTTTTTCTTTAACGTGCAATGCAGCTGATCCAATTTCTGCCACAGGACAGATTTTCTTTTAATTTGTATATGTAAATGCAACTGGTTCTTAGCTGGGTGAAAGGCTGATTGTTCTATGGGTAATGTATACAGAGGCATGATAATTGCAGATATTATAAACCTGCTGATATCAAACAACTCAGTTTTTCTTTCTGCATTGTTTATTTCAAAATTACTAGCTAAAAATAAAACAATTGTTATTTCCTAAGATCTAAAATACTGCAAGTGGATTGCAGAAAATGCATAATTAATAGCATTTGTGAGAGCTGGAGTTAGTTGACGTGGGCTGTGCAAGCTTCTGTAAACTCAGTTCTGCCTGTCCAGACCTATAGCACGCCCCCATTAGTGCAGTCTTGGATCTAACACATGATGCATCTAGTTTTATCTAAAACAGCTCCTTCTAAAGACTCATTTTATTTGTGACCTAAGCAATGTTTCAATTTGCCAGTGTGCATTCTACCACAAAGCCATCCTTCCCTCATTCAGCCACCACAGAACTAATATCATAGTCTGTATTTTACACAGTCTGTGGAGGAAATCACAGCATCCAGAGCACCCTAGCAGAATGAGACTGCATTCTAAGAACTGACATTTATAAGCTACTGGACAGGGGTTTAGACTGGATTGTCTGCTCAGCCTTAACTACAGTCTTGTTAGCAAGGCCGCAAATGTCCTCAGACATACAATTAATGCTGCTAGACTACGAGCTCTAACAAGTATTCAGTTTGGAGGTAAAGGAAACCCTACATATAGGTTTGGAAGGATTATGCTCTTATCTGTAAATGCTGGTAAACATCAATTTCACTTTCACTGTACACACAAACCAATGGAAAAATATTTCCCTCGATGATTATAGAAATTTTCAGATAGGCAAAGTAAGAAAAATGCTGCTTGAGAACTCCGCATTTGATTTAATTATATTTACTCTATATAATTTTGACATGTGGTGTTTACAAATTGTGTTTTAATGGTTACAAAGCTTTAACTTTTTGCAGTGTCTCAGTGTCTACTGTCATTAAATAATTATTGTCTGACCTTCCCCATAATTTCTCATAAGTGTGAAAATTTAAATGGATAAAATAGAAAAAAAAGGCTTAAAAATAAACATCAATATCTGTCAAAATTATAAAAATAGAATTCACCCATGCCTGCCCAGATGCGTACTTCCAAATGGCACCAAGTGTTCTTAACTCCCAGGCATAATGTGTTTTTGGCCTCTGCTGTGAGAGCTCTCACAAAAATCTCCTGTCTCCATGTGATTTTGGGGGGACGGGAGAGAGAGAGTGCGCTTCCCACAAGATTCCATGTAGCTTAAGGGAAAATGCACTGAGCTGCAAGCCAAGAGACCATGATTTCTAGTCTCATCTGTTCCACTGACAATATTTCTATGCCCTTCATAATCCTTATTATTAATCAAGGTCTCATACCTTAGGGGAAGTAACTATCATTCATTCATTTTACACATAAAATAACAGAATTGACACAAGGTCACTTCAGGGAGAGCCAGGAATGGATTCATAGATTTTAACACCAGAAGGGACTATTATGATTATCTAGTCTGACCTCCCGCATAATGAAGGCCAAATAACCTACTTAGTAATTACTGAATCTAGCCCATAACTTCTGGCTGAGCGACAGCATATCTTTTAGAAGGACATCTAGTCTTGATTTAAAGACTTCAAGTAATGGAGAATCTACCACATCTCTAGGTAAACTGTTCCAATGTTCCAATATTAAAAATTTGTTCCTTATTTTTAGTCTCCATTTATTTTGCTTCAGTTTCCAATCATTAGATATCGTTATGCTTTTGTCTGCTACATTAAGAGCTAACTGCTATCAGAAATTGCTTCCCCATGTAGATACTTCTATGTGATCAATTCACATCTTAACCTTCTCTCAGATAAACTAAAAGATTGAGCTTCTTTAGGCTCTCAACATAAGTCATATTTTCCAGACTTCAAATCACTCTGGTTACTCTTTTCTGAACCCCTTCCAATTGTGAACTTTCTTTTTGAAGTGTGGATACAAGAACTGGACACAGGACGCCAGTAATTGACTCACTAATGCCATTTACAGATATACTACCATCTCCCTACCCCTGCTTTACATTTCCCTGCATATACCTTCAAAGATCATGTTATCCCTGAGCCACATCATCATACTGAGTGCTCACGTTCAAATGGTGATTCAGTATCACCCCTATATCCTTTTTAGAGTCACTGCTTACCAGAATACAGTCCCCCTGCATTTTATAAGTGTGACTTACATCTAGGAACAAAGAATGTATGACTTTGCATCTGGCTGTGTTAAAAATGCATGTTATTTAAATGAGCCCACCACACAAAGAAGTCCAGGTTGGTCTGTATAAGTGACATGTCCCCATCATTATTTAATCACATCACCAAATTTTGTGTCATCCATAATTTTTAACCAGCAATTATTTTATGTTTTCTTCCAGATCACTGATAAAATTATTGAATAGCAGTGGGCTGAGAAAAGATCCTTGAGGAATTCCACGAGAAACGCATCCACTGGATGTCAATTCCCCATTTACAATTACATTTTGAGATCTATCAGTTAACAAATTTTTAATCCACTTAATACAGGCTTCACTGATTTTGTATAATGCTCCTTTCTTATATATTGTTTTTTCCCTTGCCAGGAATAGGTTCCAGTTCTCTAATATAACAAGATCTAAATTTCATTCACTCAGCCACCATCTTTCAGGAAGAACATGCCAGGTTGCATGCTTGTTAACCTACACTAACAGTGTGTTTTGTGTCACCCTCTACTGGCTTTGCCATATTGTAATGGTCTATGCTATTATGGTCATCATGTTTAGAAGAGTATGATAAATTTTGTACAATGTATGCCTTGTAAGGTATCACTTGAAAACTCATAATCTGCTGAACGTTATTGTCCTGGTAAAATACACGTATCAACATTGTATGTAAAGTTTTAAGTTTATACTATATAAAATTGCTATAACATGTTCCAGAGTTAGAAAAGAAGGCTCAGACAAGTTTTTCAGAGACAAAGATACACTGGCACCTCAGCACGGTACCAACAAAGTCAAATGGGCTATCAGTTACTTAAGCACCATTCTCCAGCCACAGGAAGGCATGAATAGAAATTTACATTTAATCACACAGACAGTTCCACCCTCACATCCACAAGTGACTACTAGTTGCCTGCACTTCAGCGGGGGATAATCCTCAGAGAAGGGAGGGTGATATAAGAGTGAGGGGCAGTTTGGCCTCCAATTCACATCTCTTCCTCCCATCTCTTTGTTCTTGACATCAATGACTCTCAAAGAAGTGAACTAAGGGGTAATGTTCTGAGGCTGAAAGGAGACCCAGCCTGTGAAATTTACAACCGCGTGAGACAAACCCTTTGCTTTTAAGTTCACTTAGCTTGTTAAATTAGGTATTGGCTTGTGTATTACTCCTTTATTTTCTTTTGTAACCAATCCTTATTTATATGCATTATCACTTGCAATCACTCAAAATCTGTTAATAAACGTATCTTATTGTTTTATTTTAACAAGCGTATTTAGATTAGAGTCTGAGGGAAACTCCATTTGGGATAACAAGGCTGGTGCATATATCATTTTCCAGTGATGAAGTAACAGACTTTTATGAACTTGCATTTGTTCAGCAGTGTACTGGACAGTACAAGACACACATTTCTGGGGGAACAAGGCTGAAACTAAGAAATTACAGGTGTCGCCCTGCAGTTGAATTCATGAGTGACTGGATCCGAGTCCTCATATATTTAGCTGGGAGTGAATTTGCATGCTGAAGGAAGTGTGAGCAGGCCAGTAGCGGATGTTCTGGCAGCAAAGCATTGTAAGAGGCAACCCAGGCTAGAGAATTAAGGGGACACAGCTGTTCAACAGTCCAGATTGCACCCTACACAATGGCACACATGTTGGTTTTATGATAGCCTCCATCCTAAGAGACCTTTTTCTTGAGCTCAGTTAGTAGAAACTCATGCTTTCCCAACCAGAGCATCAGGTTCATTACCTGAAGATAACCCAAACAGAATACTGTTACACTTGATTATGCAATCCATAATCAACAGATGACACCCTACTGCCAGAAAAAGATCCCAGGAATCCTGATGCCCAGAATCTCAGCGCCATCTCATAGTTATGTAACAGGCAAAGTATATATTGTGTCTTCTGTGCATGGTTCACATAAAGGACACCATCATGCTTCCATCCCCATCAACAATTCCTCTAACTGTGGAACGATCAGAACCATCCTGATGGGTGAGGGAAAGAGATATCCTGGTAGATATGTTAATGTAGGGACCCTGACATACTTGCTGAAATTGTTATATTGAAAAACATTGTATTTAAAAGTGAATTTAGATGTTATGTTAATATTTGTTTTACTGTTACATTTTTAGCATTTGTATTTTGGTTCTAGGGAGCTGTTTTTTAAGAAGAGGGTGTGGCACTTTACTGTAGCACATGCTTGAGATACACCAATTTGTGGGAGATTTTGCCTGTGTATCCAGGGAATAGCCACATTTATGAGAGTCATGAGTTGGCAATGCTGGGTTAAAATGACAGCTCCCCACCCACCAGACATTAGGAAAGGATAAGCAGAGTCCCCTCTGGGTAGCAAACAGGAAGGTCTACATTTGTGTGTTTATATTTAAAAATGAACTCTCTACTTAACATGATAACACAGAAGCTGGGGCGGTGAGGATCCCCATAAAAGTGAAAAAATTCATTGACTGGCAAAAAAACCTGATTTTTTTAAAGTTATGATATTTACTACAATTTCATGATTTTTAGAGGTCTGACATGATTTTAACATCTGGGCTTAGTATTACTGAGCACCATTCAGACCTCCCAGGCTCTCTGTCTCTTCTTGCAAGGCCATGAGAGTTGCCATATAGAGCATACCCAAGGTCCACCTAGTGCAGCATCTTGTCTCCTACAATGGCCAGCACCAGAGGCTTCAGAGGAAGTTTAAAAAAAATATGGAGAGGGCAATTATGAAATAAGCTGCCCTTCGAGGAAGTTTTTCCAAACCCTCATCAGTTGGAGGCTGGCTTGTGCCCTAAAGCAAGACGTTTTATATCCTTTTCATATCTGTATCCTATTTACTAAAATTGCAGATATTTTATTGTGCATCTAAGTGTCTAATTCTTTTTTTTTAAATTGTGCTAAGTTCTTGGCCTCATTCTTTTGTGGCAGTGAGTTCCACAAGCTAATTATGCATTGTGTAAGAAATATTTCCATTTGAGGGGAGCCAATGATGTACATGACAGCAAATGAAAGAAGAGGATGTGTGTCTTTCTATATATTTTATCATTAGAGATATTTTCTCCTTCACCATCCTTCTATCCCTATTTTTTTTCCCCATCACTGCCCAGCTTTGCCCACTTCCTGGTCCTCTCTTTTCTCACCTCATGACTCAATCCCTCTCCTTCTGCTCCCCAACCCTCCAAGTTCTCTCCTGAGCCTCTCTTCTTCCATGGCCCCTCTCTGCCCAATCTAGGGCTGCATTTTTCCCAACCCAAACAAATATTACTTTCTTTGAGTCCTTTTATCCCTACGCACAAGTCCATGCTTTACTCAACAACTCCCTCCCAAGAAAGAAGAAGGAAGAATGTGCTGCTGCTACTCAGGACCTGAAGGCTGGTGGGCAAATAGAAGCCCCTTCCCTGCTGAATCAGTCTCCCCTGCCCACTGGCCTGTCCCACTGTGTAGCACTGAGGGGCATAGCAAGGAAAAGGGAAGGCAGTCCTGACTACATGCTCAGCAGCCCAAAGGGGGAGTGCTGCTCCCTCACTGGCAGCAATAAGAACAAGGAAAATACACAAGTGTCTCCTCAACTGAGTGACCCTTGGAAAGTAGGACCATTTGAAGAGAGCTGTTACACAGAAGCTCCCCTCCGCCGAAAAGGTTCAGTGTTGGGAAAAAGAGGCAGGGAGCTTATCAGCATGCAAGCAAGTCCCAGATGACAAGCTTCTTCTAACTCAGGGTTTCTCCGCTCGTGGGTTAGGATCCAAAATTGGGTCACCACAATGTTTCAAAGCTCCTGGGGCTCCTGCCCCGTGGTGTTTGCTAGGCTCACCTCCCTACTCCAAGCACTACAACCCAGCACCCCTCAGCTGTGGCCCAGCCATCAGGATGATGGGAGTCCAGGTGGGCCAAATTTGAGTGAGTGGCATTGCAATCCCATGCACCAGGTCACAACTCCACTCACACAAATTCGGTCCAGTTAGGGGGAAGGCCAAACTTGAGCAGCACTGCAATCCCAGAGCCAAAAGCCAAGCCAAGGCCAGCCAGCCCCACAGCACGTGAACTAAAGGAGCCGCCCCGGTGGGGTGAGTGCCAGGCAGGACCTTACCACCCATGGGGGGGCAGGATCCAACCAAAACAACTCCAGGGCTTCCACTCTCAGACTATTCACTGGGTCGTGACATGCCATAAACATGTACAAATGGGTCCTGAGCCCCAAAACATTGAGAACCACTGGGCTAGCTGACTCAGTGACATTGCTCTCGACTGAGTAATACTGCCACAACAAGTAGAGTGGACAGCACTGAAAAGATTCAGAGGGGAAGAACTGTGGGGGGTCTAGAGCGCTCTGAACTGAAGAACAACACCCTAGCAAGTGCTGGGGACAGTGGAGTTTGGCAATGTAGTTATATCACAGAGAACCAACTGTGAAACCCCATGAGTGTGTCTCTTGGAAGTCTGTCCTCTCTCCAAAGTGTTTTATGAAGTGGAGTTCAATGAGATACATAATTTTGGAAAACATCATAAAAATCAAGAGCATTCTGCTAGAACACACAGTGCCCCTCAAGCATCCTGGATTATCAGCAGAGCTCAGAATTGTGTGACAGCAAAAGGCAGCGCTGACTAATTCTTAGAGCAAAGGACTAAATCAGGTGACCTCATTCTACTCCTAGCTCTATCACTGGCCTACTTTGTGATGCTGGGCAAGTCACTTTCCCTGTGAAGCAGAGCTCTATGGAGCTGAAAAGCTTCTCTTTCACCAACAGAAGCTAGTCCAATAAAAGATATCAGCTCACCCACCTTGTATCTCTTATTACCCCTCTGTTATTCAGTTCTATCCCAGCCCCCTCAGCTGTATACAAAGCATGGTGATACTTACGCACCTTTTGTATTATTAGAGCAAATTTCTGCAACATTAGGGAGACCAACTGAAACACAGCTACTGAGCCACTTACAGACAGAAAAAGCAAAGCTGCTTTACCCTGTACCAGCAAATAATAGCACTCCCAAAGTTCCACTTACATTTTACCACTCTGTAAAGAGGAGGGACTAATGTAAACTGAAAGCTCCTGGCAACAGAGGGAAATTGCCCTTTGACCAGGTGCAATTACCAAATGCCCAGCCATGGACATGATTAGCCTTATTTTCTCAGCTGCAGTCATTAGTATAGGGCTCTTTAACTCCAGCTAGGAGCTCAGAACAAAGCGGAAGCTCCTCTGGCCTCCACACTGAAATCTGGGGAAGTCCAGCGCTGGATTGAAAGTTTGTAACTCTTGCTCAGTATCTGGCTGCAAAACAACACTAGGAGAGGCTAGGTGGCGCTGTTGGTCAATAGATTAGCATCAGGAAACTGGCTTTACAGTCTGTACAGCATGCTAGAAACATAACATTTTAAATAAATGTTAAGTATTATTATTAAAGGTATGGGATAAATAAATTTCAGAGGCCCAGCTGAATTCATACAGGTCAAGCAGAGACCATTACACATTGTTGGCTGAGCATACAATCTCCACCCAGAAAAGGCTTATGACTGGAACTGGGAGGAGATGCCGCAGTACAAGAAAGAGGGTTTTAGGATTGGAAGTTGTGGGTCAGGAATGTGCTGCCAACTGCAAAGCTGGGTCAAGCTGAGAGAGGTACAACAGACGAGACTTTTCATACCCTGGCAGTGCAGTATAGGAGGATATCACACACCATTTGCCCACAAACCCACCCACAAGATGCTTGGTTTTAGCCAGTGTTATCGGTCTCTCCATTTTATAGCAGCACTAACATTCAATCAAAATGACAAAAATACAATACTTCTACTAACATAGTCTGATTAAAACTGGTGCTAGGTAGAAGCTGTCAGCTTCTATCAGCCAGAGACACTGCAGAGGAATTCAGGGCTCCTCTGCAGAGTTTCCCTAGCTCAACTGCTAAAATTTGCACTAAAATTCAGGGTAATTACTTCTGACTATTGCTAGCAACCAAGATATAAAGGGGTATGAACCTGTATTTGGGGCAGAGAAAATTAGGGAACTAGGAAAGAGTTCAGGGACCAGTCCCAGGAAGAGCCAAACTTGGGGCAAAGGTCAGATGAGCATTGTTCACAGAGGAAAAAGAATAGCCTTTTGATTAAGATACTGGTTTAGGACACTGGAGATGTGGATTCAATTTGTGGCTCTGACACAGACTTCCCATGTGATCCTGATCAAGTGGCAATCTCCCTTGTGCCTCAGTTTAAAAAAAAAAGGGGGGGAAGGGTAAAAGAAGGCTACCACTTTTTTACCTAGCATGGATATTAGAAGGCCAAATGCACCAACCTCTCTGTAGCACTCTGATATGAGGTAGTGCTAAAAGACATGTTCACACAGGAGTTATAGCCCTCATGCTGAAATGAGTGGTGAGGTTCTCTGGCCTGTGTGATGCAGGAGGTCCAGCCTTAAAGTATAAGATGGGGCTCAGATAATAAGTACACAGACATTTAACAGAAAAGCCAAACTCCAGGAAATGGAGGATTTTAGACATTGCTGCTAGCAGAGTCCAGGGAGTAGTACTGACTATCTCCAGAGGGAAGCGATGAAGCCTCTTGTTGGTGCTTCGGGTTACTTAAAAGGAAGTATACAGGGGGCTTTTTGGAGTTTAGAAGGCTCTGCTTTGCTACCCACTTCCTATGTCCCAAAAAAGTAAAATAATTCCCTCAAGTATTGCAATTCTGAACTTCACAGTACTGACTCCTCAGAGAGTAAAGCCATGGACAAGATCCATCCTCCTCCCTGTGTGGAGAGCAAATCAGGACAATACAATGTTACGGATAATCCTTTGCACTTCTATTGATCCTTCACTCAAGGATCTCCAAGTGTTTCACAAACATAGAGTAGCTTGGTCTACACTTAAAAGTTAGGTTGACATAGCTACTGTGCTCAGGAGTGTGAAAAATTCACACCCCTGAGTGCCGCAACGATGCTGACCTAAACCCCAGCGTAGACAAAGCTAGGCTGATGGAATAATGCTTCCATTGGCCTACCTACTATTGTTCAGGGAGGTGGTATTCCAAGACCAACCTAAAACTTCCTTCTGTTGTTGTAGGAAGCATCTACACTATGGCGCTACAGTGGCATACCCTTATAGCACCATAGCCGTGCTGCTGCAGTACCCATAGTGTAGAAACAGCCTAAGTCTCACAATGCCACTGGGAAATCAGTGAGTGCTCTCACCCCCCAACTGCAATACAGGGAGGTAACGTTGCTAGCTCAAGGTCATGAAGCAAGTCAGGAGAAAAAGCCACAACACCCAAGACCCAGTCTGCAGTTTAACACTGTCTCCTTATTAGTTATACCAGCTCACCCTGGTGACAATTCCTGATATTCTGGAACCTAGTAAACATCAAACTGTGATATTTCTCAGTGTTTTCTCATTGTTATGCGCACTGAAAAGCAGCCCATGGGTTGGAATGCCATGGCTGCTTCAAATTCTGCATACTGAAAATATTTATTCTTAGCAGGAAACTGGCCTCTTGTTCTATTCTGACACTGAATCTTTAAATTACAACCTTCCAGTCTTTCCTTTACACCAGCAATAGAATGATATATAAACTAAAATAAAAAGCCAAACGATTCTGTACTGCAGTCAGACAAAGAACCAACATTTTCAGTAACGTGGGCCTGATTTTGCAGTGATGCTGAGCACATGCAATTCTCCTGCTCTTCAGTCAGCGATGTGGGTGGTCAACAACTGTGAGTACCAGGCCCTTGGTGTCTAAACTTGGGTTACTCAAATTAGGCACCACTTCTGAAAATTTGGCTCTATTAGAACAGCACACAGGATCCTCTTCTGACTCATACCAGAGATGTAATTCAACGTGTCCTCAGTTTACAGGAACACTGGGAATGGGTATGGGCTTTGCCAATGAAAACCTGCAGGCAATACAGAATTCTCAAGAGCAGCACTATAATAAAAACACTAGGCTCTGGTAGATATTATCTTGTTGCTGTTAACCACAGAGCAAACTTCCAAAAAGCAAGGAGTTTTTGAAATAGTGCTGAGTGGGAGATGGATTCAGAGATACATTTAGTAAGGAAAAGAAAGGGCGCTCAGATATGCCACACACATTTAATAACCTTCTAGAGGATGTACCAGGATGGTAGTTTCATAAGAAATCGGGGCTTATCTGTTGAGTTACACAAAACTCAAGTGCTACAATCTTACATAAATATGCAGAGTAATTACTGCTGGTTAATGTTGGCTGGTGGAACTTGTTCATTACAACCAGGATATAAAGGCCATTGGGGCTTCTTTTGGAGGGAGAGTAACTAGGGACTGAGACAGGAGGTTTTGCAGGCAATTTGGAAAGGAAATCTAGGATTAATATTTGTTATTGTCTGAGCTACCAATATGACCAGACTTCAGGAAAATGATGCATTTAGGCTGTACACAGCATGTATGCACCCTGTTAGGAGCAGGACAGGTGCTGTACCTGCTTACAAGTTTTTTATCCATCCTGTTGAACAGGGTATAGATTTAGGTCCCCAGCTAGCAGGTACTAAGACTGAAACCCTTTCAATACTTCCTTAGTAAACCAGATACCAGTATGCAGAAAAGGTTGTTCTGTATCCCAGAAAGATGCAGAAGGTGGTAAAATGAGATCTGGAAAGTATATTAGACTGAGAGGCAATAGAGGAGTAATTTGATGAATGGTGCAGGCCAACTGCTCAAAAACAAGCACAGGATAGTAACTGAAGGCAAGTCAACACAATCTAAAAATTTTACACCTACACCCCATGTCCTGAATGGATGAGATTCTAGACACACTAGATAAAACTAAGTCCACAGCAATTCTAGGTTCCATAAACAGCTATGGGCAAAAACCTTTATCATCCAAGTCCAAAGAAAAAAAGCAAATTTGAAACTCCTTTTGGCCTGTACAATTCTCACACCCTCCCTGTTAGTCTGCATGGTGTGCCAACAATGGCCCACTGCCTCAAGGCCAGAGCACTGCCACTACAACAGCAGGAGGCAACAAGTTTGTCTTGATGATGGAATCTATTCCACCACATTGACTTAGCACCTCAAGGAAGTCACAGTGGTACTCCATTTGCTTAAGGATGCTGGCCTAACTGCTAACTCAGCCAGATGTAGAGAGAAGTTCTAAGATGACAAAATTTTTGGTGGATATATCACAAGGAATGGACAAATTAAACCACTGGTCAGAAAAATGAGGGCTGGAATGTCTGGTCCTTACAATGAAGAAACAAGTGAAATCCTTCTGTGGCTTGTTGCTTACGACTAATAGTTGGAGCCTAGCTTTTCCACCAGGAGAACTCTTTGGAATGATCTCATGAAAAGCAAAGATCCCAGAAAAGCACATTGAATACCAGCACGCACAGTTTTCTTTGGGAAGATCAAAAAGATCCTGTGCAGCCTATCTGTACTGTTCAACCCTCCCTTCTCCAGAGAATTTATCCTGAAAGCAGGTGCCTCTGATATGGAGGTGGGGGCAGTTCTCTTTCAGTTCTGTCTTGGTGTGGCATACCCTGAGATCTAGTTAAGTGGTGAATACTGAATTCCTTTCCCATAGGATAAGGGTTCCTGTCATGTGCACTGTTGGCTATGCTTTTGGAGGAGAGGTATATGACCAGGTGTAGAAATGCGGCCAGGTCCCCATACACAACTTCAGCTTCATTTTCCTTTCTGCTGGCACAGATACTCAGGGGAAGAGCTAGAAGAAAGATGTGTGAAAGACAAGAGGGAAAATGCCTAGGGGAAGGCAAAGCTCAACTAGCAATGTCAGACCAGTTCTGTGTTGGGAATCTTTTTGTTTTGATGTATACTAATAAAGATTTGCTCCTGGTGAAAAATCCTACTGGTTACTACCATTTTATTTCTGAATAATCAACCTGCCCATTTACACTCCCCTTCTATGCACTTTCCTGGAGAAGAGGTGATCAGGACCTGAGTTCTATGGATTTAGAAGAGAGCACCTGTGAAACTACTCAAGTTAGAAGGTGCTAGATATATGCGGGGGGGGTGTTAGAGTTTGTGCATCGCTGTACAGCACTTGACAGCAAAGAATCACACAGGAGAGAATAAGAGAAAGCAAAGATGACAAGTGGCTGCAATAGACTGGAACCAAAACAAACCAATGGACAGGACAGTCCCTGGGTGGAAATACATGCAGGATTTCTTTCCACTCCCCTCATGGGGGGGAGGAAGAGGGCAGAAGGACAATTAACTCCCAATCAGAATTAAAAAAAGCAATCCTTGCTGGTCTGGTGAGTTCCTACTGATCCATGTCAAGAGTGGAAGTCTTCCTGGTATTAGCCATTCTATTTCCAAATCACCACATAAAGGTGCTGCACCTTCCCTGAGAGTAGCTGAGCTCAAAGCAGCTCCTACAGAAATCAGTTGGGATTTTGGGCAATAGCTTCAACAGAAGCAGGATCTGGCCCATGTGTTTTAGCCAAGATGAGTAACAAAGTTCTTAATCCTGCCTTGAAAAGGCAGCATGTGTAAATACAATCAGCTTGCTCTAGCTATTTATAGAGCAGTTTGAGCTGCTTCTCTCTCTCCTCTGTACCCCTGGGACGTAAAGATCAATACAGTGATAAAAAGATTAGACAGCCTAAGAGACCAAGTGAATGACTGACACACTAGATGGATAGATTTGGAAGAGATACACAAACACACAGAACCATTAAGGCTGATAAACCTATTGACAGATACGCCCAGTGCATACAAACAGAACATACACACGCACAGAGAGAGTACTAAGCAACCACAGTTGAAGAATTCTAAAGAGTAAAGCTCTCCAAGAATTCATGTGTTAAAGAAAAAAAAAAGTCCTCTCCTTTACCCAGAAAAGAAAAAACATAATAACCTGCTGTGTTTTTGCGTATAATTTGCTCTTTTATGTTCCAAAGCCACTGCCTTCTGATTTGGCTTTGTGTGTTCAGATCAAAGCAGCGGCTGCCAGAGCTTTGCCATTGTTTGGGGTTATTTACAGAAGGGCAGAGAACAATTGTTCTCAAGATACACGAGGGCTCCATGAAAAACAGGTTGAGACAGCCCCAGTGAATTTGAAAGCCAGCCTTTCCTCTCCCACCACGAGGCATGTACAGTTCAGAAGTGCCCAGTCCACATTTTTCCTTCCAACTGGAACAGATTTGTTTATTTTAAAAATACTACCGTATTCTATGCTAATAACAATATGACCCTCCCATCCTCCAATACCTCCACAGCTTCCCCATTCATTTAAATATCCAGTTAAAATGGATCTCTCAGCTTTTAAAAACTTCAAATTGGCTTCGTCCATGTACAGCCTCTCTCTCTCCTCCCGTCAGCTACTTTTAGTTATTTAACACCAGCCTAGTCTCTCTCCCGCCATACAATCTGGTCACCGTTACTACAAAAGCCTTCTCCTCTCCAGCACCTCCCTATAGCTTTTTCATTTAGCTAAAATGCCATTTCTTTTCAGATCTCATGTGAAAATCCATTTTTATTCCTTTGATTGGGATGCATCTTAATTTCTTTTATTATCAATATTGGGCCTGTTCCTTTGGAGTTTGGTTAGAGCTTTGCTTTTTGCTTTAGTGAGGTGCTGGGTCACACAACCCCCCCCCCATTAGAGTGATGTTATTACATTCTGTAAAACAACTTCAGATTTTACAAATAAGATGTAAAATAAAGTTAAGATGCTGCAGAATTCACCACATTAAGATAGTCAGTAATTACATACACGTTCATAATAAAAATAAAAAAGTCTGCGCAATAAACTTCTGTGACATCTAAACAAATTCCAAAATGAGAAATTAGTATTATGAACGTGACATTTAATGGGCATGTGCCAGAGGATGCCCTGCTGGCTTCATCTAGTTGCCACGGAAACCCACAGGGAGGACATGCTAGAAGGTACCTTGAAGAGAAAAAGAAAGTAAGGGACAGTCAGGGTTGATCTTTTGTTTATAGTGCAAGCAAAGTACTAGGTTGATCCGGTGAGTGCAGTGAAGGGCTAGGACTTTGATTTAAGGCTCAGTTGTCCCTAATATAGAGTGATTAATACACAGATTATGCCGAAGATTTCACTGATATCATGACACAGGGGTTAGCATCTCCAATTCTCAATTTAGATAAAAGAAACCTACTTTATTTATGGATATGGTTATTGCTTAGTCTTCAACATAATTTTAATTTGCCATGGTATATACTTAAATGTTGGTTCTTGCAGAGATTTAGCTTGTTGATAATCTTACACTCCTGAATCAGTTTCCGTTTTCTATTCTTGTATGTAACTTTTTAAAAACTTTTGTTAGATTCTGTAAATAAATATAACTATTTAAATTAATTTTCCTTTACCCAGTGGAGCCTTCTTTATTTAAAATAACTGGATATTAACCATATAATATAGGTCACAATCATGCAAAGTTTTGCTTATATGCATAATGCTTACAATTATGGGCATTCCAATTAATGTTAATGGGCCCGTTCAAAGTTGTAAGCAATGTGCTTGAGACCAAGTCTTTTTTTAAGACTAGATCTATAATTTGTCACGCTGCTTAATGATGTGTTATATACACATATCATTTTCAGTGTTTTCTATGGGAAATATTTATAAATATATGTTATTCATGGAAAAAATAGTATACCATTAGTCAGTCTTTCAAACATGAAGCAATTCTTTTGCTCATTTATGGGCAGAATATTGCACATTCATTTTAATCTTTGTGAATATTTCCAGATTTTCCTTCCCATTTCACGTTTCTTCACACTGATTTTAAATTCAGTTTATATTTGCTATCTTTTGTGTTACTTATCATAATTGTTCTATTTATTAATGAACAGATGTTATTGTATCCAATAACTACATACACTATTCCACATGCATTGTTCAATATATGTGATAAATACTGAATTTTGCAAGAATTTTACTGTCTTACAAAGAGAGGCTAATTCTCTTGGCATAATTCCACTGAAGTCACAAGACTTATGCTTGCAGAGAGTTTGGCCCTAAGCATTTCTTTAAAAAAACACTGCATCTTTCAACAGCATTTATTATTACAATGTTTTGGGCAATTATTTTTGTTCTATAGCACCTTCAGCCTGAAGATCTTAAATGCTTTAAAGACATACATTAATGCAGGCTATCAAATCTGCGAGTGACTATTCTCATCCACATTTTACAGACAGAGAGCTGAAATAAAGATGGATAAGTGACTTGCCCAAAACCATACTGCTGTTAGGATTGTTATTGTCTGAGGGCTGTTCCAGAACTGTAGATTTGAGGGGAATCTATCTCCAAGCTCAATGAAACGAGCAACATTACCTTCTGAGGTCAACCAGTTAAAGTTGTCTTAAAGTTATTCATAGAGGACCAAATCCACTAGCACTACTCTAGCTTTGTGGTGGGGGTATGGGCAATTGGACAGTTCAGTGAGCTCTATATAATTAAATTAATGCAGAGGGGATGGGAAAGTTGTTTGGAGATGGAGACAACAGCATCTACAACTATGCTGATCTAATGGGGATTTCCTTATAGGGCATTCTGTCTGGGGTCCTCAAGCCCTGCACAGATCACATCTAACGGACACAATGCTAAAAATACTGGTGGTAGCCTATGGCCGGTTTACGCTAGGGCTCCCTTCGCTGCTAACATCCATGGAGCTGATCCGTCAGGAGCAAATGTGAGAAGTTTTACACACACTCTTTCTGTCTGTCATCTCCTCCTGTTGTACTTGCCCTCACTTAGATCGTAAACACTTGAGAGCAAAGATTCAGTCTTTATTTGGCTGCTAAAGATCTGTCACTACATATATAGAGACACCACAGTCATCAGCAGGTATCAGAATGAGGAGTTTCTGCATCAAAAGCACAGGCACACAGTACTAGAGCCAACAGAGTAACTCCCATTGCTGTTGGTGTGTAAGGAAGAGGTTTTATCATCACAGGAGCCAGTCACTGAAGGGAGATGTGGTCACATGAACATTTATATAGTGCTATGTAAGCAATTAATGGTAATAATTCTGATCCTGATGTGAGACCAAGGTTTGGGTCGGTTCTTTTACCAAGCCAATTCATTCATCCCAAATGTAAATATTCTGGGCAAAACTATGTTCTCTCTTCTGTAAGCATGCAGGGCCCTGACCCAGCAGAGATGATGTGGTTCTGCTGTGGAGAGTGGAGTAGAGGTTGGGGACCACATCTGTGGTGTCTACAACCTCTGCCCACTGCCGATCTTGGATCCATGAGGGGATCCCTTCAACACTCTATGGTACAGAGCAATTTGGGGTGAGAGTCAGCCCATGGAGAAGCAGTATATGGACAAGTAGATTAGATCTATCCATCATAATTCCCACTGGGAGCTCCTATTGGAGCCATGCTTCCATTGAAGCTGTGATGGTGAAGTGGTTCTATCAGAAGTACCTCTTCATCGGGCATTTTTAAATGAAAGTTTAGAATGTGAAGACTATTGTAGAATGCTGCAGAGATTGTGGGACCACCCATCAGTTCAAACCCATTACTTCTTTCTACCCCTTACATTGAAGGCAGTCAGCCAACCAAAAGAACACAGGCCCTGTGCCATTTTTTTAAATTCTTCATGATGTGCAAAGGTGACTTGGAAGGCTGCTTTCCTACTCGGGTCTCATCTGCCCTGTTTTTCCGGTAAGGCTCCATGGGAGACTGGAGACCTACCAGGATCATGATCTGACAAGTATCATAAAAGTCAAACCTGAGCAGTTGAGAAGGGGAATGATTTTTATTCAGGTGTTTAAAATTCTTCTTTGTTGTTGTCAACAATTTTAGGTAAACACCTGACAAAAATTTGAAGAATCAAAACCCCTGTCCCATCAGTTAAGAACGCAGAAAGCTTGTAATCTGCTTCGCTTGGTCATCCAAGGAGACCTCCAGGAAAAACAAGACTCGATGTTCCTCAGTTTCCTATGTAAAAGTAAGCAGAGGAAGGAGAAACACCCTTTCAGCCTTCTTTACACATTAGAAAGAAGCAAAAGAAAAGTTAAACTCCAATGCCCTGTACTTTGGGATTCCAGAAGGTCCTATGTCTCTGCACTGAATCTAGGTCTCTTCACACACACACATATGCTCTGTAGCAGTGAATTTCCAGTGGAACTGCAGAAAGAAATTCTTACAATCAGTGGCTGCTCCGGGGTCCCCATTAAGAGTGGATTCCCACCATAGGTGAGTGGGTTGCAGAACTGCAATACAGCCCCTGTTACATTAGATTTCCAATGTGGGCAACCTGCATTCCTCCAGCCTGCCCTCTCCTCAGCCAGCTTTGCCACTCCCACACACAGATCCCAAGATATGTGGAAACCCTGCATGGGGCTCAGGGGAGATGGTGCCACAGAGGCTGCTTAGCCCCTTTCCACATGGGGTCACTTGAGGTGATCATTGAAATTATTCTGTCTTTAGCTATAGTGCTCAATACAATACAACTGCTACAATCTCATCTGTTGACAGGGCACCTAGCACACAGCAGCTAAGTCCAGAGCTATAAATCCAGAGTTCCAATCACTACCATCAGTTAAGAACCAACCACACCAAACGCACATTCTCAGAGAATCCAGCAATCTGACAGATGCTGGGAAATGAAGGTCGAGAGCACAAAAATAAAGGGCCTCATACAGTTAAGAACAGGATAACTGAAACTGATTGGATATGCAGCCTGTCCTGCAAGCAGCCAGCTTGGACTTCAGGCGGAGGGGTTTTACCTCCAAGGGTCCACAAAGCCTGGCCTGTGGCTTAGTCCTAACTTAAGAAAATGGATCTGGGGTCCCTAGGTTATGATCTGTAAGCTCTTCTAAATTCACCTTAGCACAATAATGAAAATACTCAGATCTGAACTTTCCCAGAGTTTCAGGGGTCTTGGATCTAGATCCAAGGTTTTGGTTTAGCCACATCTCTATATTTGCAAATGTAGAAATGAAATACCTCAGCCTATTGCTATTTCACACCACTTCTACCAGTGGAAGATGACCCCAATGTGTGGTTGTAATGCCCTGGAGAGATCCCTTCCAAATTCTATGCAGGTTTTTGGAACAACCAATGAAGGGAGCACCCCTACAGAATCCATCCTGGTCACAAAGTCAATGAAGGTTGAGACAAGATTAGGGGGATTTAGTTAGGGCTGGTTAGATATCTGTAGTGCAGACACAATTAATAACATTAATAGTTTATAGATCTAGCTTTTGAGCCTCAGTGCCCTAATTTAAAGTCCAACTCTATTCTGAAAAGTGATTGTGTATTTCCTGGCTGTCCAGTATGTAGCTCACACACTTCCAAAAGTCTCTTGAGTTGAAAATACATAGGCCTTATCTACACGAGCAAACTCTGGAGTTCATTATTTGCCCCCAAGTAGCTCAACAGATGTGAAATTAGAAGCCATGATGGTTAAAAATGCTTGAGCCCCACATGCATTAGTGTTTCCATCATTGCTAAAACTGGTGGAGCTGCACTGATGGCAAAAGGCTGCTATAACGTTTGCTAGTGTAAGCACAGCTATTGAGAGAGCTGTGGTTTGTAAGTGCAGGACAGGGAACCAGGAACTAGCTTCAACTCATTACACTGGAGTCATGTGAAGCAAATTAACGGATAACCTCCCTACCTCCTGAAGCTAATTAATCTGTCATGGAATTGTGTGTAAATCCCCTGAGAAAGAGTGTTCCATCAATTTCTGCACATTCCTCTTCACTGAGGCAGGGCTAATCACCAGAAGGCACTAATGCCATGTCTAGAGTGACTCCGTGAATTTGGCTAATGATGTTGTACTTACACACAAGGCACAATGTTAACCTCACTACAGGAAAATAAGAATACAATATTGTTAGCCACAGAGGATCCATACATAGTCATCCGCTCCCTGGTCCAGGCACCAACTTTTTAAAATCCCTTTCCCTTACAAGTGGACAGTAGAACACTTAAAGGCAAAAGTCTTGATTTTTCACAAATGCTAAGCATTCAAAACTCCTAATGAAGTCAATAGGGGCTGAGGTTACTCAGTTAGGAGCAAAATGCAAAAGCAGAGCAGAATTTTAACTACTTAGAGTAGACACCCAGCAATTCAGAGGGAGGGAGAGAGGACTTCTTTATAACATACGTAATGCTTGCCAACATTGGCACTCTATAAAAAGAGACACATTGGGGAGAGGAATAGACATGTACCCTTTACTTCTATTTAAACAGATGATTAGAGGAGCTGTTTGAAGGGACAGAATGGAAAAATGAATGGATATCAGCAAAATGTGTTTGGGCAACCACTGCCAAACTTGAATACATGGATTTTAATCCTGGGAAGGAACAGTGAAGCCTAAATGGCTTGTAAACCTGATTTTAGTATTAATTAGAGATACAGAGTGACCATGCTGTTACAGACAGACAGAGGTTGAAAAAATGTGGAGGTCCCCTTTCCTGGCTTGTCAGCGGTGTCTGAATGCAGAACTTTCAGCACCACAGCAGAGACTTCAATAGCTTGAGCTAAAGCATTAATTGTTTGGTGGTAGCAGTAGCGGACTATTATCTTCAACTGGACTGAGCACTTGTCCTGGACACAAACACATGTGTTGCAAGGATGTTACATAAGTTTCCTTCTCCTCCATAACCCTGCTAATGCCTCTCAATTCTAACCTTTAGCATCTTCCAGTTTGGGACTCTCTCACACAGCTCTGCCAATGCACCTCAATCTCCCTCTTCACTGTTTTCCAGAAAGACTCCTGTAAATACTTCCAAGCATTCAGTAACACAGCCATAAGAGAAAGGAAAAACCCCATGCACACCCAAAAATCTTTGTAGGCTTCTTCGTTCTGCTCCTTAGGTGAACCAAGGATCAAAGATCCGAAAAGCCTCCCAAATCTCCCCCTGCTCCACCAGCTGGTGCTCAGATGTTTCAATGATGGCTGAATCTGAAATGATGAGAGTTAGAGAGGAAGTAAGGATAAACTGGACACACCCCTACACAAGCATGACTCATAAGACAGCTCTTTGTCTAGGACCTGGCTCAGACTGTTGACTGGTAGTGAGGGAAGGATGTGAGTGCTGTACTCTTAATAGAATCATCCTTTAAATGAGATGTGGAAACAAGTTTCTTTCTACCCATCAATGGGGGGCTGCCAAAGTGGAAGTCACATTGCATTTTGGGAAAATCTTGGTGGTCTTAACCAGCATTCCCATCTATCAGCAGAAGAAGCATGTGTCAGGCTACATATGAGCTGCTTGTAAGCACAAAATAATACTTGCAATACTTGCCTACACATTTTTTGTTCTCCTAACACATTGCTTTATATCAGGGGTCTCAAACTCGCGGCCCGCGGGCCAACTGCGGCCCGCGGGCTTGTGTTATGTGGCCCGCAGTCCGAATCCGGCCGCAGGCTTGTGCTGTGAGTATTTTCAGAGCGGAGCTCAGGCAAGTTGTGGCCGTCTTAAAAAGGAAATGGCCGCCGAATGTGGCCCCACAGGGAGATTTAACGGCGGAGAGTGGAGTCTGCAAGTCCCTGTGAGAGCCTCTCTCTCTTCTACTGTGCCGCCGAATTGTACCCTGAGGGGAGATTTTTTCGGCGGAGAGTAGAGCATGAAAGGTAGAGCAGAGAAGTGTGTGTTATGTGTGGCCCCCCTGAACTCAACTCAATGTAAATGTGGCCCGCCATACCAATTGAGTTTGAGATCCCTGCTTTATATAGTGCTTTGCGATAACCTGCAGTATGAATGGTGGAGGGAAAAAGTTCTAAAGTAGGTGGAAAATGATATTTCTTGTTGCCATTGCCCTGAATGGCAATGATGATTTAAGAAATGGCTCTAATTTACACAGCTCCCTTCATCCACAAGGACTCCAAGATGTAGAATAGCATGACACGATGAGTAAAACTGCAAGGGTCTATGGACTATCCTGTATGGAGGTGACATATCACTACCCCTTTCTGGCATGACACCATGCAATTAAATACGATTGGAGGTAACGGATGTCATTGTGCTCACAGCAAACAAGGCAACCAGGGACAATGTTTCCCATGTTGTGGCATCAATGCTGAGATATTCCTAGTGTTGGTCACAGTCTCTATTTGGATGAGAGCTCTTTAGGATGTGGCAGAAAGTGATGTTGGCAACTCCACAGTTGGTGCTCCTCCCATTGTGATAGGGGACGCTGTACTCCTGGAACAGCCATCTTTAACTTGAGACGTAAATCCTATTACTTGTGGGTCTGTCATATTTTTCAGCAATAGGGGTTTTGCTTGTGGTGCCCTGGCCCAGTTGACATTTGGGAACTACACTCTGCCTACTGAAAATCTCACCTGTAATTTAATTAGATAGGGTTTTCTCCTGCCCTTCTTGTACTAAATTGTCAGTCAAAGTTGATATGTGTTATTCAACTGATGTCATGTTCC
The DNA here is from genome assembly GCA_007922155.1 of Mesoclemmys tuberculata. Taxonomy (NCBI): domain Eukaryota; kingdom Metazoa; phylum Chordata; order Testudines; family Chelidae; genus Mesoclemmys; species Mesoclemmys tuberculata. The sequence continues at coordinate 37,473,631 of ML675611.1, forward strand.
ATAATAAAGTGGGTCCATTTCAGTGACAGTAGAAGTGATTCACGTGCCTATGACTCTTAAGAGCTCATGCAAAGCCCTCGCCTCACACCTATTGTCCACCTGACAAGATGCATCTTACGAGATTGTAGAAAAAAATGTATGATTTCATTTAAGAAATAATATGTAATGATGTTATTAAAGACTGTAACGTGGTCCATAAGTACAGGGAACAGAGACAGCCCTTTTGAGTGCTTACTATTAAGCCCACTAAACATGTTACCATTCTTTTAACATTTGTCGGTGGTGTTTTATGCAAATTCTCTTCATTTTGTTGAGGTTTTTTTTAGGGATAAAGGAAATTCCATAATCTTGAATTTGCAGCACACCTGGAATGCCTTGTGCTGCAAAAATTGGGCAACTCTGCCTCACTGGGTGCAAATTTTGTGCCACTAAAAACTCTGATCCAGGTGCGTAATGTCTTCAGCTGTGCAAGTGAATGCACGTTGAATGAGTCAGGCTCCTACAATCCTTTACTGGTCAAATGTAGACTGGGAAGAGAGTGATGTTAATGGTGTTTATCCCCTCTGTATTATATCTGATTATTAAAGTAATGGTACAAAATGGATTTATGGCTATTCTAATCTATTACTTTTTAAAAAGTAATGTATTTGTAAAAACAATGAGAGTCCTGTAGCACTTTAAAGACTAACAGATTTAATTTGTGCCATCGCTGCCCTTGACTGGAATCAATAGGAGCATTTCAACTGTGTGTCATAGACCCTATACTTCTTACACCTACTTGAGATTCTTCTTCATTTCAGGTAGAAAAGGTCTGTGCTTTTGGCTATGGCAGAAGGATATGAGTATTATCTCCACTACCATGAGGCAGTTTCAAGCATCCAGGGTACACAGCATCATGATAGATGTGACATCCTAAGCATCCAGAGATTTGTTACAATATTTTAATGTTTTAAGCAGTTTTTCCTCTATGTAGTTCTGGAGATATTACAAGATCTTTAGAGATGGGACTATACAGAGCCTTGCCATTGGCTCTCATTTTGACAGGCATTGATGGCAGCCAATAGCTGTACTGGCCATAGTTCCTCTACACTATGCCCATTTTGAATTATGTTTTGAATAATTTAAAATGATCTTCTCCTTACAGAAGGAGGAACAGCTGACATACTGGTCAGAAAGATGTCAGCATGCTAACAGGTGCTTAACAGGCAATTAAACCTGAACCCATGCTTATTCCAAGCATCTCTTGTGGTAATGGTTAATTAGCATAATAACATCCCTGTTCTGTTTCATGCTTGCTGATGGTTTTTTAGTTCACATTCACGAGAGAACAGAAATGGTAATTTACCCCCTTGAATGCTGGAAATAATTATAAGTGTAACAAGTGATTTGACCTCTATTCATGATCAGGCCTGGGTGCAATGAAATCCACTGAGAGGAAAAAGCTATTTTACCGTAATGAAGTATTCACAGATGACTGTTTAACATCACAGCCACTGAGCGAGTAGCAATTTCACTGGGAAAATGACTAGGATTTTTCTTAGACCTCCTCACTCTCCACATTCAGAATGAAAATATTTTCAGTGTATTGCATTTTCCATTGGCTAGAACAATGGGGTATGGAGATACAATGAACCTTCACTGATGATCAAAAATTCCTGCAGCGACTCAATAGGATTCCTCCTGGTGTCAGATTTTCCTGAGGATTTTCACTACTGTCCCAGCAGGATATGGGAAAGATGCCCAAGACAGATCCTGAAGGGGTGACATTTAAGAGAAGCGATTATTCCTGGGAGGGGGAATTTTTCAGTGGAGATAATGCTGGCGAGATGTTACTATTAAAGTCATCTCTTCACAGAAGAGCACAGGCAGCAGCAGTGCAAGCTTCCCAAACACACTACACAACAACTTGCCTCACCTCTGACCCAGAGGGACTTTGGGAAAGAAAGAGTTCACGCTGTATGGCCCATTCTGACCGTGGTCTCTCTCATTAGACTGCTAACAAGTGGGCAGATTAATAGCAATTGTGATTCAGATACTGGTCGCACTAGAAAAACTCTCTAGTTATTTCTAAGGTGTTCTCTACTAGGACATCTGAGAGCAAACTCACACACTCAACTCATTTCACAGAGGTGTCTGATCAACTGATATGGAATGTTTTTAATGTAAGCTTCCATCCTACCTTTGCCACCACAGCTCACCAGTTCTTCTTTGCTCTCTGATGGGCATTTTCTGGAAGCAGTGCTTTCTGTCAGAAAAGCTAGCCTTGCAATGCAAAGAACAGACAGGATCGTGGGCCATGGTGGCAGAGTTACAGTGCAGGTTACTAGCAGGACCAGCTAGTTGTTTCTCCAAGACTGCCTAAAGTGAGAAGAGACTCCTGGTCTTGGAGTGGCCTCTTCTCTTTATTATTCTGTCTCCTAGGCTCTTTTCACTTCTCTGAAGATTGTTCAGCATCTGTGCCCTTAGAAGCTGCTATTTTGATTTTAAGTTTGTCAGTAGGTTGAGAAGTCCCCCCTTTTGATGTCTTTATCCAGGAATCAGTACATTTAGCACTACTTGCAAACAGTAGTTTCACCATCCACCCATACATATATCAAGCCTCCTTAAATACATAGTGCCTTGAAAGCAAAGACAGGAAATAAAACAGGAGAGAAATGGCTATCTGATCATTGCCTGCTGGGCAGAATTTGAAGCTGTCCAAGAGGAGTCTCTGGCTTCATCGTAACTACAGAATAGCAGAGGTGCTGCCTTTTTAGGCCCCTAGTGTGATGGCCTCAGAATCTGATGTAATACAGCTGTGCCTTCCCAAGTAAATGCAGCAGTGATCACAGCTGACATGAGGGAAAGGCTGGGAGGTGGACATACATGGGCAGTGTGGCCAATGAACTGAAAAGAAAAGTTTAGAAGCCTCTTCCTCCACTTCCCCCCAGTCAGATTGACTGAAATCCTGCAATCATTGTCACGGGAAGGTAAACAGGTCACTCCACTTTTCCTGGAAGAATGTAGCAAGGCAAAGACCATGCCCTAATGACTGATGGATAAGACGAAACAAAGCCAGCCAATGAGCCAAGGCTCAAAGAACCAATACCAACTGACTCTGGAATCCGCCTCCACCCCATTCCAATGTACTGCAGGGTCCACCCACAACATCCTTCTGGCTGGTTTTTCATACATGGAGGATCTACCCATCTGTCTAGGTGCTACTACAGCACCCAGAACCCAAGCAGTTAATTAAAGCGCTGTAATTAATATTTAGTGATGGGTGACTAGTTTTCGGTGCTGGTTTGGAGATTTCATTTGGTTATCTTGTCTTCCTGCCCTGCCAAACTATTTTTTTTTCTTCAGTTATATTCTGAGTCTCCAGAATGACAGATCTTTACAAATAGAAATTACATTGCATTCAAATTTCCAAAGGTGGCAGAAGATTTCAGAAAACCCACAAGTTAATAAAATAGGGGAGATATTTTGTGTTGTGCAGACTGCCTGAGGTGTTTCCAAGGGGTGATGACTGTCAGATTGGCAAAAGGATACATTCCATCTGTGCCCCCACCTCTACAACGCAGCGTGCAAAGGTATTCTGAGGGGACTATGCTCTAATCTAAACTGAGCTGTCCCTTTAAAACTAAGTGCATTTAAAAAGCCCATAGAAGTCTTTTCCTGAGCTCAGGAACTGAGGGACCAGGATTGCAGCCTTTCTAAAGAGGAATATAGTACTACCTTGTGGGGCCTAAACCAACCTCTGTTAATCGAGAGTCTGGGCTAACTGCAGTTTAGTAAATCAGTGCTATAATGGATTTTGATGTATCAGATTTAAGGCCCCCAGAATATTAAGTTGCATGGGGCCTTTGTGCTATGGCAAAAAATGCATTCTAATGTGACTGCCTTTTCTAAGCTTACACGTCAATCTTTTGGCCTTTCTGGTTTAGTATTAAATCCTACGACGATGAACCATGCCCCTAAAATGAATGAATTATGCCCCAGCAACACTTCAGTCTTCTCGGCCATGGCCGTATTGGGTAATTAAGGTCACTGTTAAAAGCTTTCATTTGTTAGAGTTCTGCATCCAGTAACAAAAACCACTGAGGTCTCTTCACCAGCCATTGAGGATTCAGAACTGCTCAAGGCTCTGAAGCTCCGTGATCTGCCCCAGAATTTATTGCCAAGGGCAGTAAATGGTGAGGAGTGCTTGGTGCTGATTAATGCCTGTTCTCTTTTTTTATCATGCAATGTCTCATTAGAAAGTGCCCTCTTTGGGCTGCTCCCTATCAAAATTAAATGCATGCATAAACACCCTCTTCTTCCCCAAGCACTGCAGCACGCTTTTCCACTTTTTGATGTCATTTTCTGCCCATCAAAGTGCAGGGTTGGCAGCGGTGGTTTCCTCCACATATCCACAGAACAGGTACAGCCCTGATGATGGCAGAGCACACAACACCCACTGCTTTAGCCCTGCCTGAGAGGGTCCTGGAGAGGAGTCCAATCTCCAGAGGCCATGCAGACCTAGTCCTCTCTGCTGAGACTGCCCACTTTGGGTTTATCACATGGATAACTGTCCATTTTTGTCTGGACTGAGACCAATACATCACCTCACACAGGCCACCAAAGAGCCTTCAGATGGCAATGGCTTTTGGTCACTATACACCTGGGCTGGATTCAAATGAGCAAGTTGGAAGCAAAAGGCTCCTCGTCCTATTACCTTGCCACAGGGGACTCTTTCATTTACACATAATAATGCTACCAGAGGATGGCAGAGAGAATCTCTTTTTAACATGGCCTCTGCAGGAGGTGCCATCCAAAAATGCAGCTTCCTTCCTGCCTTCCTTATTACACTGCCATGGCAGCACTGGCCTGAATTGGCACTTGAATACACCACGTTCAGGTTCAAAAGGTGAGAATGCTGCCAGCTGAGCTGTCCAGACACTCAAGCTCCTAGAAACAGCTGCAATGTTACAGTACAACATACTAATGACTTGTCATTATTTCTCAGGCTATGTTAGCATTCCATTTCCTCCTGGATTACACTAAATTGGCATTAGGAGATACTAACGTCACAAATATGATGGGAACATCTAATCATATCACCTCATTTTACAGATAATATTATCTTGTTAGAGCATTATTAAGCTTTTATTAAAATGACAGCAGATTCCCTAAGAAAACAGAGAGAGGCTCATGGTGTTACAATGTTTTGATTAGATTTGGGTTAGCATTGTTTCATATTTGTTTATTATAATGCAGTGAGAGAAAAACTCTTAAAATCTCCGGAGATTTATATATCACAGGCTCCTGCTTTATGTTGCTACATTGGTGCTTAACAAAAATGAAACCTTGACACTATGGAAAATGGAATTGAACAGGGCACTAAATAAACACAGTCTGCAGCTGGAAGAGGAGAGCTGGCCACATTCTTAGCTTCCTGCTACTGTCAGAAATAGCTCCACAATTAACTGGACTCATGGCAAGAAACCAACCATGAGGCCCCTAAGAAACAGAGTCTCCTAGTAGCAACTGAGTATATCTTCCTCCTCTCTGTTCCTGCTACTTGAAATGGAAGAAAAAGCAGGATCATGGGTTGCTCAGACTTCAAAACCTACACAAATAAATGGGGCCTTGGGAAATGGCTTGCTCTGCATGCTCTAGTGAGAAATAAAGGCCTCACTATGGAATTCTGAGTGAGAAGCCAGCAGTTTTCCTTAGACCAAAGACCACTGCTGTCTCAAAATTATTGCCTCATTTATTGATAGTGCCCACCTCCTTTTCTGTTATCAGAGACACAATGAGGGAGGCTGGCAGTGGGAGGGATGGGAAAGAGGCCAGGAAACAGGAAATAAAAAATAATTCAGAAACGTCACTAACATGAGAGACTTCTGCACATTGTCTTCCAAAAGCTACTGTATCTGAAATGTATGCAGTGCCATCCCTGAGGCTTCAGCTTGGCTAAACACTGAAGAATATACCCCTAGGAATGAGGGACGGTCACAGAAAAAGAGATGCATAACACAAGGACTTGGAAAACACTGGAAAGGTAAAGAAATATTAGATTGTCTGGCACAGTAGACTAGGAACATTATGAGGGCTTTCCTACCTTCCTCCTAGGTATATTGGCTGCTTCTGGGGCTGGATAAAGAGGAGAATAGAGATGGACAAAAGAGCTGTTCCCCTTGGGGAAATCCTGTGTTCTTATGTTCAAAGTTCAGCCCCTATTCATTTTTTAAAAAGTGTATGTTGGTGAAAGCAGAGACATTTGACGGGCAGGAATCTCTCCTTCAAAGCAAGACAACACAATTTTTCCATCGGTTAGGTCTGTGCTCAGAAATCACCCAGCACAGCTTCAGACTCTGTGATCTGAGGGACTGGTTCTGATCATGCTTCTATTGGTGTAACTCCACCGACTTTAACGGAATTACCCCTGATTTAAGTGAGATCAGCATCAGGCCCTTCAAACTTCAGATTTTGACAGTGTAGTGAAGTAAGAATGAAGGGGGTGGTTTTTAAAATAAAATAGATACATGAAAAGAAGAGCATGTTCCTACACAGGATACCAGATCAGTCATCCCACCACACAGTTTTGGAGTATGAGAAGGATGGGGAGTGACGAACAGCAGGAAAAATGGAGTGGCAGAGGGCACAGTATGACATTATTAGCAAATGTGAACAACCCACAGATGCAGCAGAATAGCACAAAAACTCCCCCACCCTTCATTGAATGGAAACAGAAATGAAAATCAAAGTCCTTACCTGTCAGTGCGTGCGGAAAGCCCTGGAGGCAGAGTGAGCTGCAGTGCTGTCTGTGACCATGCTAGTAGAATACCCAAGCCACATCACTTTTACTTTTCCAGGGGATCTCCCAAGCACAGCTCTGTTTGCTTTTAAAACACAATCCAGGTCTTCTGTATTCAGTTAGCAATGGTGACTGCATGATCTGAAGTCCCTCAACTGGAAAGGAAGCTTATTTTTTGAGCTCACTTACCCTTACCTTTAAACTCCATTCTTCACTTCAACACCTCCCCTCAACATACACACACTTCCTCTGAATTGTTACCTTGAATACAAGGAAGGATTCAGGCTGCATACCCAGTATTAATCAACCTAGAAGATCCTCACCTGGAAGACCCACAGCCACATGTGTAACTTCCCCTGCACAAATAAATCACTATGCACTACAAGGGTGGCTACATCGAGATTTTGCTTTTCCTGTTGTCTAATCAAGTTGAATTTAGGGATAGATCAGGGATATACAGTTTCCCCACTAGTCAGCTCCCATCTAGTTACCTTCCAATAATTGGGACAGACAGACAGCATGAGTCATTCCACCCTGTCAGCAGTAAGGGTTTGGAAAAAAACAAACAGGAAAAAAAAATAATAAAAAATAAATTAGGGAAATCCACGTTGTTTTAAAAATAAATAAATAAAATATTTGACAGGAGAAGATATTTAAATATGCACAAGTCTTGACTATTAAAAATTCATGAAAGCAAAATGATTTAGAGAGATGATGATGCTTTTGAGGAAACGCACACAAAGTGCTAGTCTGATTTCTCTTGTCTTTTTTGTTTCTTTCCTTTTTTTATTATTATTAATAAGGATCATTGATTTGCATGAAAACAGGATCTTTGTTTCCTCCTCCTGTTGTTGATTCCACACTTGAAGACAGAGCCCTTCGCAGGTGACACTGTAGGAACCAGCTGTTCTCAGATGGGGGTGGGGATGGGAAGGACATCAGATGCTACCTCTGAGACTGGTCCTCAAAGGAGGACACTAATGATCATGGTACAAGTTCCTGAACGGATGGGGGAATAAGTAGCAAGTAGCATGAGAACTCTTAGGAAACAAAAGATCCCATTTTTATGCAAATGTCCTTAGTAGCACAGGAGAGAAACCAACAATATCTTTTTGCAGGAATTCAGGGAATGTTTTACCTGGCTTTGTTTTGCACCCCTCAAATGCAATGTTCAAACTAACCTAAAAGCTCAAAAAGAAAAAGACAAAGACTGAGTTCCTCCTGCTTTCTGATCCATAGAGCCATCCAGTTCTGCATGGCACTGCATAGGATGATGAGGGTACTAATCAGCCCACATCCTGGACACATCTCTGTGCACTCCTGCTCTGTTGCAGAGTGACATGCGAGACAGTTGGCAGCGACCATGAGGTTCAACAGGTCCGCCATCTGCTCGGTGCGTATCATCCCCTCCTGCATGTGCATACCCTCCCCTTGGTTTTGGCCAATACTGTATGTGAAACAAACAAATGATGGTTTCCATCATTGCATGTGCACAGAGTCCCAACTGAAGGGAAAGTTGCAAAGGGAATGACTCTCAACGAGAAGCTGCCATTGCTGCTGCTGGCTCTGAAGTGCATTGTTTTATTGCTGGCTGCAAACTACATGTTCTCTCCAGAGAGTAGAGTTTGAGGCTCTCTCCTGGGACAGTTCCTGGTGCTGTGAGAAAACTCAGCCTGACTGAAGTGACCCCACATAACTTGCTTCTTCCCCAGCCTCCCACTAGCTGGGATGGGACTGACTAGATAGCTTAAAGGATAAAGCCGCCAGGGTTTAGCAAAACCCTCCAAGCCAACTTTGCTTTCTAACCTCTTCTGGCACCTCCACAACTTGTTCAGCCGTCCATAAGCCTCCCTGTATGGAGCGCAGCACGGAGGGACCACCAGCTCAGAAAAGAATTTTGTTTTAACTAGAGACCAGCCTGAACAAAAACTTTGGGGGCTGATTGGCTCCAAAATCCAGACCCACATTTTGCGGCCTGAGGCCCACACTTACTTCAACAAGTTCTAACCTCATGACTTTTGAAATATGGTAGGAGAGGCTCTCTCTGCTCCACTATAGAGTCTTTGATTGGGATGTGGTCTTTAATGAGTATTCTTTCTGTCTTTCCTAAACCTCTTTCGGTCTCAAACAGACTGAAAGGGACTCAGAGCTAATCCTTCCTCTGGGATTCATCACAGATGGCTAGGGTAGTGAGGTGACCTGCAGGTGATTCTCATACAAGAATCTGAGGAGCTACCCCAATGCTAAGATTTTCTTTTCTCTCCCCCTCCCCCACCAACCTTCCAGCCCTCTTAAAAATGGTATTGAAGAAATGTCAGATTAAGCAGCCACCACTGTGTCCTGAACAAGTTTTATCATAGAGATTTCTGTTTTGTAGTGGAGAAGTGTATACAGTACCTGTTGTTACCTTTACATATTCTCTAAATACCTCTAGGTATTGGGGCATTTCCCCAAAGACAACAGGCTACCACTGAAACAAATTTTCAGCTCATTCAATCCCCAAGGGCTTTTCTGCAAAGCCATGAAATAACAGTTCATCTCCTGGGAGAACCCTCACACAATACATTTGCATACAATCACCACAAATCCTTCCCTCTTCCCTCATCCCCAAATCCCACCCTGACCTTTGATTTCAAATGTACTTAAAAAATAAACATGGAAAAGAAAAAAAGAAAAAAAAAGAAAGAAAAAGAAAAACAGCTTATAAAATAGCAAAGAAAATAAAGTTAATTTCTTTTTTTAAATATATATAGAGAACAAAATGAAACTTGAGGGAAAACTTACTGGCGTTACAGTTTATCCTGATACAGTCTAGATGGGGAAAAATAAATGAAAGATGAAATTGCATCCTTCAAGGTAACAGCTGCAGACATCCAAAAAACAATCAGTCCACCCTTCCGGGGACAGACACACGCAAAGAGATGTGGCCATTTTATATTTATATACAGTCTCTACAAGCTCAGGTGTGGGTGTATATGTACAGTATATTCTACTGAAATATCAGATACTTATGCATATATATATATACACACTCACATATATATATACACATCTGTATAGAGAGATATACCTATATACATATATATCCACTTATCGACACAGAAGAAAGTTCTTTTCTTTTTAAGGAAACCTATGTACTAAGATTATCTACTGCTTCAGACCGTGACCTGATATTAAAAGGAAAAAAACTGACAAGTAATTAAGGCACAAAAAAATCTCCCTCAAAATGCAAGTCATACCCCAATGTCGTCTCTATGTTTTGAAACCCTCTGCAATTTCTCTAAGAAGCTTGACGTTTAAAGGCAACCTTTACACTTGGTTTCTTTTGATTTAATTCATATTTTTATTGCATAAATATACCACCTGTCCAACACAGTATACTTGTAAAATCAGTCTGTCGACATTTGTTGGTGGAATATTTAACCCTTTCCACCTCTCCCAAGGACAGTCCCTATCTCATTCCCCTTAATGTTAGCCCAGATTGCTTTGAAAAATGTGCACAGGTGCATTTGTCACTGTCCATACAAGTGAGGAAAGGGTTAATATACCCCCCAGTTGTGTCCTGTCATAAAATGGCCACTTGCAAACGGCTAACCGCACGAACGCCCAGCCCAGATTTCAGCTACTTTTTGGGAAACGGGTATTTTTTGAGTGGTTGGGGAAGGGTCTTTTTTGTTTCAAAGATACCCAGATCAGCCAGCTCCTCAGAGCCTAGTCTCGTCTTGCTGCCTGAATGTTAGTATTGAATGAGACACCTGTAACATTCAGGCAGAAGACGAAACAGACACTGAAGTGGCAGATCTCAGAATCTTTGACAACCCTGCCTGCTTCACTGGAGGGCCCCACATAAGGATAGGGGGAAGGGGGAGAAAAGGAGCATGGGAAGAAAGGAGGAAAGAAAGAGAAACAAAAAGATACAGAATTCTGTTTGTTCACACTAATAAATAGTAACCAAGGAGTCTGCACAGAGAAAACAAGTGGTGTTTCATGGCCTGAATGAGAGAACTTCTGAGCACTTGCTGCTCCCACTTAACCTACTGGAAATGGAAAGTGCTCAGCCCTTCTCAGGACAAGGCCCCTGGGGAGGCTCTTGCATTTATGGGTGCCTGCTTTGATCCTTGGGGTTGTGAACATCCCCCACTGAAGCACCACAACATAAACATGGAGTTAATGCATCACTACACTACCAGGCCTCTTTGACCAATGTGGTCTTCTCTCATAAACCCTAGGCTGAGGATCACAGCCTCTGAGTTCCGGCCACCATGACTGGATATCCTGGAGGACAGCCTCTGTCAGGTACCGCAGCCTTGCCCCGTAGAGCTAGTCCTTTTTTATCCTGGGGATATGGCCAAGCAGCAGAAGATACACCGAAAGTGAGAGGAGATTGGAAAGAACACAGAGGGGGAGAGCGCTAATTTGGCTGCATGTCTGGGTAAAATGCTTTTATTCCAAATGGTGTAAAAAGGACAATCCTGTCAGCGGCAGAAATAAACTGCCATTTTAAAAACTAAAAAGGGGAGTGAAGGAAAAGAATGATTCTATAAATAAAGAAAGGGTGAAAGTAATTAGGGGATATACCAATCAGGAACAGCAATGCCAGAGAGAGTCTGTTCTCAAGCAGAACTTCTCTTGAGAAAATCTGGGGTTGGTTTTGTGCGATTAGGTTTGTCATGTGTCGTCAACCGCAACAGAAAAGTGGGAGCAAACAGCCCTGGAGCAATTGGTACAATCACCGTGCAGTGGTGGCTATATCCCTTATGGGAGGGGTGAGGCAAGCCCTCTAAAATATATAAGGAACCAGCTGTCTTTTCCTCTCTAAGCAGAGAGAGAGAGAGAAACTGTGTGAGTGAATGGGAGACAGAGATAGACCAAGCATAAGTGGTATGGCTAAATCAGTAGGGGGTTTACTGGGAACAGACACATATGAGTAATAGAGACAAATATGGCAGGGTTCTGAACAACGGTCATCAAACTGGGAAACTAAAATCTCCATTGATCTGCATGGAGATTTCTTGCTTCTTCATATAGCGGTGTTTAATATTTCCAAAATATATTTTTCAGAGTGAGCTGCTGCATGGGGTAGAGGATCAATGCTTTGGGAGAGAAACAAATGTGCTCCCTGTTTTCGCTGGTAGTTTTTTAATGTGGAATGAGAGACCAAGCCATTAGTGACCTGCTAAAATGATCCTGATTTTGTGTGAGGCTAGATTTGCAGATTCTGAGAATATGAGAGCCCTGACTGACCTCTCCTCCCCTTCCTACCCTAAAATGAAAACAGCCACAGGTTTCCAATATCAATAGCAGTCCTACTGGTAATCTTCCATAGGAAGAGTTTGAACTGGAGGGATTCCCAATCTGCTGAAGGTCTCATGAACCATCTGTTTATTTGAACTGACACTCTGAGATGTTTAAAATTCAACAATCACTAGATTTTACCACCCCATGATAGCAGTGACATGTGAGCTACTGGAACTCAGAACCTCGAAAAATCAGGCCCAGACCGTCTTCAGACAGGCAGCAAAAAACCGAGGCACCGAAAATCAATGATTACTGCAAAAATTTAGGATCAGGTCTTCATTTCCTGCCAAAGGCACCAATTTTGGCTTTACCCAGGGAAGCAGAGAGGATTAATCCACCAGTGAGTGAAACCATTTTCTCCCCATTATAACAAGTTTCAAACGACTCTTTAAATCAGAGCAGCATTGTGAAACCAATGCATTCCCAGGTTGTTTTTCTAGACAGTGGGGTAGAAGGCATGTATTAAAAGAAATATAGATTATTTGCCAGATCCATGTAGCAATTAAAGAAAGCTTCTGGGATTCCCCCTGCATTTGTACTGGTGCAGTAAGTCTTTCGGTAATCCTTGCCGAGGGTTTTCAACACTGTAATTGGGTTTTACAAATGGGATTTGCTTTATTTCAGTCTAGCTGAATTCCTGACTAAAAAGGGGTTTTCTGTTCCTTTGGATTTTAAAGGGGAGCATGGCCAGGGTAAGCTGTAGATCTAGACAGCAACTGCTAGGTTCAGTCAATGAATTAGATGTCTTGAGGGTAGGGGGAAAGTGCCATGTGTACGTGGAGGCAGGAGAAAGAATGCAAAGAGCCAGGGAAGACCCAGTACAGTGTCCTCTCTTCATTATTATTCCTACTGTAAATCAGGAGTGCCTCACCAACAGCTCAGTAGGTAGGATCTGCTAGCACTGGATTTTCCTGGGCACAGGCTTAGAGATTCCTCTGGACACAGAAGGTTCATGGTTCCAATGCAATGGGCTAAAGTTGAAGGTAGCACTGGAGGGAAAGGCAGGTATGCATAGACAGAGTGTGTGTAGAAATTGTGGAAAGGAAGCAAGTACAGGAAACAGAGCAGTGTGAATGAGGGGCTCTGATAGCCAGAAAGAACCTATTTAAATGGTTGGGGCTGAATTCATTCCTGGCTTCATTTCACCATCATCTCCAGAACTACACCAGGGTTCTTGTGGCCTGTTTGTCTGCAGGAAACCATTGTTGTGCCTATTATGCCCCATCACCCTGGAGTCCGTTATCTACACACTCATTGAAAGTTTTGCTGCTTGAGGTGGTCCCTTCTTCAATCACGTATGGGAGGTGTGCAACACTCAGGTTCTTCTTGAAACCATGCCTATTTGTGTTTCTCAGTGTCTATTTTTGCGAGGTGCGTCTCAGTCCTTTTGCAGAGCAGAGAAATTCTAAGAATTTCGAGGTTTGTCAGACATGGGATGGTGCTGGAGTGTGCTTGTGTGGGGTAATGATCAGGACTTGGAAGTAGATTTGGAAATGCAAACTCCTCATTCAGGACCCTTTTGAGAATGGATAGGGTATAGGGTGACTAGATGGCAAATGTGAATATTGGGACAAGGGGTGGGGGTAATATAAGCCTATATAAAACAAATCCCCAAATATCGGGACTGTCCCTATAAAATTGGGACATCTAGTCACCGTCATAGGGTCAGATGTTATAGGGCCAGCCTTCCCCCAGTCCTTACCTATTGTCATTGATAATAATTCCTGCATCAGAAATTGTGAGATGGTTAGCCATACAAAAAAGGCGTGTGGCCATTTCCATGCAGAACCAGGGCTGTGATTTCCCCATACTGGACAATAGGGGGCAAAGCTGAGCTTTCTCAGTCTCTCACTAGAGGACTGGGTGCTCACCAGTACAGGTAGTTAGCTTGCAGAGCATGCTAAGGCATGGAATTCTTCTTCAGTCAGTGAAAGGGAACATCTACATGTGAAGGGAGTGTTTGCTTCCTTCAGTAAGGTGCAGACCTGGCTATGGAAGAGCAGCCCACAAGTTTCCAGCAGTGTTGGATGGGAAGAGGGAAGCACAGGACTGCTGCTTCCACAATCATTTCCTTCAGGAAAACTGGATACAGTAAAACAAAACAAAGAACCGAGCAAGCCAAGATGTGGTGTGTGTATGTTGGGTGTGAAAGAGGAAGTGTCTCATCAGTGGCAGAATGTGAGGAGCTTGGTGGGGGGTGGTCACAGTGCAGCAGCTGTGTCTGGCTGGACAGGGTGCAAGAGTGTGTTTTATGCAAGGTGTGTACAAACTGAGTGCAAAATTGTGCGTGTGTAAAGGAAATGTATGAAAGGATGTTGTGCGTAGTGTGCGTGTGAACGGGTGACAATGAGAATGTGTGTCTGTTGTGTGTATACATATATTTTGTGTGTGACATACACATTTGTAACAGAGTGAGGCATATAAGTGACAAGTCATTCCCTCAGGGAAGTGCCCATACGGCCTTAGCAGTGCTGGAGGACTCTGAACTCATTGTCACTCAGCCAAACACTCCTCAGGGAGTAAAGCAGAAGTAACTGGCTTGGAAAGCCAAAGACATCAGTACCTCATTCCAGGCCAGAGCTCAGCTCAAGGTGGGAGGGAGCCATGAGTGAGATGAGCTTCATATGTGCTGTGCTGCACAAGGGGCTTTATTCCGGTCACCAGTATCCTGAGGGAGGGCAGTGGAGTGGAGGGAAGAAGACAGATGCTAAATGCCTTCAAACATAGCTCAAGGGCAGCACAACCCAGCTGACAATGGGAGGGCAGAGGAAGAAGGTGGTCTGAGAGGCCATTAGTCTCACACTCAGCAAGTGTTTGAAGTTGCAAGGTCTATTTCAGGGCACATTCCAGGCCACAACTCACTGAATTTCTCTCTCTCACTCTCTCTCTTCCCCCCGCCCCTCCATCCTTCCCTTCTCAACTCAGTTGTGAGATCTACCACATTTGGGTTCTAACCTTCACACTGCAAACATCCCATATGCTGTGAAATGTGCTGTTAATACACAGAACACATTGCCCCAGGCCCCTGGCTGGGAAAGTCTGAAACCACTCCTCATCCCCTTTAAATAAACAGAATTAATAGTCTAAGCTCTTTCCTTTCCCCTCTCACACTAATATCCCCCCACATCTGTCTTAGAGTAAGCATTCCTGGTTTAGTTTTTGGCAATGAATGCTGCAGCGATGAGGGGGATATGCCAGCCCCTACAGGCTGCTGTGTACACTCTGTTCTCAGGGCTGTTTGCTGTGCGGGCCGCAGGCTTCAGGCCTTTGAAGGGTTGAATACCATCTTTTGATTTACCATGGCTGATGGGGTGTGGAAAGCTTTACAACTCAAATACATAGGGAAAAACAAAACAGCACAGAAAAACACTCAAACCATAAAAGAACCCAAATGGAACTGAACAAGTAAAAACAGACAGTTCTTAGTAATAGCTTTAATTAACTTAAATAAAAAAAAAAGAGCACAACTAGATAATACACCACTCAAAACAGTCAGTGCTGATCCATATTTGTCGCTTACCAGTCAATTTGGGGATTCTGATGTATGACTGGTCAGATCGGAGCTCCCCCTTATTTGCAGTTGGTGGCCACCTATCACTGAAAAGGAGATTTTGGCTGAGTCAAGCCATAAGATCTTGGATTTCACTTGGATGTGACTTATTTCCTCAAATAGTTGACAAGAACTCCAACGAAACAGCTGGGACTTAATGATTGGGCTTCTTGGCACTGCAAAACTTCCCCTCCCCTACATTTTGAATTAGGTCTCGGATTTGATCTCCTTCAGTAACAACATAATCTAGCCCTTTGGAACAGAGAAAAGTACGGATTTAAGTTCTTGTGGGACATCTGAAACCTTTGTAACACGGGGGGGGGGAGAGGGGAAGGGGTGTTAGACAACTGGGGATAACTTGGTTCAAAGTTCAAAATAACTGAAATTGTGTTTCTGTGGCTCAAATCAATGGGGGAGGAGAGCCACATAGGCTCTCCACAGCTGCAGCATCGGCCACTTTACTGGAACACAGCTTCAACTCCAACTTCAGAGCTCTGCAGGGCCGAAGTTCCATGTCTGTGAAGCTTAGGAGCTCCGTGGAAATAATGATTCAGTCACTGCTGCTCCAGCACAACTGACCTTCAACAGAGTTTTGGTTCACCAGGGTTTCCCCATGTACCAGGCACTTAGCCAACGACAGTATGTAGTGTATATTTTAATATGAAGCTCTTAGTCAAAACTCTGGTACAATGCTCAGAAAGGATTTTCAGTCATGCTCTTTAGGTGGTAGGGTATTAAAAGTCAGATGCTTAGCCTCTGGCCTAATGGTCTCCAGAGGGTCTGTAACAAGTTACCATAGCTGATGGAACAAGCAATATGGGCAGGCATTGGAAGAAAAAACATTTTCTGCTTTCCTCGCCACAGGGAAAGCCACTATGATGTGAGGAAGGACTTATTCAAGTTAGGAGGGGGAGGTTAAATGGGTGGAAAAAACAAGCACACTCCAGGGGATTCTAAATACACACACACAAAGTCTAAGCCTAGGAGATCCTGAGCACCACCTTGCAGGTACTGGAGTGCCTTCTTCCCTCACTGACTTCACTGGAAGTTAAGGGTGTCTCAGTAGCTCTCTGGTGGCACCTTGCTCAGCAGAAAAGGACAACACTTTACCTGCCTGTAGTGCCTTGGGTGCAAGGATCTCAAAGTGCTGCACAAGCATCCAGTACTGAAGCCTCACTGCTTCCCTGTGAGGTAAGGATGCTTTTGCACCTTCAGCAGAGGGATAAATTGAGGCACTGGAGGGTAAAAGGACTTTCTCAGGAATATGGTGAGATTGTGGCAGAGTTCAGAATAGAACCCAAGTGTCCCAGATTCCCAGCCCCCTGCTCTGACAACGTAACACACTCCCTCCCTCTTAAAATCTGAGAGCTGGCCTTGTAGCACTTTGAGTCTCAGACAATTTTTTTCATTCTATAATTATTAGAAAGAATTTCAGAAGGAGGACCTCAGTAAGGGACAGAAATTCTCAAGGTGGTCAATTATTAGCACAAATAGCATCAAATGGGAAGAGAACACAGCTGCAGACACACTAACTCACATACACACTGGAGTTGTTTGAAAGATTCTCTTTATATGTTGGACTACAGAACAATAATGCTGTGGAACTGATCCCCAAAGGGGACACTGAAGGCATAAGGAATTCTCCACTTCACTTAGAGCTGATGCAGGCAGAGATGGATGCCATCAGAATGCCATCCTTTCCTCACTCGAGAAGTCATTGTGGCGGCTGGAGATGATATATCTCCCCACGGACCAATGCAGTTTAGTACTGCCTCTGCTGCCATGCTGGCTGAACACTCAGTGATGCTTTACACTGCTCCAGTTCAGCTGCGTACAGCATGTAAATTCCAGACAACAGGGTCTATGTAACACTGCAGTATTTTTCCATCGAAGGCAACACTTAAGGCTTCATGGGATGGAGACTATTTTCATTTCTCATTTTAAAGACAGGAGCTTGTTCTAACTGATTTTCACATCCTTTTCACCCTCCAAACCCAACAATAAAAGAAATGTCTGAGTTTCCCTTCCAGAGCCAAAGAAGGCCAGAAGCGGTTCTTTTTTAATCCAGTTAATGCCACTTCCTTTCAGGTGGTGCAGGCCACTGCAGGGCAATAGGTTACACTGTTCCTTGCTGACCTCCAACAGCTGAAAGTACCGATGAGGCCCAAGGTGGAGGAGCCCCTGGAAGCTCTTTCCCTAGAAGTTAAGTCTCTTTCAGCTCTAGTGCAGCATGATGTCTAGATGATACCACCTATGTCTAGCTGTGATGTAATTCAATGACCAATATATAGTCTGATGTGTGACACTGTCACTGCATTGTGCAAAGTCATTGAAACGTCTCTTCTTATTATGGCACAGCCAGGACTCAGGATGAATTTCCTGTTGGTAGCTCATAATATTTGGGGGGTGTCACAATGGGGCTTGGAATTTCAAAAGCTAGCCCAACCTCATCACGGAGCATACGTATAGTTCCTGTTAGAAACCCTAAAATTTCAGGGAGGCTTACCTTTTCCAGTTTGTATCATGGCTTGTAGTTCTAGCTCAGATTCTCCTTTCAGTTATACTGCTACAGCCACATGCAGTCAACTAGAGAGCAGCAGTATAAATGAGACGAGTATGTCACTTTTTGTGCTTATATTCAACTCCAAAAACACCAAACAATCAAATCCATCCACTATCTTTTATCCCCTCTCCTCGCACTCATACTCTCACTTTGTCTCTTCCCACCATTTTCATACATAGGAGTCCAAGGGTTGCCGCTCTGGGCCATCCACACTGCTGGCCTGCAATAGTGAGAGAATAAGGGAAAGGTGGACACATCATCACACCAAGTGTTCGTTATGAAGGAAACTGTGCCCCTCCCAGCATTTTTATTATCAAAATTTGTTCCCACTCAGGTTCTGTCTGGGAATGAATAACTTTGAGGAGACAGAATTAGGCTTGTCAAGCTGATCAACTGATTCAAATAACATCAGTTGTTTGGTCAACTGACCATTTATTGAGCATGGTCAAATATTGTCAAATATTCCAGCAAGAATGTCCCAGTGCAGTGGCAGCCTACCTTTTTGATTGCCTCATGTTGCCATTCTTCCATTTTTTTAAACTTTTTAAAATCGTGTTTCACATATTTCTAAGTTAAAATAACTCTGTTAAATAATTTTTTGTAATTAGGCATAAGTATCTAAGGCTTACACTATTGAGATCATAAAGTCTTACCTCTTTTTTGTTATTGTTGTTACTGTACTAATATATTAATGCTTTAAAATATTTGATAATTTTTACATCATTTGACTGGTCAACTGACCAGTTATTTTTGAATTGGTAAATTCACCCATCCTAGACAGAACGCAACGTCTTTGATGGTTCCCCCTATCTTTACTACTGATGCCTTTGATTTAAAAAAAAAAACCTAAACCATTCAATAAAAAGAGCCATAAAGGCTACAACCTACAGTAGAGTTACGCATGTAGGGCCATGACAGCAAAATGTGACAGTATTTTATAAGAGCTGGGGTCCTGAGAAGGTTCAACATTTACAACATTAGACCAAGGCTAGTCTCTTGAGAGCTTGAGATTCACAGCACCTACCCCTTCCCTCCATATCAGTTTGGTTTCCCTCCCATGCCCTGCTTTGACTGTTTTGAGTGGTGGAAAAGAGGCTGGATTAATGAGTATGTGATTGATCAAAAGATGGACCAAGTAGCATGTCTTACACAGAGCTAACCAGTTCCAGACCAAGAAAGGAAACTTAAAAACATAAAGACTTAAAAATCACCACTATCCATGACCAAGAATTAACATCAAATCTCCATGCAGAAACTGTCAGAGAGAATTTCTCTCTGCAGATAGTATCATTATGAGGGTCTCAGAAGCTACTTTAGAAATCAATCATATCCAATCAAACCAACAGAAAAAAAAGGAAAAATGATAAAACAAAACACTTATCACAAGCCCAAACTAAAAGTGGAAGAGGGAATGTCCGTAGGATACCTAAATTGACCATGAGTTTGACACGGCCTCCATCTAGCTCCAGGCGAAGGGTGTCGGCAGAATCCCATGAAGTGGTGGCCATTAGGAGCCCATAAGCACGCTGGGACATGAAGCGGAACGACACATCTTCTGCCTCTGTGTGCATAACCATGGGCATGATGATCTTCATGTACATGCTGCCATCGTAGCTCAAGATGGAAGCCTCTGCAGAGAAGAAAAGGAACAATGACTAACCATGAGAGCAGCATAATGCTTCTATGGAACCACTGGGGTCCTGAAGGTTCCCTAAACATTTTTCAGACTGCTTATATTGCAATCACTTCACCTACCTCTGAAAAGCAGCCACTTCTGGGGTAGAAATGCAGTGGCTGTTTAACCTTACCCAGCAATACTACACAACAGATTAGAGCAGGAAGTGGGAGACATTGTACCCAGTAGAAATTACAATGTGGAGAAGCAGAATCAGTTATCCACACTAGAATTTCCGAGGACTCCCAGGTTAGTACTCCATCTTCTTGTGAAAAGGGCCAAGGGATCTTTAATGAACATTTGATGCCAGGACCTCAATTTTATTTTCATCTAAAAGACAGCTACTTCTCTGGCAGACCAACCTAGCACTGTCCAGGGTCACTAGTTTAGACACTGCCTATTGAGTCACCAAAACCCCTTCCTGCAGCACATGGATTTTACTTTGGAAGCAAGGTGATCATCTATCAAGTATTTTAAGGGATGTCACTTATTTGATCAGATAAATAGTATCTTCCAACCAACAATCTTGCAAGGAATCATAGACTGTGATACAACTGTGCAATTTTTATATCCATATGGTGATATTTCTTAAATATAAGTGTTGTCCTGTAATATTCATACTGCCTTCCTTCAGGTCTTTCAAATAAACAGCAGGACATCATCCTGCTTGAAGATATCCTACCCACACACAGTTCAGACCCAGCACTGAGAAAAACTATACAGCCCAAAATGGTCGCTTCAGCAATCACGTGCATTCACAAATTGTACACAGGCTGGTGCAAGCCCTTTCTCAGCCAGGGACGATGGGAATGGCTTCTTCAACCTTGCAAAAGCTCCATTACCCAGAGGACAAAACATTCTGAAACAGAGCAATTGTCACAATTAACACAGCTGTGAAGTGAGCTGCCAGTCAGGCTAAAGGTCTAGCTGACTATCATCCAGAGGGATGTTTGTGGCCCAAAGCTGGATACCAGGAATTTTACAAGGACAAGGAACATACAAAAAAAACATGTCAAGCCTTACACTTTTGTTTGATTTTGTGAGGTTTGTAGGTCCATTGTTAGAAACAATTAAAAAACCCATACAAGTTATCTTTCATCTAGGACCTACAAAAAATCTGAGACGGAGAGGCATTGTTTTGAATAGTTCAGGAAAGTACAACTAAGATAAGGGTGAAACTGAGCAAAGGAAAAATTGAGGCTGGATAAGTTAGTGTGGAATAGTCTCCCAAGAAAAGTAGTTAAATTCTCATTCCTTAAAGATGTTTAAAAACTAGCCCTGCAGAATAGACTATAGGGAATATTAGCCAGGGACAGACCAACAGGACTTCTCTGCCTCTATTTTGTGTGTGATCCTATGAGCTTGTGAGTCTACTCTCTCCTTGAGATTGTGTAAAACTCATTTTTTTTAAATGGAGAGGATACTGTAGAGGACAAACATGTACGAGTATGGTACACGTTTCCTAATAAGTCTTTTCTAGCTCTGACTTCTCTTCCTCTGTTATTTTTTCCCCTACTGATACAAGTTAGCTAACGCTCCTGGAGCCATGCTGACATGATCAATCGTGCTGTGATGCAAAACAAGGAAAGAAACAAACCAAGACCCGTGTCAGGATAAGTATCACTAGAAACACAGGAAATGGCATAGGATAGAGGTCGGATGAGTACCAAGAAAATGGAAAAGGAAAATCACAGTCAGGAAACAAATTACATTTTTCCATCTTCTGCAAGGATTTTACAGAAAACAGAGAGGGGAGTAGAGGGGAGGAAAGGAGCTATAAAATTAAGTACTTGATATTTTCTATTTCCACAGGTTTTTTGCCAGAGGAGACTGATGTACATGTCTATGGAATTGAAGTCTCAATTGAACTCTGGCAACCTGTACAGATATAGAATTACTGTTTCAATCCTTGAATATGCACTAAGGGGTCCCTGGATTAGTAAATTTCCTAAAGCTACATAAAACACACTAATAATTTTACATATACGTTGGGGATGCATCAGTTGGAAACGACGG